>JANAVB010009995.1:11162179-11338958 GCA_029216955.1 Iris pallida | reverse complement strand
TTAAAATCACGGATGAAATGGGAGCACAAGGGAGATCAATTCGGTGGCACGCAAGTGGCACGTGCATAGTAACTCAAAACAGGCCGGGACCATATATTGGTCGACTGGATTGGACCGATGTCGGGCCCGGGAATTAAGTTGAAAGTTAAATCACAAATTACGACAACGATAAATTGGTCTAATTTGACCCGAAGTTGTGCAAGCAAATGGAGCACAAGACAAGTTCGAGTGGGACACGATATATCAACATGAAGAATCTCGTCTACTACAAACTTCAAGGAGAAAGTTTCAGAGACTGCATCCCTGATGCCTAGAAATCCAAGTCACGGTAAAGAACATTGAATGATCAAAATTAATTAAATAATGAATTATCGAGAATAAATCATTTAGAAAATTCAAAATAAATCCCGGAAATTCAGGGGGCTTACAGAGAGAGAGAGAGAAAAATCTAGGTTGCTTTGGGTTTTTCCAATAGATAATTATCGGATACTATATATTTCGGGATAGACGATCGAAAAAAGTGAACACCTCTTTTACAACTCAGTGCGACACAACGTCCATCAACCGAGATGTAGAAGTCGACATTTTATATCCAAACGTCGCCCTGAAAACTCAACCATAAAGAGGCGTGTTTAAAGACGTGTTAATCCGTTAGACATAAGGCTGCAAATATTAACAGCAGATCTTCTTAGGCCATGTGGTTCGACAGGGGTGCCTGGGGGAGGGCAAACGCGGCGTGGGCCCGGGACACCAAGATCCAAGATCCAAGGGCCCCCAAATAATCTTAAGAGTTAGTAATATATATTATAATATAATATATAATAATGATTGGTAAAAGAAAAAAAATGACAATTATTTTTACAGTAATGAAAGTTTGTCCCTTCCGATTCCAGAGAAGAACTTCTTGTCTTCCAATTCCAGAGGCGAATTGATGGCCAAGGATAAGTGTTCCTGAAATTGTTAATTTTAATTATCGCTTCCTTCTTTCTTCTACTTATATTGAATCACAAACTCCTATTTTCTTTCAATTTCTTCTTCATGTCCTCTTCTACTGTCCATAATTTTTAAATTTACTTAGTGATTTGAAGTTAAGAATTATGATTTTAATCGTTGAATTGACGTGAGTTGCGGCTAAAACACAACTACTCACTGAAATGATGACGCAAGTTCCGTTGAACAATCTCCAGATAATGAACTTGAGGCTGAAATTCGAGTTTTAATAATGAACTTTATTATTGGTGGCTAATAGCGACAATAACTTTAGCTATTTTGAGTTGCACTGATGAATTATTGAATTTTGAGTAACTAATTTTCAATTTTTGCATAACATACTTTATTTTCAATATATCCAAACAAGGGGTATCATTTTGGATTTCGTCCTGGGCATTAAATACTCCGGGCCGACTCTGGTGTTCGATTTGCTTCAGTCTCTCTTTCTTTATTACAATATTAGCAGAGCAGATCTTCTTGGGCTGTTTCGATTTGCTTCAGCCTCCTTTATTTATTTATTTAGTAACCAAACAAACTAATACTTACTTTCTCTTTTATTTTATTTTATTTTATTTTTCCTCGACTTCTTACAAACCAAATACACATTTGTTTAAACACACAGTTTGACTGGATTGCAGCCTTACTATTTAGACTACTATAGAAGATATCCCTACATTCTCACAAAAATTCGCGGGATCCATCGGCCCTTTCTATAATAATGCCTTTTGGTACGCTGGACACTCATGTGACACCAAAATGTAGAATGAATAATATACTATTAAGAGTAGTTAGCGTTTATATTCTTATATACCCGTACAATCTTTGCGAACTTCTTCATTCTAAGTTAAAAATTAATGTCATCAACTATATACGAGTTGGCAGGACCGGCCTTCGGATAAGTCAGACAAATTATTGGACTTGGACAACCCCCTTGGTTAGGACAACCCTCTAGGTGCCTAAGTCTTCAGCTCTAAGCCAATAGAACATTTGCGATCTACTCCAACTCCTTCTTGTCAGTTAAACTGGCAATCTTTCATATCGATATTTTGAGTTATAACATTGGAAAGATCTCGAGTAGTTCAAGGATCATGAAAGAAATTCGGAATCCGAGCTCACTCGCTGTCAAATTCAGGGGCAAACACTCTCGAACACAATATCATTTCTTTTTGGAGTCGAGCGCAAGAAACAACCAAAATTAGCTCGGACTAGGACAACCCAAACCCCCTTGCCGGCCCTGCAAGTTGGGATGTACTGCACTCTCATTTACAATATTCTTTAAAAGAAAAGAAAATAATACAATGTGATTATGTCACCATAATAGATTATTCATCTGTTTGATGAAGTGTCATGCCTTGATGCTGTCTTTATCATTTTCCCATTCATATACAACAAAGTTGAAAGTAAAACTAATAATTACTAGGTCTCTCAAAAATTATAAAAAAAATAGGGTTCTATAGTTTCTAATATCTAAATTTAAAATTTTTCTGTAATTGTTTTTTTTATAGAAGTTACAGGGAAATGAAGTAACGTACTCGCTAATAAGTTCTAGTTAGTTTTTTTGTTGTTGGAATGTCATTTTATTCTGTTGATGTTCTGATCTAAGAGCCTATTTTTGTTCACACATCAAAACTTGTGTGGAAGTTCACCATTCTGTTCAAGGTTGTCATGTGTGAAACTAAAATCACTATGACTTTGACTATGAGCGGAATGTTGAACATTCATGTAAGTTTTGACCAATAGTTTTACACGTGATAATTCTTGAGTGGGTGAACAATCGCATAAGTTTTGATGGGTAAACAAAAACGGACTTTGAACTAGTGTTGCATGTTGAGTGTAAGGAAGTTATGTTGAGTATATTTTTTGGCTAAATTTTAATTTGATACCCTCAACCATTCCAATTTTTTAACTTGTTACCCTAAACTTTGATATGCATCAACATGATACTCTAAAAAAACTTTCGAAACTATCCCTTTCCCACCTAACCACCCCCCCCGTGCACCACCGTCACAGCCGTCTACCCCCCGTCCCCCACCCCCGCCCCCGCCCCTCTCTCTCGCAGGGTGTTGCCGCTACCGTGCGCTAGCGCCGGCGTCATCGCCGTTGCCGCTGCCGTAAGAGGGGGGAGGGATGGGAGGCGTGGGTAGTTTCATCAGTTTTTTTAAGACATCATGTTAATGTATATCAAAGTTTAGGGTATCAAGTTAGAAAATTAAAATACTTGAGAGTATCATGTTGAAATTTAGTCTTTAATTGATGATAGAAAACACATTCAAATATGATTATTCTCCACGGAGTTCAATAATTATCTATCTGTATAAATATATTATGTCTACTACAAACTTCAAAGAAGCTTTCCTAGAAGAGGAAGCTTCATTGTTTCATTGTCTTATGCACAATGCCAAACTGAACTCTCACCACTTGGGTCAATGCCAATGGGCTAACCAACCTTCCCCTCCACTACTTGAACCCCTGCATTTCCCTCCCTCTTCCCTCCATTGTTCTTCACTACACCAGCACAAACACTTCCGCAGAAACCAGCATTAACCCACATTGTGTTGTAAAGAGCACGCAGTCATGGAGTTGGGAGGGAGTAGTACGAGGTCCAACAGCTCTAGCCTGTGGAGAAGAGGAGAGGACGTCTTCTCTCGACTTCTTCGAGGGACGAAGACGACGAGGAGGCGCTCAAGTGGGCTTCGCTGGAGAAGTTGCCTACGTACGATAGGATACGGAGGGGATACTGACTCACGGTGAGGGGGAGCTCAAGGAGGTCGAGATTCTCGAGCTTGGGTACCAGGAGGAAGGACCTGTTGGAGAGGTTGGTCAGAGTCGCCGAGGAGGACAACGAGAGATTCTTGTTGAAGCTCAAGGCCCGCATTGCTCGGTATGGATCTTGATCAAATTCACTTATAGATCAAAAAGAAATTAAAATTAAACATGAAAACAGGAAAGGGAAAAGGTTTTGATTCATAGAAGTTTACATCTTACAAGATATTTATTGCTAATGTTAACTGAAAATGAAACTGTATTAAGTTTCTTTTCTCTAGTTTTAGATAGCATTTGGTTATGTCGTGGACATGGAAGCGACACAAACAATTGTTGGATTGTATCTCGTTTCCAGTTGAGCTCTCAAAAGAGGGGTGACAATGGAGTTGGTAATTTAGTCCCACATCGGTTAGGCGATGGGATCATGAGGTGTAAATAATTGGAATTGTTTCAGGCCTTACATGAGAATTCTCTTTTAAGGCATATGCGCCCAATTCAATATCGTACATCATGGGCCAACTCAGGTTCGGTCACACCGCGTTCCCCAACAACAATAACCTTAGTGACTACCAAAAAATTCAGAACCCGTGAATTCTCTTAGCCCACCCCATGTGTTACTGGATCCGCCCCTGCCTACTATTCTTGAGTCGAAGACTCGTATCGACTCGTAAGTTTGTCTATTGCTGTTGTTTGCTGCGTCAGGTTACCCATGAGTCAACCATGGAATTAAGTTGGGTTGCATGTATAAATCCCTCGTATCTAACTTCCTTTTATATAAGTGTAATTTTTTTTGGTTATTTGCTTAGTGGTTTTCCTTTCATAATCAAGGAGTGTGAGGTTTATGTGATTCATTTAATTTATATAACTTAATTAAAAAATGTTCTCTCGAATTATTCATCAAACATAGATTGAGACGAGAAAAACAAAACAATAAAAACAAATGCAATAGATATATTCATAGGATTTCATAGTCGTCATCATGTAGCTACACCCCAGAGAATGGCACAAGTGGATGTGAGAATCATTAGGTAAAAACTTTTAGTAGGGAACAAAGGGATCATGGGGCATGCAACAAATTTTTGGGAATCATTGCACAATTTTAGTTTGTATATTCTCTCTCTGGTTCTCTGGATCTCTGTGTCTCCCTTTTTTTATCAGAGAATCTCCTCTTGGACGACATCCATGAGGGTGGACATTGTGACGTCCTGTCCTACTTCGTAGAATCTCTCCAAGAACATGCGCTTGAAGCTGGCGAAGGAGTGGATGTAGTTGTCTGGCAGGTTGCGATACCAGTCTAAGGCGACTCCTTCCAATGCCCCAATGAATAATCGTGTGAGGATGGCATCGTCATGGGGCAGATGGTCGGTGGTGACCTCGAAGTAAGTGATGTATCGACTTGCAGAGGTCTTGCCATCATAAGGATTGATATTGAACGGCTTATATCTCGTGGGAAAGGGACATCCCTCCATGCAGCAGGGTATGGTTGCCGTATTCTGAGGTCTTGAGAGGTATCTCGAGCGTGAAACATGGCTCGGAGCTCCTGGACCTCTCTTCTTGCTTCCCTGGCCTCATCCACAGCGGTGGGAGCCGTTATTTCAGGAGGATTGTTGTCCGGGTTTGGTGCCGCTGAGTTTGAGTCCACATTGACCGCGGCCAGGCGTCCCTCCTTGCAAAGTTGGCCGCTTTGATCTCGTCTACAGACTTGACCAAGGCATGCAGTATGGCCTCCAGAGTGTCGATGCGCTGGCGATCACTGGAACCACCTTGGTTGCTGTCCGTCATGAACACCGTCCTTATATGAGAGAGATGGAAGGAACGGTGGAGGACGTGCCCGCCAAATCATACTCCTGTAGCGAGAAGTCATCGGGGTATGTGGGAATATTTTTTTCTGGTTCGGATTCAGAAGGGATAGTACCCCCGGCTTCAGAGTTTGCTTCATCTTGAGAGTCGTGGATGTCCTCGGGGACGTCGGGATTTGCTGCATCTGATGGGAGAGTTGTTTCCCCCAGCTCGTCTTCTTGGAACATCGGATTGTCGTGGAGGTTCGGAAGAGTGCTACCTCCAGTTCTAGCAACCCCCAGTGGTGTGGACGATGAATCTCCCACTGTAGCAGATTTCGTTTTTGAACGGGTACCTTGGAAAACTCCGGTGGTGGGCACCCGCTTACGATAGTCTCTTAGTCATAGTGGTTGAAACCTTCGGGCTGGGAGCATTGGTCTTCTTCCCTCTCCCATCGACGGGAATTTTCTGAGCAGAGTTGCAGGAGACGACGGGGTGCCTCATCCTCTGAACATGGTTGTTGCAGTCTTTGGAAAACGGACCGCCGGTCTTCTCGTACCGTCGCGTTATTGCAACAGCATTGACGATGACTTGGGTGCAGTGACGTCCGTGGGGACTCTTTGCACCCCGGGGCACCTTCTCTTTCCTTGCGTTTGTGGAGGATGGCCTCACGCAAGTCAGATGGGTCCGGATCGACCATGTTTGCTCCCTGGATTTTGGAAGACTTTTGGGAACCTCTCTGTCCGTTTGCCGCCGGGGGCTGCACTCGAGTGGTTCTGTACAACTTCCCATCAGAGGTCCGTATAACAGTATGTGGAACGCTCGATGGTCAGAGGTCGGATCAGCGGACCGAGCTTGCCAAGCTCGTGCTGCCCTAGACTTCTTCACTCTAGTGCGTGAGGGCACATAGTAGGAAGAGTCTAAGTGGTGCTGGAGAGAATCAGACATGTCTTCTTGGGAGCACAAGAGATCAGGACCATAGGAGGGTCGAAGACAGAGCCGCGTGGAGTAGGCGTCATGCGCTGGGATCAATAATCTTCATGCGGCTGGCAGTCGTAGCCGCATAGGTCTTCTCCATGCGGCTGGAAACCCTGGCCGCATGAATGCTCTCCATGCGACTGGAAATCCTGGTCGCATGAGTATTATACGTTTGGCTAGCAGTTTCAGCCGCATGGTCATCATTCATGCGGCTGGCAATCTTGGCCGCATGAGTCTTCGCTTTGCGGCTAGTGCCCTTGTTCAGTTTCTTTCTGGAGTACATAGAATCGCTCTTTGCCCTGCAAGTCCAGCATCGTAGTGCTTTCCTCTGCCGGACTTGGAGACAGCAGAGTCCTCTATGGCTTGAAGTGGGGCCGCACGAGAGTCGCCTTCGCCGTCTTGGGTAGCAGAGAGTACTCCGTCCAGGGCTGGGGAGGAGCAAATGATTTTGGCCTCCACTTCCTGCGAGCCTTCTTTGTGCGTGCTTCTGGACCGGGCCAGCGCTTCCTTCAGAGAGCATTTCTTTGAACGCCTGTTGGTCGAAGCGGACGACCATCTTCTGTTGTGTGGAGCTAAGTTTGGCTGCATCCGATTGCGTCACCAACTCCTCAGCCGTGGAGAAGTTTGTCCCAGCAGAGTCGCCATCGTGTTTGTCATGAAATATAAAAGGACAGAACAATTATCGGAGGACTGGACTTTTACTTCACAATACAAACTCGCTTGTACAAAGAAAGCCTAGGGACGAAAGCCTAGGTACAGCAATCTAAGTACAATTGTTTATTTTAGATTCTGGGGGTGACGATAGAGGCTCGGAAAAGCGACGGCCATTCTGCCTTACTCCTTGGACGATCGGGTGCAGCCTTGGCTCTGTAGAAGGACTGCTTGGCGTGGTGAAGAAATGCTCTCTTTTGATCTCTGTATATTCTCTCTCTGGTTCTTGGATCTCTGTGTCTCTTTTTTTTATCAGAGAATCTCCCCCCTTTTTTGCAAGGGAATGACACATTGCTATTTATAAGAGTGGGGCATCATTAGGGTTTGCAATGATTGCCCATTCTCAAAAGTCGGCGGCTAGGGATCACTGAATCTGGGCCGTTCATCTTGAATATAAGAGATCTGAGCAATTAATGTGATTGCATCAAATCTTTTGTGGGTAATTAATAATGATTGACATAAATCCTCCTATTTGTCATGCCATATCGGATTTCTCGCTACGTGTCATTGATTTGCTGGATTGCAAATGATCTGATTTGATCCCAATATTTTATTGGGATTTGTTAGGGATTTCGATCAATTTGATGCCACGTGTCCCACTATCATGCCACGTATCTTAACCACGACCATTGAAATCTGAGCCGCATGAGGATTGCTCTCCATTGAGCCGCATAAGGCTGGCCACGTGTCAAGGCTGCTTGGGAGTGGCCCCTGAGCATTTGAACCGCATGGTATGATCGGAGCCGCATGAGCGTAGCGGCCGCATAATGGGTGGTTCTCAGTGAGCCGCATGAAGATAGTCTTAATGAGCCGCATAGGGTAGCCTCTGCCTGAGCCGCATGCGACTGTCCACGTGTCAAGTCCGCATGAAGGTTTCTGGGATTCGGGGGATTGTGTCAGAGATTTCTTCGTTTTTAGGAGTCTGCATTATGACGGAGTCATAATTGTATCTTTGTGTCAGAGCTGTCATTTGTCAGAGCTGTCAGCCGTCAAGGCATTAAATGCAGTATAGGACAAAGGGAATAGCTGTTTGCAGGCTACGTGGCTCCCCTCTGAGCCGTAGAACTTATTCGAGCCGCATAGACGCTTGAGCCACATGGATCCTTGAGCCGCATGAGCTCTTGAGCCGCATGGGTCTCCCTGGCCGCATGGATCTTTCTTTATTCTTTTCCATGCTTCTACAAAGCTGAGCTCAAGCTTTATTTTCGAGCTCGTTTAATAAACGAGCCAAGCTCAAGCTTAGAAGTACTCGACTTGTTTGAGCTCGCGAGCTGGCTCGTTTATGAGCTTGCAAGCTGGCTCGTTGAGAAGCTCGTCTATGAGCTCGTTTAGGAGCTTGTTTTTTCTTTGTTGAATTCTAATTTCATGTATGTTTCTATAACAATATGGTTGTGTGCATTATTATTTATATGTCCTTAATAGTTGACATTAAGAACATTTTTAAATTAAATTTTTATAAATAATCATTAATATTACAGGTAATTGAACTCAAACCTAGCTAGCTTGAAATCGAGCTCGTTAAGCTTGAAATCAAACAAGCTTAATGAGCTTGAAATAAAGTTGAGCAAGCTTGAAATCAAGCTTAAGGAGCTTGATTTTGAGCTTATCGAGCTTGTTTATCAAGCTTGAATCAAGCTTGTTTATCAAGCCAAGCTCGAGCTCAAACCAAGCCAAGCTCAAGCTTAATATAAACAAGCTCGAGCCAAGCTCAACTCTAAAATGAAAAACTTATCAAGCTCGAGCTCGAGCTTGAGCTCGATTAATTCTAGTCAAGCCAAGCTCAAGCTTACAAAAGCTTGGCTCGGCTTGGCTCTCGTTTGCAGCCCTAGCTATAAGATAGTAATCCCACGTATGGCCAACCTATTTCTTATAACATGGAAGATCTCGTTGTAACTTCGAAGAAATAAAAAATGTTTATCATTAATTATCTTGTTGAATTGTTTATGAGTGATTGATTTGCAACTTCAAGAGTTGAACAATCGCTTTAATGAGGCGAATACATAGTTGTTGTGTATGCACTGCATGGCTTGTCTTGATCAAAGCGATTCATTTTCGCTTATGATAAGAAAAAATTGCTTCGCTTTGCTGAATTTTACCCATCAAATTTTTATAGCATTGAGTTAATGCACCTTGATCGCAACTTGATAACTACATTTTGGGATGTGTGCTCTGATGGCTAATTTTATAATGTTGCGGGAGGTTAGTGGGCTTGCTAGAAAGATGATTCAGTTAAAGAAGCATCGTGCATATCCATTGGTATATTTTTCTTGAAGTTGGCATTGCTATTACTCGTTGCAACCACGAGTATTGAAAGTATTTTTTGCAATAAAAATCATCAAGATTTCATCATATAATCGACTGAGAGATAAGACGATGAATGATTGTTTAGTGTCATATATTGAAAGATAAGGTCAGGTGTCGTTGACAATGAAGATAGCATTCAATATTTTCAGAATTGAAGTCTCGAAGGGTTCTATTGTCAAAGAAAAAGGTTATTTAGTGATTGTAATAGTTTATGACATGGGTCCGCTATACACACCCAAGACTTGCTAAGGACACCCCACATAACTTAAATGTCATGTTAAAAGACCAATAACCCCCAAGGCTTTCTAAGAACACCCCACCAAAAAAAATTCTGCGATAAGCACGACAAATACTTATCGAACGGACAATGGTCTATTCGACAAGTATTGGTCGAGCATATCTTCTTCTATTCGACAAATACTGGTTGAACGTGTCTTCTTGTGTTCGACAAAAACTGGTCGAACATATTCTAATCGAACATGCCATCTTCTGTTCGACATATTCTGGTCGAACGTACACACTATAGTTCGACTGTCGTGGGTCGAACATTACTCTGTGAGTTCGACAAACCAGGGTCGAACCTACCCGTGAATACACCCAATTTTTTTTCTATTTTTTTTTGTTTTAACAACAGTTTATGGTCGACGGAGGGGGATCGGAAAGCGGGGGGGGGGGAGGAGGAGGAGGAGGAGGCGGGTCCGGGGGGGGGGGTCGGCGGAGGGGGGGAGGGTCGGAGGAGGAGGCGGCGGCGAGTCGGGGGAGGAGGCGGCGGCGGGTCGGGAGAGGAGGAGGGTCGGCGAGGGGGGAAGGGGAGGGGAGTATGGGGTGCTCAGCAGCAAGGGTAGAATAGAGATTTTTTTTTTTAAATGGGGTGCCCTTAGCAAGTCTTGGGGTGTCAATAGCCGGACCCTTATGACATTTGGTATAAATGTGTTTACTAAAATTTATTATTGTTTAATAGTAAGTGCAGTATCCCTTAGATGAAAATTATGTCTACAACACCGTCCACGATGTGTGGGGAGAACTTACTTTATTGAATTAATAAGAGAAACTAAAGATTACACACACAATATATATGTGAAACCCTCTCCTTATGGGATGTCTGAGGAGCTCTCTCATTTTTCCTCTTGAAGCCTCCCTTGATGTTCTCCTTACAAACCCTAAGAAAAACCCTTCTGCTCAAAGCACTTAGCCAACCAACCTTAAGGCCAATCAAGGTCCTTAAATAGAATCCTTAAACCTTCACAAAAATCAGAAGCATCTTGAACATCGAAAACAAGTCCTCCGATATAAATTGTTCGCTTAACACACCCAGCCTCGATGTACGACATTATGGTGGTATGTGTCGTCATGCTGATGAGCTCAAAAGTGTGTCCAATCTGTTGGAATATTTTTAACTTCCTGGTATACTAGCGGTATGTCGCACTGATACCCTTGACTTTTTTAACCCCTAATACGCTGCTTCGACTCCTCTCGGACTTCTCCGATTTCTCGAACGGTGTCCATCGCACTTCATAGTTGAACACGAGCTTTATACAAGAATCTTCACCTTGACGAATTGTTCAACTGGCCATCTCATGAAAATGTTTTTCTTTTTGGAAATGGTAGTTGTGTTGAGCGTTCCCACTGGAAATCGATCTCCTGACAACTCGAGCCGCATGCCTCACTACTACCACTAGGCTAGGGGTCATTGGCCACCTCCTGAAAATGTTGCAGATACTTCGTGCTCCTTTTATTTTATATTCTACTTTAGTTTTCTTCCCACTGACATGGTCTGTAGCTATAACCTCGAAAACAACCACCGTCACAGGCTTGCCCATAATTGAATACGGCCACCAATATGGTCTTTTAAAAAATTTGCAAAATTATCTTTAACACATACGATCTTTGCCCCATAATTGTGATACTACCTCTGACACGATCTTTGTTCCAGAATTACAATATTGTCCCTGACATAGACTTTACCCCAGAACTTAAAACTGTTTCTGACACGGACTTTTCTCAAAACCGCGAAACTGGCACGACCCTCTATCAAGGCCAAGAACCTTACTCCAACTGGAGTACCTGAATGGAAGTTAAGGCATACTTGAACTTTTCCATAGGACTCGCCTTTGGTAGCATGTTTGTTGGGTTCACCTTAGTATCAATCTTCAAAAGATCAACCTGCTTATTACATCATTCATGTATCTTGTGATAGTGTCGATGTGTTTCGTCCAATTATGGTATACATAATTCTTAACAAGATGAATTACACTTTAACTGAAACAAAAAGTCAGGACCTACACCTTCTTGAACCTAAACTCGCTAACAAGGTCTCTTAACTACATGGCTCCTTGGATGTCTCGACTACTGCCATGTATTTTGACACCATAGTAGAAAGCTTTAGGATATCCTGAAGTGTGGACTTCAGAGTAACTGGAGAATCTGCAAGTATTTATACAGCTCACATTTCAACTTCTCGTATCTAAGTTACCAGCGTAATCAACATCCATATACCCCTACAACTGGCCAAATTTTTGTTTCTGACTTGTGAAATAACAAACTGAGATCTGAGCATTCAAGATATTGAAGTATCTACTCTACAGTCTCCTAATGAAGCTTTCCTAGATTTGACATGTATTACCTTACCAAACACTGTACATGATAAATCGGAACAAGTGCACACCATAACATACATTAAAATCCCAACGCACTTGCATACGAAACTCGGGACATCTTTACATTCTCCTCTAATTTTAGACACTCCTTGGAGGATAACTTGAAATGACCGACAAGGAGATGCTCAATGTCTAGTCCTTTTGTACTGAATCTCTACAGCACCTTCTCTATATATTTCTCTGGGATCCAAAACTTTCCAGGCTTCCTATTTTGATAAATTTCTTTCACAATGATCTTCTTTACTCCACCTAAATCCTTCATGTCAAATTTTGCATTTAATAAAGCTTTGAGTATCCTTATCTCTGTAATACCCTTGGAAGCAATCATTATGTTATCAATATATAAGAGGAGATATATCTAAGACCTATCCTTGAGCCTCCTTGACTAGACACAACTATCATAGTACTCACGTTGAGAGAATTTGGTCTTCAACATAAAGAAATCGAAGTTGTACCACTTTCGGGATAATTGTTTCAATCCATATAGAGACCACTTGAGTCACATATGTGATCCTCCTTGCCCGCTCCAAAAATCTTTATGGTTGCCTCATTAAGATTGTCTCTTCCAACTCTTTGCAGAAATATGATTTTGACATCTATTTACTCCAACTATATATCCTGAGTCGCTAGAAATGTAAATAACTGAATAGAAGTATGCTTGACCAAAGACAAGAATATCTCGTTGTAGTCAATTCCTTCCTTCTGAGCATACCCCTTCAAGACTAAATTTCCTTGTATTGCTCATTATCCTTTTTTCGGAACCTATTTGCAGCTAATAATCCTCTCCCTTATGTAGCTCGACCAAGTTTCAAGTACCATTCTTTCGAAGTAATTCTATCTCCTATGTCATGAAAACTATCCAACAATTTTTGTCCTCTTGCCTAATAGCCTCCTTATGATCGTTTGGATCTCCTATTTCTGTGACCGAGGCAAATGCAACAATATCTTCGAAGCCATACTATACTGGTGTTTTGTGTGCACACCATGATCTCCTTATTGCTATCATCTGCAGGTACTCATGGGGTCGGTCCTCATCTATCTCTATAAACAGTCCGTCCTCCTCAACACCAATAAGTTGTAATGGTGTTTCGAAGTCCGTATCCTTATGAGCACTAGAAACCTTCACCTCCATCGAGTTGTTGTTGTCTAATGTATTACTTGCCTCCTTAGAATTTTCTTCCGCATATTTCAATATAGAAGTCTTATCGAAGATCACATCACGACTAGTGAACACCCTTCTATCTAATGGATACCATAATTTGTAACCTTTAACTCTATGTTTGAATCTTAAGAAAATGCACCGTTTTGATTTTGACCCCAGTTTGGTTGTCTTTATGATTAACGAGTGAATAGGCAGGACACACAAATACATGCAGTGTATCATAACTGACTGACTCTCATGTCCATATATACATCCTCATGAATATGAATATCAATGGTTGTAGGTGGTGATATATTGTCCAAATAGCATGCACACTTACTATTTCTATCCAGAAGTTCTTCGTAAGACCGTTTACTTCGAGGCACAAAAGATCATTGACTATTTTGTTTAAGTGTTCGGATGGTGCAAAATATGGGTCCCTTCTTTCATGCGTAAACTGTAGAGTTTCTTCTTGAGCTATAACTTGTTAGACAATGACTTTATATATCATAGAAACCCACTAGCTTCAACCATAGACCAGTTCAGAAGTCTCTGACATAAATTCTATGTATATTTGAAGGCTTGTTGTCCTTACCGGTGACAACCTTAAGCACTCAACTCTTTTACGAGGATAATTCTCTGCCACAAAAAGAAAGTTTTTTTTACCGTTAAATTTTTTCACCTCGAACTTGGTGCTATTAATTTGGTTCTCGTCATCCTAAAATTCCCAATTAGAGTAAAATTTATGTAGAGAATAATTATTGTTTTTTATTGATTGGTTACTCCTATTTATAGGGAGTCTAGCTCCTCTCCATATACATTTTCTAATGTGGGACTAAAGTCCCTTATAGTTCTCAACACTCCCCCTCAAGATGGGCGATAGATATTAATCATTCCCATCTTGTTACATAGCTTCGACAGACTTAATGAACTAAGACCCTTAGTCAGACAGTCTGCCACTTGTTCTTCTGAGCGAACATGAATCTTCAGTATCCCTTGTTCCAGCTTTCTTTGATGAAGAATCGATCGATCTCGATGTGCTTCGTTCTGTCGTGCTGAACTGGATTGTTAGCAATACTTATTGCAGCTTGACTATCGCTCAGAAGACGTAACGGTGCTCCCTTGTCCAGCTTCAACTCTGTCAGCAACGCTTTCACCCACAGCAACTCCGACACTCCCAAAGCCATTGCTTTGTATTCTGCTTCAGCTGTAGACCGTGCTACCACTGGCTGTTTCTTGCTTCTCCATGAGACCAAGTTTCCTCCCACAAAGACACAATATCCCATGGTAGACCTTCTATCGTCTATACAACTCGCCAATCTGCATCGCAGTATCCCTCAACTTCTATACTTCTATTCTTCTTGAACCATAGCCTTTCCGGCGTCCTTTCAGATATCTCAAGATCTGAAACACTGCATCCATATGACCCGTTCTTGGATTATGCATGTAGCGACTTACTACACTCACCGCAAATGAGATATCAGGGCGAGTGTGCCCCAGATAAATCAATCTCCCTACAAGTCGTTGATATCTTTCACGATCAACTGGCTCTCCTGCTTCTGCTCCCAACTTGCACTTTTGGTCAATTGGAGTGACTGCTGCTTTGCATCCCAGCATCCATGTCTCCTTCAGCAGATCTTGTATTTTCTCTGTAAGAACAATTCCTTGTTCGCCTTCACACACCTCGATACTAGAAAGTACCTCATTGGTCCTAAATCCTTCACCTCAAACTCCTTCGCGAGTTTTGACTTCAGCTTAGCGATCTCGACTTCATCATTACCTGTGATTACTATATCATCCACGTATACAACAAGTATAGTGATGTGGCCTCTTGATGCTGAAGAAAGACCGTATGATCTACATTTGCTTGATGGTATCCCATGCTGTAACAGCCTTTCTGAATCTGTCAAACCAGGCTCGAGGAGATTGCTTGAGTCCATATAGCGACTTCTTTAGTTTGCACTTTTCCATGCGACGTCCCTCCGTCTGATTCTGTAGCGTAGCACCCTGGCGGGAGTTCCATGTACACTTCTTCTTGTAGGTTCCCATGAAGAAAGGCATTCTTCACATCTAACTGGTATAGCTTCCACCCATAGTTTGCTGCAATGGAGACCAGAGTTCTTACGGTGCTCATTTTCGCTACTGGAACAAACGTCTCATCATAGTCGATGCCATATGATTGTGTGTATCCTTTTGCAACCAACCTCGCCTTGTATCGTTCCACCTTTCCTTCTGACGTCTCCTTTACTGTGTACACCCATTTACATCCCACAGTTTCTTCCCTTTGGGTAATGGAACCAGCTCCCACGTCTTATTTTTCTCCAGTGCCCCAAGTTCTTCCATCATTGCAGCTTTCCACCTTGGATCTTTCTTTGCTTCCTGCCAACACTTGGGCAACGAAGTAGAGTCTAATGATGCAATGAAGGCTCGATAATTCGAAGAAATGTTAGAATAAGATAGGTAGTTGGCAATATCATGTTCATAATCATCAAAACGACTAGGAGCCTTACCCGTATTGATGCGAGAAGATCTCCTTAAGGGAGCAATAGGTGGTGGAGAGATCATACCATCAGAGTCAGAGAGATCCGCATCAGAATCAGATTGATTCAGTGCGGGGGCAATATCTTCAAGAGTTGGAGCAGGAGTAGACGAGGGACTTGGTACAGCAGGCACAGGCCATGGTACAGACATAGTACTAGACTTCTGTTGTCTCCTTCTGTAGACTTGGAGCTCCTTTTCCATTGTCTGCTGCTCTCCCTGTTTAACATATGTATTTTCTTCATCTTCTGTATCGGAGTCACTGCTTTCTCCCCCTTTCGTCCAGTTTTCTACGACCGGTCATGGGACCGATCCGACTACCACAGATGGGCTTAATTTCTTCCCCTCACATCTAACACCCTCTATGTTAGGTGTGTCACCAAACGCCGAACCGTCATCCGAACCATAATATGGTTCCAGTTCTCTGAATGTAACGTCCATGCTTACAAACATTTTCCGCTCAACTGGGCTCCAATATGCGTATCCCTTCTGAGTTGTCGTGTACCCGACAAAGACACATTTAACCGCTCTAGGATCCAGTTTGCCAACTCCTGGCCTATATCTTGGACAAAATATACACACCCAAATACTTTCGGTGGAACAGTGTACGTGGTTGCACCAGTAAGCATCTCCAGCGGTGTCTTCCAGTCCAATACCTGAGATGGCATTCGGTTGATGAGATAAGATGCCGTTAACACCGTCTGCCCCTATAATTGTTTCGGAACATTCATAGCCAGCATCATCGTCCGTGCGACCTCCAGCAGGTGTCTGTTCTTCCGTTCGGCCACACCATTTTGTGCCGGTGTATAAGCACAGGAAGTTTGGTGTAGTATGCCATGAGTGGATAAATACGCAACAACCTTCCTATTTGTATACTCCGTCCCATTGTCAGACCGTAAGCACTTAATTTTAGTGCCATATTGAATTTCTATCCGGCGATGAAAGTCTCGAAATGCCTCAAAGACGTCACTTTTATTTTTCATAAGGTACACCAAAGTCACGCGAATATAACAATCAATAAAAGTGACGAACCATCGAAAACCGTTAATACCGGTTGTAGGACAAGGGCCCCATACGTCTGAATGTATCATATCAAAAGCAGCCGAACTCCTACTACCTGAACTTACATACGTGCTTATGGTATGTTTACCCAACTCACAAGCATGACAAAATAACTTCTCTTTATTAGCCCTTTGGTATAAGGACGGATACATTCGACTAATAATTTTAAAAGAAGAATGACCGACACGCCGGTGGTGGAGTAGCAAGTCATCTTCGACACTGCGCCGTGAATCTTCTGGTGGTGTGTCTGCTACCAGAGATGCCAAAGCTTTGTCCAGTCCAGTCTGTCCAAGTACCATAGCCCCTTATGCCATGTGCCAGTCCCTAGTCGTCGTCCTGTCCCCTTCTTCTGAAAGTCACCGTAGGAATGTCAAAGGAAACAGTACAGTTAAGATCAAGGATAATGGCACTAATAGAAAGAAGATTGGCAGGAAAAGACGGAGCATGTAAGACATTGGTGAGAGTGAGAGAAGGGTGCATGCGACAGTGCCTTTACCCATGACAGGGCTGGAGTTACCATCACCAGTCTGAATACTCTCCGGCGTCGGTAGGTGAGTATAGTCCTGGAACTCACCGCAGGATCCCGTGACATGGCGAGATGCCCCAGAGTCCATAATCCAACCTGGTTGGTAGACAGCTGCTGCAAGAGCACGTGCAGGTATACCTGTGCCGTTTTGGGCAAAGCAAGTGATGTGGTCCCCCGAGGTAGATGACGTCCCATTACTGCCGTCCGAACCCAGCTTCGTGCCGCGTAACTGCGCGAGGAACTCCTTCTCAAGAGGGGTTAACTCAGCCAGGTGATGGTCGCCCCCTTCCTCCGCCAGATTAGCTTTGTGTCCTCCAGAATAATTTCTCCGTCTACCAGCATAACCGCCTCTACCACCACGACGTCCTCTGCGGCCCCGTCCACGATCACTCGATTGACTGTGCAGGGGTTTGGGACAAAATCTGATGTAATGTCCTGAGTCACCACAGTTGTGGCAAACACCGGCCACAGAGGGAGGCTGATTGAAGGCGACAAGGGCAGACTTGTCAACAGTGGCTTGCTCCCCCTGGAAAGTGCCCTTGTTAGGCATCAACTTCAAGCGAGCCTCTTCTTGTGCCATGGCAGCTATAGCCTCTTCTAAGGTGGGAAGCATGGGCTGTGCCAGGAGTACATTCCTTTTATTCTCAAATACAGGGTTAAGACCCTTCAAGAACTTCATCATCCGTTGACGCGAAATATAATCCAAGAACTTTTGGAAATGTTTCGCAAATACGGGTTCGACTTGGGCATCTTCCATCCCAAGAGGATCATAGTGATCCAGATCAGACCAGAACTTCTTCAACAGTGCTGCATACTCAGAGATGGTGCGGTCGTCCTGGGCCACCCTATCAAGTTCATCCTGCAGTTGGAAGACCCGCATAGGATTGCCCGAGCCGGAGTACATATCCTTCAAAGTCCGCCATATATCAGCAGCAGCCTCCATCGCCTCTACATTGCCAGACACCTGGTCGGTCAAGGAGACGGTCAACCATCCAGCCACAACATTGTTGACAATTTTCCAAACAGCAAACTCCTTTGAGGAGGGATCATCTGGCGCCTTGGTTTGGCCATTGACGTAGCCACCCAAGTCATGTTCCTTCAGCGTCTGCATGGCCTGCCGTAACCATTTCAAGTAATTGGACGTGCCTTCCAACTTCGTCTCCAACTTGTCCAGCTTCCCCATTTTGTAGGGTGACGGATCCACATCAGTATGGATCACACGTGGGGTCGTCTCGGTTAATCTCTTTGATAAAATATCATCAACCAATGCCTTCATCTCATCTGCTGTCAGTTTACCACTGATCGAATCCATGGCGTCTTCAACGGTGATTCGTCGTCATCGTCGTCTACGTCGGCTTCGTCTTTGTCGTCGTCGTCGTCGGCGTCGTCGTCGTCGGCGGCGTCGTCGTCGTCGTCTGTATGTAAAGTCTTCAACGGAGACCTTACGACTGCGCGGTCAACGTGGCCAACACCGGCGCGCGCATGTAGATCCTAATTTGCAGATCGAAAACGTAAAACAAATAAAGTATTTATAATTCCGGAGGGCGTAATCTAGGAACAGAAGGTGCAAATAAAGCATTTGACAGCCATCCGTCGTCGAAAAACTACCCACATAATCTCTCTCAAAATTAGGGTTTTTTTTTTCGAAAAGAAAAAAAAGGAGGGGGGGCGTCGGGGGGGGGGGGGGAGCTGCCGGGGGGGCGTGGGGGGGGGGGAAGGGGGGGACTGCCGGTGGGGGAAGGGGGGGGGGTACTGCCGGTGGGGAAAGGAGGGGGGGGGGGGGGAGGGAAATTTTTTTGTGTGGTTATGGCTCTGATACCATGTAGAGAATAATTGTTGTTTTTTATTGATTGGTTACTCCACTATTTATAGGGAGTCTAGCTCCTCTCCATACTACATTTTCCAATGTGGGACTAAAGTCCCTTATTAGTTCTCAACAATTTCACTTGGTCCTTAACGAACCAACGATTTCAAGAGTCCTTAGGATATAGAGCAGACCAATGCCGTCACCTACAATTGCCCTAGATACAAGAATTTGAAATTCCTTACAATTCCCTTAGCTCTGATACTAATTCTTGTGCACAAGCAGAAATAACACAAACAATAACCTTAGTGATGATGAGAAAATAATAATGCACAATTAACCGAATAAATAGCAAAAGAACAACACGCATAAACATGAAAACAATTAACACGGTTCGGTCAAGCTCGACCTACTCCATGGTACAAGGAAAGAAATTACTTTATTGAAGCAACAAGAGAACTTTTTACACAAAAATACCGTCATGTGAAACCCTCTCCTTAGGAGATCTCCGACGAGCTCTCTGTTTCCTCTTCTTGACTGATGTATGTCTTTAAATATGATAAACCCTCACCAAACTTTTTACACAACATGCCATGTGAAACCCTTTTGCTCAAAAGTACTTGGCCAACAATTCCTAGGACTGATGTATGTCTTTAAATATGATAAACCCTCACCAAAGTCGGGAGCATCTTGACCATCGAAAGCAAGTCCTAGGATCTGAACCGTTCCCTTCACATAGCCGGCCTCGATCCAACGACTGGCTTAATGAGCACAAAAGTGTGCCCAAATCCACTGGCATGTTTCTGAAGTTTTTGGTATACTGACGGTATGCGGCCCGGATACTCTGGCTGTTTCCAGCCCCTGCTATGCTGCTTTGACTCCTTATGGGCTTCTCCGATTTCTCAGACGGTGTCTGTCACACTCCCTAGTTGAACACGAGCCTTATACAACCAGTTACTACTACATAACATAGAGTTTACAAGTGCTCTGACTACCATAACTCCAGAAATGTGGCGAGGATTGTGGGTTACAATTTCAAAATTCAAAACAGAAGTTTCATGGAAAGCTGGATTGACTTTTAGGTGTGATAAAGGTTCTATGAGTTTCGTGTAGCAATCTGGAATATAACTGCTCATAGATTGTGATAGGATCCAAAATTTGGTTCAGTGGTAGAAAATGAGAACTATAATATGTATGTTGCATGTATCTGCATGCAAAGATACAATACAGACTCGAGCTGAAAACTGGACAGATTTCTCCATGCCATGCCGTGTTTAGGAGTAATCCGTGTGGGACACGACACAGATTTTGGGGCTTCCTTGCATCGCTAGCATAAACTTATGTGATATGATATCTCAGTTGCAAATTTTGTGGTACACTTCATATATTTGGTCTTTTCCATTATCTCAGAGTTGGCCTTGACTTTCCTACCATTGAAGTGCGATATGAGAACCTTAAAATTGAGGCTGAAGCTTATGTGGGAAACAGAGGCTTACCTTCATTCTTCAATTGGATCATCAACAATGTGGAGGTAGTTCACAAATCTAAAACATCACAAGGATCCAAATAATAAAGGCCAACTAAAGAAAACTTGTACTTGTTTTTGATATTTGTTAATCATCTCCTCTTGATGAAGGTCTTTGCCAACTCTCTGCATGTACTACCAAGCAAGAAGAGACCGATAACCGTGCTTGATGATGTTAGCGGAATCATCAGGCCTCACAGGTATATGAGAACATAAATTTATTTCGGATACATGAAAGTAGGATTCTAATCAGCAACTTCACATTTATCTATCCAAATTGGCACTAATTAAGCATGCGTTAATTTTCAGGATGACCTTGCTCTTGGGTCCACCAGGCTCGGGAAAGACCACCTTGTTGTTAGCTCTGGCTGGAAAGCTGGATTCAGATCTTAAGGTTAATTGCTTTTTTAACTTCAACTTGTTCTTACTCTTGTGTAAATATTTGTCCCAATGAAGATGATAAATGCATGACAATCTTTCTGAACAAAAAAAAAAAAAAAGGTTTCAGGGAGAGTAACTTACAATGGTCATGACATGGACGAGTTTGTCCCTCAAAGGACAGCTGCTTATATAGGCCAACATGATCTCCATATAGGAGAGATGACTGTACGAGAAACTCTAGCTTTCTCTGCTAGGTGTCAAGGAGTAGGTGCTCGCTACGGTAAGCACTGGCTTTAACTGATAATGCTATTGATACCAAATCTTTAAAGGTTTCTTGAAGAATTGCACATATTTGTCTTTGTGACATTATATAGATATGTTAATGGAGCTGTCAAGAAGGGAGAAGGCAGAAAATATCAAGCCAGACACTGACCTTGACGTCTTTATGAAAGTATGACAAGACTTGTTCTTAATTTCTCCCAACTTCAGAGCAGTCTGATTATCTTTCTTATTCTATTTGTTACACCTTTGAGCTCAAGTATAATTTTCTACTGAAATTAAATCTTCAGCTATTTAGTTGGAGTTCTAATATGGAGCTTTAGATGTTGGATTGATCAAACAAAATGGTATTTGTTACTTCTTAGTGAGACCATCCTTTCTTAATATTGCAGGCAATGGCTATGGGAGGTGAGGAAACTGGTGCAGCTACAGATTATATACTGAAGGTAGTTTTGTTCCTTAGAAAGCTGTTTAAAGTTGAAGAAAAAACCTTCTCCCAAAAAAAGTTAAAGAGAAACCAAGTAGAATCAAGCAACTTTCGATCATAAAAACAATAATCAGCAACTGATATATATATATTTTTTGTTTCTCTCGACAATAGATTCTAGGATTGGATATTTGTGCTGATACGATGGTTGGAGATGAAATGTTGAGAGGTATCTCCGGAGGACAAAAGAAACGTCTTACAACAGGTAATGTTCCTCAAAGAAAACGATCAATCTGCCTGTGTCGGATTTGGTAATGTTGATTCGTTATGAACGCCCATGAGTTATGGTATAGGTGAGATGATCGTAGGACCAGCAAGAGCACTTTTCATGGATGAGATATCGACTGGCCTAGACAGCTCCACGACATTCCAGATAGTGAATTCACTCAGACAAGCCTTCCATATTCTCGGTGGCACGGGTGTAATCTCCTTGCTTCAGCCTGCACCAGAGACTTATGACCTCTTTGACGACATTATACTTCTCTCAGATGGGAAAATCGTGTACCAAGGTCCCCGTGAGAGTGTTCTCGAGTTCTTTGAATCCATGGGCTTCAAATGCCCAAAAAGGAAAGGAGTTGCAGACTTTCTCCAAGAAGTAGGTTTAACTCCCAGAAAGATAATTCTTAGTCTCAATGGGTTTGCTTCTGCACCAGCCACCAGTGACACTTTGTTTCCGGATTTACAGGTTACATCCAGAAAGGATCAGCAACAGTACTGGTTACGCCATGATGAGCCTTACAGATTTGTGCCAGTTAGGGAGTTCTCAGAGGCATTTCACTCGTTCCATGTGGGTGAGGAACTTGGTAGAGAGCTCTCAACCACATTTGACAAGAAGAAAAGTCACGGAGCGGCTCTCACCACTTCTAAATATGGCGCTAGCTGGAAGGAACTTCTGAAAGCTTGTACTGATAGAGAATTATTGCTGATGAAGCGTAACTCATTTGTCTATGTCTTCAGGGCATTTCAGGTCAGTAATAGTTTGAAAAAAACACTTGTAATTCGTTAAGTTCTATAAATGGAAGTTGCACGCTCATCTCGTACACAACTTACATTTCTTTTTCGTCTTCAGCTCATGATCATGGCCTCTGTTGCAATGACACTCTTCTTGCGGACAAACATGCACCATGATACAGAAATTGATGGGGGGATTTACATGGGTGCCCTTTTCTTCACATTAAACATGCTCATGTTTAATGGCTTCTCAGAGCTTGCTATGACATTATTTAAGCTTCCTGTATTCTTCAAACAAAGAGACTACCTCTTCTATCCTTCATGGGCTTATGCTCTACCAACATGGATTCTCAAGATCCCTATAACTTTTGTAGAAGTTGCTGTCTGGGTGTTTCTGAGTTACTATGTCATAGGATTTGAACCGAATGTTGGGAGGTGAGGGGATTATGGCTCGTAAAATCAATAAACCTAACGTATTTCATCATTGTACTAATAAGAATACGACATCATTAATATATGCAGGCTCTTTAAGCAGTATCTTCTGCTTCTACTAGTCCATCAGATGTCTTCTGCGCTCTTCCGCTTCATTGCTGCCTTGGCTAGAAATCTGGTTCTCGCAAATACTTTAGCTGCATTTGTTCTACTCGTCTTCCTAGTATTAGGTGGATTCGTCCTATCTCATGGTATGGTTTGTACTAAAATGACTGTTTTGTTCCCGACTAATTTTTATAGTACTGCTACATAAACTGTTATAGCTGACGTTGCATGTGAATATACATATCGACGCATAATTATAATGTCTTAACAAACATATTCTTTCTCGGCAGATAATGTAAAGAGGTGGTGGATTTGGGGTTATTGGATCTCACCCTTAATGTACTCACAGAATGCAGTTTCAGCAAATGAATTCCTCGGGAAGAGTTGGAGCCATGTAAGAGTGTTCTGGATTAGTAAAAAAACCAATCTATTTTTTTTTCCTTGTTTGAGAAAAAATGGAGAACAAATTTCTCAATTTCAGAATAAAATCAGCTCATGTTTGTGCTTATTTCTTTGTTGCAGATTGTACCTGGATCAAACCAGACACTCGGAGTGACCATCTTAAAGTCTCGTGGTATCTTCCCGGAAGCTAGGTGGTACTGGATTGGAGTGGCTGCTTTGGTTGGATATACACTACTATTCAATTGGTTCTTCACAATTGCTCTTGCCTATCTCAAACGTGAGTGTGCGTATTATGTTTCTATTGTTATGTTCTCTTTCTGATGTACCTTTGCGTGGAATAAAATTTACCCTTATTCCAAAAAATATATATATAATGCTTGTAGCATCTGGAAAAGCTCAATCATCTGTGACCGAAGAGACACTAATGGAAAAGCATGCAAATGTAACGGGAGAAATTCTGGAGCCTTCAACCAGAGGAAGGAGCTCCCCACATCGCATGGCATCGAGTAAAGTTTTGGGAATATTTTCACCTCATACTACGCCAGCTCTTGGGTTTCATCTGAACTTAGTATCATATACAACAATGCAGGTGACACCTCTCAAAGATGGATATCTGCAGTTACAGAATCGAACGAGAGCAAGAAAGGAATGGTCCTTGAATTCACGCCTCTTTCTATCACCTTCGACAACATTATATACTCCGTGGACATGCCACAAGTAGAACTTTCTTTCAATTTATCAGTACATCTCTTGTTCTACATTCCTTAGTTTCTCCACAAGTTTGGTTATGTTTTTGACAATGTTTGTCTAGGAAATGAAAGCACGAGGAGTTCAGGAAGATAGGTTGGAACTTCTGAAGGGTGTGAGTGGATCCTTCAGGCCAGGAGTGCTTACAGCTCTAATGGGTGTTAGTGGAGCTGGTAAGACTACTCTGATGGATGTCTTAGCCGGAAGAAAGACTGGGGGACACATAGAGGGAAACATTAGTATATCAGGATATCCTAAGAACCAGACAACTTTTGCCAGGGTATCGGGATACTGTGAACAAAATGATATCCACTCTCCTTACGTGACGGTTTATGAGTCGCTCGTGTACTCTGCGTGGCTCCGGCTAGCTTCTGAAGTTGATTCAGCAACCAGAAAGGTTGGCACTTTGCAGAACCTATATTATCACTACCATTTCCATTTTCTTGAAAAAACTTCGTAACTTATTGTTGGAGTTTTTGGTTTTTCCTTTAGAAAGCTTTAGTCTCACATCGGAAAAAACAAAGAGGTTGTATCTCTATATATTAGCTTTGCTATTATTGGAGATGCACATGTGGTGTGGAGGTGCACATGGGTTTGCCATGTGGGGTTATTTTTCTAATGGGAAAAAGACTAAAATCAACAATTAAAGCATTCATGCTTTTTGCTCATGGAAAATTTATTTCCATGGGAGCTAAGCCCCGAAGGGGCTTAGCGACTCGGACTTGGACTCGGACTCGGACTCGGACTCGGGCTCATGGGCTCATGAGGCGTAATGTGGCGTTTTGTTGGCGCACTTTGCACTTAGCACGTCAGCATCGTCGCTAGGCGCATAGTGCGCGCGCAAGCCCAGGTGCGCGCCCAGGTTACGCTCAGGTTGCGCTTGGGTGCGCTGGGTTGCGCTGGATTGCGCAGGGTTGTGCTGGGTTGCGCGGGTTGCTCGGGTTGCGCTGGTTGCGCAGTGTGCGCAGTGTGCGCAGTTCAGTGCGCACTCTGTCGCGCAGAGTGCAAGGAGCGCTGGATGTGTGCAGTTGGCAGCAGAACGTGCGTTTGCATGTTCTGGGCGGTTGCTACATGTTCGGGGGTGGTTATTACCACGTCCCTAAGTTTGTGGCAACCGACCAGTTGTTGCAGGGCCTATATAAGGCATCATCTCTCTCAAGGCTCATGACAGAATAGAAAGTGAAGCCACCATAAAAAGTTTACGAAGTATTTTTTAGCACAAGTAAACAGAGAATTCAGACGTGTTCTTTAACACAGTTCTGATCGGAATTTGCTTGCGAATTCCAGCAGCCTTCGAGAGAGAGGAAAGGCGCCGCACCAGCGTTGCTTTTGCACGGGAGTTCGTGTCCATCCGAGGAGTCAGAAGAGCAGGAGTGTTCCAAGTTCTCCGACGAACTTGCTGGTTCCTGGAAGCTGTTCGTGTAGGGCGAATAAAGCTTTGAGCAACGGTGATCATTCACCCCAGCAGGCCATCTTCCATCTTTCGCCTGTCATCTTCTTCGCTGCTGTGATTACGAAATCTTTTTAGATTCTCGTAATATCATAACGATATCTTTTTAAATCTTCGTTATACTTACACAACCTTCCTAGAAGTGTTGTGTTGAAACATTGTTTTTACAATTGTTTCATATTCTCAGTTTTTCATCGAAAAATTGTGCCCCGGCACTAACAATCTCAAAGCTTTATTGCTACGATGGAAAACGTTAATATTTCACTCTTCAATTCTGACTTTTGTAAGTTAGAAAAGTTTGATGGAGAATATTACCAAGTCTGGAAGAGGAAGGTATATCTCAACCTTCAACTCAAAGACGTAGATCACGTACTTCTGGAGGAAGAACCTACTGTTCCAGATACTGGGTTTGCTGCCGCAATCACTGCGGCTACTAAACTTCAGGCCAAGTGGAGAAGAGAAAATAGCATTTGCAGGCTGCTTATCCTGAATGCTATGGAGGATTCCCTTGCAGAATCCTATTCTAAAAAGACTATCGCTAGAGACATATGGGAGTCTCTAGAAAAGCTCTACGAAGAAGACAAGAACCGCAGTAAAATCTTTGTGGTTGAAAAATATCACAAGTGGTTCTTTGAGGACGAAAAGTCTATGCTGCTGCAGGTGAAGGAGTTCCTGAAACTGCGACAGAAGCTGGAAGACGAGGCGATGCCCCTCCCCGACAAGTTTGTTGTTGGAGGGATTGTCTCAAAGCTCCCCGCTGGGTGGAGCAAATTCTATGCAAACATGCATAGGAAGAAGCTGGAGATCACCCTTGAAGATCTCCTACAGGAAATCTATGTTGAGGACCAGATGCGGGCTCAACTGAAGGTGGACGCACTGTTTAAGCAATTGGCTAACGCCAATATGGTTCATACCAAGGAACCAAGGGGAAAGCAGGCGGCTTCCCACAGCAAGAAGAAGGACCCTGACAATCTAAAAGTCAAGGGAACTTCTATCAAGAAAAAGAAGCCAAAGTCTCAAATGCCTTGCTTCAAGTGTGGCAAGAAGGGCCACTTTAAGAATGAGTGCAAAGCAAAAATCAAGCAATCAGAGCAAGGAGAGCCTAGTAAGGTATCTATGATCACTGACATTGTTGCTATGATTGCACAGGTTGATGCGGTAAGGACTGATTCTGACTGGTGGGTAGACACTGGAGCCTCCTGTCATGTCTGCTCCAATAAGGAGTAATTCACCACCTATACACCTACTTCTGAAGTGGTTATGATGGCGAACCAGGCACAAGCTGAAGTGCTCGGGATCGGGACGGTGGTGTTGAAGCTGACTTCGGAGAAGTCTCTGACGCTTCAAGGCGTAAAGCACGTACCTGCTATCGCCAAGAACCTGATCTCAGGAGGCCTACTCTGTAAAACAGGCTTCAGGATGGACATCAATGCTGGCCAGATGGTGATGTCTATCAAAGGAACATATTTCGAAAAAGCTTTTTATATCGAAGGAATGTTCAAAATTCAGCTTGCAAATCAGTCCAATGTAATTAATGTGATTAATGAAGTCACTCATTCTGCTTATACTCTTGAGTTGTGGCATAATAGGCTAGGACATGTTCATTGTAAACGAATAAACAGAATGTCTAGTCTAGGACTTATCTCCAAGTGTGGGGGTAAGGTAGAGAAATGTGAAGTTTGTGCTCAAACAAAGATCACAAGAAAACCCTTTCCTCGGGTTAATCGAAGTACAGATCTTCTGGAGTTGGTACACTCCGATATCTGTGACTTCAAACAGTTCTCTACAAAGGCCGGGATGAAGTATTTCATAACTTTCATCGATGACTTCTCAAAGTATGCGTTCGTCTACTTACTAAAGGCTAAAGACGAAGCATTCGAGAAGTTCAAGGAGTTCAGAGCCGAAGCTGAGCGGCAGACTGGACAACAACTCAAAAGGATAAGAAGTGATCGAGGTGGGGAGTACAGGTCTCATGAATTCGCATCGTTCTGCAAAGAACATGGAATTGTCAATGAGACTACGGCTCCGTACTTTCCTCAATCAAACGGAGTAGCAGAGAGGAAGAACAGAACGTTAACAGAAATGATTAACTCTATGTTGTTGACTGCTGGTCTTCCTAAGTGCTACTGGAGAGAAACTGCATTGACGGCCACTTTTATTCTAAATAGAGTGTCTCATGCAACTTCAGACGTTACTTCTCATGAACTCTGGTTCAAGGTCAGACCTAACTTGAATGTCATTCGAGTGTGGGGGTGTCTGGCATATGTCAAGCTTCCAGATCTGAAGATTCAGAAGCTTGGGACAAGAACTACTAAGACGATCTTCTTGGGGTATGCCGAGAAGAGTGATGCTCGGAGATTTCTTGATATTGAGTCAAATTATATTATTGAATCTCGCGACGCAGAATATTTTGAAGACAAATTTGCAAGGCACAAGAATATTGTTCTTGCGGATGTTCCGGAGAACAATGAGGGTGCGCAGGTCTTCAATGAAGATGTGGTCCAAGAAGATGTTGTTGTTGAAACAACGGTTGAACCAGATCTCACTGAGCCGTCAACGAAGCGAATGAGGAGGCCGAAGGACTTCGGAAGTGACTTTGTCACCTATCATGTGGAAGCTGATCCGCTTACCTATGATGAGGCGATGAAGACCAGAGACGCGGTTTTCTGGAAGGAGGCGATTGACAATGAAATTGATTCCATCACCTCAAATAACACTTGGGTGTTGGTTGATCTTCCTGAAGGAGCGAAACCCATCGGATGCAAATGGATCTTCAAGAAGAAGATGAAAGCAGACAGAACTATTGACAAGTTCAAGGCTAGGTTGGTAGCCAAGGGATTTTCTCAGAAGCAGGGGATTGACTATTTTGACACGTATGCTCCAGTAGTCCGGATGACCACCATCAGAATGTTGATTGCTCTCGCAGCAATACATAAGATGGTGATATATCAGATGGATGTGAATACGGTTTTCCTAAATGACGAGCTGACCGAAGAGATTTACATGCAACAGCCAGAGGGATTTGTCATCAGGGGTCTTGAAGACAAAGTCTGCAAGTTGGTGAAATCCTTGTACGGTCTTAAACAGGCTCCCAAGATGTGGCATGAGAAATTTGACAAAGTTATAAGGTCAAATGGCTACATGGTCAGCGATACGGACAAGTGTGTTTACACGAAGTTCGCTGATGGAAGAGGTGTGATCGTTTGTCTGTACGTGGACGACATGCTTATCCTAGGTACGGATATTAGCTATGTCACGGAGACAAAGAAGTTCATCTCAAACAAGTTCAGTATGAAGGACTTGGGGGAAGCTGATGTGATCTTAGGGATCAAGATCATCCGGACAGACACTGGACTAGCGCTATCACAGTCTCATTATATTGAGAAAATGATCACTCGTTATGGGTATCGGGATCTTCCAGGGATCGATACGCCGTACAGGTGTGATATGAAGCTGAAGCCTAATTCAGGGAAAAGCGTCAGGCAGCTGGAGTATGCAAGCGTAATCGGAAGTTTGATGTATGCTACTACTGCCACAAGGTCTGACATAGCTTTCGCCGTGGGAATGCTGAGTCGTTTCACGAGCAACCCAGGTGCTGAACACTGGAAAGCTGTGAAACGGGTTATGAGATATCTCAAGAAGACTCAGACATATGCACTGTACTACAGCGGAGATCCGCCGGTAGTGGAAGGCTTCAGTGATGCCAGCTGGTGCTCAGAGGTGGAGAGCGACAGGTCCACAGGTGGATTCATTTTTACAATGGGTGGAGCTGCTATATCGTGGAAGTCGAAGAAGCTGACTATGCTCTCGCGGTCATCCATGAAATCTGAGTTCTTTGCACTTGATACCGCAGCCGAGGAAGCAGAATGGCTTCGGGAGCTCATGTATGATCTTCCAATGGTTGGGGCGCAAATACCGGCGATACCGATATACTGCGACAACCAGGCGACTGCGGCGGTGGCATCAAATGACCTCTTCAGCGGGAAGAAGAGGACTGTGCGGTTGAAGCACAGGGCAGTACACGATTTTATCAAGAGAGGTGTTATTACAGTTATTGATGTTCGGAGTCAGGAGAACCTGGCGGATCCGTTCACCAAGGGCCTCAAGCGCCAGCTGGTCTATGACACAGCTTGTAAAATGGGCTTGAAGGCATTCTGATATTGTATTATTGTATTCCTACCATAAAGTTTTATGCTATTAGTTCAAAGATTTATCTACTAGGCATCTAGCTTTTGGTTCAAGGGAGGACCAATAATCGGAAGAATATCAGGAACGGTGGGTACATGTTCTATTGGGCATGGAGAGGTTACGGACCAATAACCACTGTTGTCTACTGTTGTTTTCTGCGAAAAACGGTTCCTGTGGGAAGGTTGGCTTAATTGCCTTAATGAGTTCTCAGGCAGAGTGAATGCCTGGTGTGCCTTACAAGAGGCACGGTAGAGCAGCACTACAAGGAGTGAAACTCCATGCTACAGTGGGATGACTCCACAATGAGGTTCCTATAGTGGGGTGCTGCCCAGTAATAGGATAAAGCCTCGGCTTTGCAGGTCAAGTCACAGCGGCGTAGCACCGCAAATAGGCAGTTAGCTTAATGCTGTATGATAAAAATAAAGAGGGATGTAGTCAGCACTACAAAGAGGAGGAGTTCCTCATATTACAGTGGCATGACACCACGATGAGGTACCCTGTTAGGGATAAAGCCTCGGCCTTGCAAGTCATGTCGTTGCGGCGTAACACCGCAAGGAAGCCTAAGGCTTCATGCTGGGTAGTTTGGCACTACAAAGAGGCGGTTGCCTCATGCTACAGTAGTATGACACTACGATGAGGTTCCCGGTACGGGGTAAGGCCTCGGCTTTAAGCCATGTCATAGCGGCGTAGCACCGCAAGGGAAGCGCAAAGCGCTTCATGCCATGTCTCTTTATAATGAACTCACCTATAGTGTATGGACAAAGAGATATCAGGCCGTCTCTTGAGGGTAAACTTGTAGACGTCCAAAATTATACACTGAAACCAGGCTGGCACAGGGCCTTTAATGTGTAGCCAGAAGCACATGTAACTACATTATGTGAGTGGAATTAATTTCAGCTATGATGCAGAATTCAAGGCTTAGTCCATTCTTGTATTATAGTCTAATTTTTGATCCATGCGGGAAGATTCAAGTCGTCAGCGACATCTCTCCTAATGCATGATGGACAGTTACTGTGGGGAGCACTTATACCCATATATATAGAGATATGTGGGAAATTGTTGGAGTTTTTGGTTTTTCCTTTAGAAAGCTTTAGTCCCACATCGGAAAAAACAAAGAGGTTGTATCTCTATATATTAGCTTTGCTATTATTGGAGATGCACATGTGGTGTGGAGGTGCACATGGGTTTGCCATGTGGGGTTATTTTTCTAATGGGAAAAAGACTAAAATCAACAATTAAAGCATTCATGCTTTTTGCTCTTGGGAAATTTATTTCCATGGGAGCTAAGCCCCGAAGGGGCTTAGCGACTCGGACTCGGACTCGGGCTCATGGGCTCATGAGGCGTAATGTGGCGTTTTGTTGGCGCACTTTGCACTTTAGTTGCGCTCGTTGCGCGAGCCACTTGCGCTGCCACATTGCGCAAGTCCAGTTGCGCTGCCCAGTTGCGCATGCCCAGGTACGCAAGCCCAGTTGCGCTGCCCAGGTGCGCGCCCAGGTTGCGCTCAGGTTTCGCTTGGGTGCGCTGGGTTGCGCTGGGTTGCGCAGGGTTGTGCTGGGTTGCGCGGGTTGCGCTGGTTGCGCTGGTTGTGTAGTGTGCGCAGTGCGTGCAGTGCGTGCAGTGTGCGCAGTTTAGTGCGCGCTCTGTCGCGCAGAGTGCAAGGAGCGCTGGGTGTGCGCAGTTGGCAGCAGAACGTGCGTTTGCATGTTCTGGGCGGTTGCTACATGTTCGGGGTGGTTATTACCACGTCCCTAACTTTGTGGCAACCGACCAGTTGCTGCAGGGCCTATATAAGGCTTCCTCTCTCTCAAGGCTCATGACAGAATAGAAAGAGAAGCCACCACAGAAAGTTTACGAAGTATTTTTTAGCATAAGTAAACAGAGAATTCAGACGTGTTCTTTAACACAGTTCTGATCGGAATTTGCTTGCGAATTCCAGCAGCCTTCGAGAGAAAGGAAAGGCGCCGCACCAGCGTTGCTTTTGCATAGGAGTTCGTGTCCATCCGAGGAGTCAGAAGAGCAGGAGTGTTCCAAGTTCTCCGACGAACTTGCTGGTTCCTGGAAGCTGTTCGTGTAGGGCGAATAAAGGTTTGAGCAACGGTGATCATTCACCCCAGCAGGCCATCTTCCATCTTTCGCCTGTCATCTTCCAGCCCAGTTGCGCTGCCCAGGTGCGCGCCCAGGTTGCGCTCAGGTTTCGCTTGGGTGCGCTGGGTTGCGCTGGGTTGCGCAAGGTTGTGCTGGGTTGCGCGGGTTGCGCTGGTTGCGCTGGTTGTGTAGTGTGCGCAGTGCGTGCAGTGCGTGCAGTGTGCGCAGTTTAGTGCGCGCTCTGTCGCGCAAAGTGCAAGGAGCGCTGGGTGTGCGCAGTTGGCAGCAGAACGTGCGTTTGCATGTTCTGGGCGGTTGCTACATGTTCGGGGTGGTTATTACCACGTCCCTAACTTTGTGGCAACCGACCAGTTGCTGCAGGGCCTATATAAGGCTTCCTCTCTCTCAAGGCTCATGACAGAATAGAAAGAGAAGCCACCACAGAAAGTTTACGAAGTATTTTTTAGCATAAGTAAACAGAGAATTCAGACGTGTTCTTTAACACAGTTCTGATCGGAATTTGCTTGCGAATTCCAGCAGCCTTCGAGAGAGAGGAAAGGCGCCGCACCAGCGTTGCTTTTGCATAGGAGTTCGTGTCCATCCGAGGAGTCAGAAGAGCAGGAGTGTTCCAAGTTCTCCGACGAACTTGCTGGTTCCTGGAAGCTGTTCGTGTAGGACGAATAAAGGTTTGAGCAACGGTGATCATTCACCCCAGCAGGCCATCTTCCATCTTTCGCCTGTCATCTTCTTCGCTGCTATGATTACGAAATATTTTTAGATTCTCGTAATATCATAACGATATCTTTTTAGATCTTCGTTATACTTACACAACCTTCCTAGAAGTATTGTGTTGAAACATTGTTTTTACAATTGTTTCATATTCTCAGTTTTCCATCGAAAAATTGTGTCCCGGCACTAACACTTATATCACACATTTTTTCATACACAGATGTTCATTGAAGAGGTTATGGAGCTTGTGGAACTTGTACCATTGAGGGACTCCTTGGTTGGCTTGCCAGGGGTGGATGGTTTGTCTACAGAGCAGCGCAAGAGACTAACAATTGCTGTTGAGCTTGTTGCCAACCCTTGCATAATATTCATGGACGAACCTACCTCTGGGCTCGATGCAAGGGCTGCTGCAATCGTCATGAGGACTGTGCGAAACACCGTGGACACTGGAAGAACTGTGGTTTGCACTATTCATCAACCCAGCATTGACATTTTTGAAGCTTTTGATGAGGTTTGCATTCTGCTATCTGTATTGTTTGAGTGTTTAAATTGCAGTTGGTTGATTTTCACAAGGTAGGTATGAGTTCCTTGTGTTTAATTTCTGTTTTGTTTCAGCTCTTCCTGATGAAGAGAGGAGGAGAAGAGATATACGTCGGTCCATTGGGACACCATTCTAGCCATCTAATCAGTTACTTTGAGGTAAGGCAACAAAGAAAGAGAGTTTACTTATAAGCTAGGTAGCACGGACACTCCAAAAATGTGAGCCGTGTCGTGGGACAAATATCAGACACACCCAGACACTCCAAAATACACTACGACACACCAAATTAGGTGCATGTGCCCATATCGTTGTGTCCTTGCCGTGTCGTATTCTTGTCCGTGCAATGTAGCTTATATGTTTCAACCGAACTATGGCTGGTGGTGAAAAATGTTATTTTGCTCATCTAGGGAGTTGAAGGAGTCGGTAAGATCAAAGATGGCTACAATCCTGCGACGTGGATGCTGGAAGTGACAGCGTTGTCCCAAGAAGAGAAACTTGCTGTCAGGTTCGCGGATATTTACAGGAACTCAGAATTGTATCGGTAAGTAATTTGAGTACTTGATTACATCACTAGAATGCCAAAGTGCAGATGCGTAGCGTAGTAATTCTAACACAGTTTTATTGATAATTGCACCTTTCAGAAGGAACAAAGCATTGATTAAGGAACTGAGTGCCCCACCTCCCGGGTCAAATGATCTCTTCTTCCCATCCAAGTACTCACAGTCCTTCATCACTCAGTGCATGGCTTGCCTATGGAAACAGAGCTTGTCATACTGGAGGAATCCTCCATACACCGCAGTGAGGTTCTTCTTCACAGTGATAATAGGACTAATGTTCGGGTCTATATTCTGGGATCTCGGCTCTAAAAAGTACGTAAACTAGGAACCTAGACTAAAACACTGAAGACTGTACTACTTATTTTGTGAGATTAACCAGCAGTAACATATGATTTCGAGTGCAGGACGAAGCAACAAGACTTGTTCAATTCAATGGGATCGATGTATGGTGCTGTTCTGTTTCTGGGGATTTCGTACGCATCAGCTGTTCAGCCAGTTGTGGCAGTGGAAAGAACGGTCTTTTATAGGGAGAGGGCTGCAGGAATGTATTCAGCATTGCCTTACGCCTTTGGACAGGTAACTGCTTTTTCTTACCATTAACTTGCACCTACTTATGACTTTTTACTCCTGTAGTTCATAGTTTGCGGTATCAGCTGATACCGATCCGATACGGTTGATACCAATACGGTTTGGCATGTCCTGATTTGATACCGACCGATACTGATACTGACCGATACGGGCATTAGGCGTCTCTTTTCTAGTTAATTCGGCGAAAAATTTGAATAAAGAAGACCAATGAGCAAGGGTGTAAAAACATAGTAAGGTTGTAAAAACATGTAAAGAATAAAACGTATACGTATCTATAGTAGGTGAAACAATCGACTACTATTTCATTACATTTTAGAACTACTAAGAAAGAACACATGAACTTATGCCTAAATGTACAAAATATTTTTCTAAAATTTTAATAATTTATTAATAATTATTTTCTTTTCGACCCAAAAAAAAAAAAAAAAAAATCCGATACTTCGATGCAAAAACGTTGATACTGTTGATACCTCCGATCCTGATACTCATAGGGATACCAATACTGCGAACCTTGTAATAGTTACAGAATCAGTATATATCGCGTTGCCAATATCAGTTAAAACATATCCTTGGTGCTTACTTGCGCTCTGTTTCAATGCATCTTCAGGTTGCGGTCGAGCTTCCTTACATCTTCGTCCAGTCCGTGGTCTATTGTCTGATAGTTTACAGTATGATTGGGTTTCAGTGGACTGCTGCCAAGTTCTTGTGGTATCTGTTCTTCACGTTTTTCACGCTGCTCTACTTCACATACTATGGGATGATGGCCGTCGGCTTGACCCCAAACTATAACATTGCCGCCATTGTTTCTGCCGCGTTTTATGCAATGTGGAACCTCTTCTCCGGATTCATTATCCCTAGACCGGTATGTTTACTTCTTCGTATCCGATACGGACAAATTGCGTTAACTACCCCCAATGTTTTATGCTTATTACATAAACCATCCGAACTTTTAAACTGATTACACGAACCGCCCCTATAGTTTATATTTTCTATAAAATCTTATAACACTAACCACCCCTATCTTTTATAAAATTTATAAAAGAGAGTGGTGGTCAGTATAATTATTTTCGGAATATGGATAGTCACTCTAATTATTTCTTCTCAAATTTGTTTTCTGCAGAGGATGGTCTTGTGGTGGAGATGGTATTACTGGGCATGCCCCATTGCGTGGACCTTGTATGGAATGATTGCTTCCCAGTACGGAGATGTCCATGACAGACTCGAGAATGGCGAGCCCGTGTCCGAGTTTCTGAAGGGCTATTTCGGATTCAGACACGACTTCTTGGGAGTGGTTGCGGTGGTGATTGTCGGATTTACTTTGCTCTTTGCTTTCTCGTTTGCACTGGCAATCAAAACACTCAACTTCCAGAGAAGATGATGGCTTGCCTATCATGACTGTTTCGCTGTGACCACATTTTCTGTTTGTGCATTCTTTTGTGATTTGTCTGTCACGTATGAGAAAAGCTAGATATTATGTGAAAGCGTCCGAAGTTCCTTGGGTGAAAATTGACCAAATCGCACTAGCCCATGACTCCTTGCCAAAATAGAAGAACACCCAATATAATGAAAAGGGAAGTTTGTTTTAAAAATTAGAATGTTATTATTGGCACTCCTAAAATATTATTCTGTATTTTTCTTTTCATTTTCTATCATTCAAATTTTAAATATATTTCTGTATTAGTATTATTGGTACTCCTAAAATATCATCATGCACTCCTCCCTCCACTCATGCACAAATTAAAATTTAATGCAAGAATAGATTTGAAATTTGAATGATAGAAAATTTAAAAAAAATGCAGGATGATATTTTAGGAGTGTTAATAACAGTGCCCAAAAATTAACTTCACCAAAAACTACAAACTTGGGTTTATGGTCTGTTTGGTAACCTGTTTTTTGGCTTGAAAATTTACTTTCAATAGGAAATGTGTCCCAAATTTCTCAATTCCCGGTGTTTGGTAGATGAGTAAATGTGGTTGGATTGGATTTGGGAAGACAAAAAAAATGTGCACTTCCTGTCCCCTCTCTCTTTCAACTTTCCACTTCCTCTCTAGAGATAGGATGTGGTTGTTAGTAATTAGCATAGTTAGCTGTTAGTAAATAGGATAGTTAATTAAAAGTTATTTGTTAGTAATAAATTAAAAGTTAGCTGTTAATAAATAAGATAGTAAGCTGTTAGTAATAAACCAATCGGTTGAATTCAAACTTCCGGTTCTATTTTTTTAATAAATTAATATGGCTTGATTACTATAGTTAGCTATTAGTAAATAAGATATATTTATATTACTTTTTTAATTAGTTTTTGAATTATGTAGCATAACCATGAATACGGCACGCCACAATAAATAAGGACACGATAGACACAACTTAATTATTATTTTAATTTATTAAACTAATTATTTAATTTAGGGAGTTGCAATTGCCAAGGAGACTTTTAAACATCCAAGGATTTTCAAGATGGATTACCAAAATTATCCTTGATTCATAAGGGAAACTATAAATTTTATTTTTAAACATTGTAATAAATTGAGGATAGCATTGGTAATCTACCTTGAAAATTCTTGAATATTGTAAAGGGTTCCTTGGCAATTACAATTCCCTTAATTTATTAAATTGTTATGTGAGTTAATTATAATTTACTACTATTATAATATACTCTTCCACTTTCCACATTTTGTTTTCTTATCTCAACCAAACACATTTGTCTGTTCTTTTACTTTTTACTTTTCACTTTCATATTTCAACTAAACACATTTGTCTTCTATTAGAGGGACAAAAAAGTAGATGAATTCATATATGAAATCCATCATTGAAAGTACAAATCCAATTTTTTTTTCACACCTAAGATTTACCAAACGGGCTTTTAGCACATGTGACAAGAAAAGCTTACTGTGGAGGAAGTTGGAGTGCAAGTGCATCTTGATATTGCTTTTTTGAGCTTTTCAATGGAGAGGGGAAGACGAAAGATGATCTCAATTTAAAGATGGGGTGGAAGAAGTAGAAGCATAGGGAATGATGGAAGCTCTTGAAAAGCGGATGTAATGCATGGGAATTTTGCTAGGTGGTTGGAAGGATGAGTTATGAAACAGCTTTGAAAAAAGAGTTATTTGTATTTACCCTCCCCAATTGTTAATCATATCTCTACTTTCCTCCAAAATTTATTTTAATTAGTATTATCCCCCCAATCTTCGGATAAAGTGCAAACAAACCCTTCTTAGATTTGTGTTTTTGCATTTGAAGACCCCTTGTTTAAAAAAAAATTCACATTTTTATTTTTGTTTCGTTTGTACCCCTGTCGTTAACAGCCGTTAAAATACGTCTAAAAATACGATTTTACCCTCCCCCCACGCTCTCCCTCTCTCTCCGGTGGCAGGCGCTTATCAAGCGGGGCCGACCAGAGGAGAGGGGAGGGTAGCCGGCCAGCGGAGGGAGGAGGGGGCGGGTCGAGCTAGGGGTAAGCATTCGGTTAATTCGGTTCAAATCGAACCGAAAACTAAATTGAACCGAAAATCGAATAAACAAAACCGAAACCGAACCAAATTGGCCCATAACTGAATCAAACTGAACCGAATTAAATCGGTTTGAATTTCAGTTTATTCAATTTTTTTGGTTTATTTACACTTTTTTGTTAATATATATAGTTCTTAAATATACCTAAATATATTTAGTATATATCTGTAGTGTGTGTATTATATATATATATATATATATATATATATATATATATATATATATATATATATATATATATATATATATATATATATATATATATATATATTTTGAGGGTGTCCACTTTTTAATGGTGCTTGGAGGCATGCCTCCAAGGGGGCTCGAACCCGCGCCACTGCGCCGGGGTGCTCCACCGTTCCCAACGGGCTACGGCCACTGGTACGCTGTAGTGTGTGTATATATATATATATATATATATATATATATATATATAAACTAAATTTTCTTATTCGGTTTTAGGTTTTGGATCGAAACCGAATAAGAAAATTTAGTATTTTCAAAACCGAAATCGAACCGAATCTTTTTTAAAGCGAATCGAATCTCGGTTCGATTTTTTCTTATTCGGTCCCCCTCGACCCCCCTCCTCCCTCCGCTGGCCGGCCCCCTCGACCCGCCCCCTCCTCCCTCCGCTGGCCAGCCCCCCCAATCCCCCTCCTCCTTCCGCTGGCCGGCCATGCTCGACCTAGGGGTGAGCATTATTCGGTTTTGCACCGAAAATCGAACTGAATCGAATAGGAGATTCGGTTCGATTTTTAAAAAAATTGGTTCGGTTTTAGTTTTGAAAATACTAAAAAAAAATTATTCGATTTCGATTTCGGTCCAAAACCGAAAACCGAATATATATATATATATATATATATATATATATATATATATATATATATATATATATATATATATATATATATATATATATATTGTTTTAATTAGTGTAACCCGCCCCCCCCCAATCCTATGGTAAAGTGCAAACAAACCCTCTTTAGATTTTTGTTTTTGCATTTGAAGACCTTTTGTTTATTTAAAAAAAATTCCCACAATTTAATTTTTGTTCAGTTTGCACCCCTGCCGTTAAAAGCAGTTAAAATACGTCTAAAAATAAGATTTTACCCCTCCCCCCTCTCTCTCCGGTGGTGGGGGCTTGTCAAGCGGGGCCGACCAGAGGAGAGGAGAGGGTGGCCGGCCAACGGAGGGAGGAGGGGGCGGGTCGAGCTAGGGGTGAGCATTCGGTTAATTCAGTTCAAACCGAACCGAAAATCGAATTGAACCGAAAATCGAATAAGCAAAACTGAAATCGAACAAAATTGGCCCATAACCGAATCAAACCGAACCGAATTAAATCGGTTCGATTTTCGGTTTATTCGGTTTATTCATTTTTTGGTTTATTTGTACATTTTTGTTAATATATATAGTACTTAAATATACCTAAATTTATTTAGTATATATCTGTAGTATATACATATATATATTTATTTAGTGTATATATATATATATATATATATATATATATATATATATATATATATATATATATATATATATATATATATATATATATATTCGGTTTTGGACCGAAATCGAAATCGAATAAATTTTTTTTAGTATTTTCAGAACTAAAACCGAACCAATTTTTTTTAAAAATCGAACCGAATCTCCTATTCGATTCAGTTCGATTTTCGGTGCAAAACCGAATAATGCTCATCCCTAGGTCGAGCATGGCCGGCCAGAGGAGGGAGGAGGGGGATTGGGGGGGCTGGCCAGCGGAGGGAGGAGGGGGCGGGTCGAGGGGGACGGCCAGCGGAGGGAGGAGAGGGTCGAGGGGGACCGAATAAGAAAAAATCGAACCGAGATTCGATTCGCTTTAAAAAAGATTCGGTTCGATTTCGGTTTTGAAAATACTAAATTTTCTTATTCGGTTTCGGTCCAAAACCTAAAACCGAATAAGAAAATTTAGTTTATATATATATATATATATATATATATATATATATATATATATATATATATATATATATATACACACACACACTACAGCGTACCAGTGGCCGTAGCCTGTTGGGAACGATGGAGCATCCCGGCGCAGTGGCGCGGGTTCGAGCCCCCTTGGAGGCATGCCTCCAAGCACCATTAAAAAGTGGACACCCTCAAAATAAAAAAAAAAAAAAAAAATATATATATATATATATATATATATATATATATATATATATATATATATATATATATATATATATATATATATATATATATATATATATATATAATACACACACTACAGATATATACTAAATATATTTAGGTATATTTAAGAACTATATATATTAACAAAAAAGTGTAAATAAACCAAAAAAATTGAATAAACCGAAAATCAAACCGATTTAATTCGGTTCAGTTTGATTCAGTTATGGGCCAATTTGGTTCGGTTTCGGTTTTGCTTATTCGATTTTTGGTTCAATTTAGTTTTCGGTTCGATTTGAACCGAATTAACCGAATGCTCACCCCTAGCTCGACCCGCCCCCTCCTCCCTCCGCTGGCCGGCTACCCTCCCCTCTCCTCTGGTCGGCCCCACTTGATAAGCCCCCGTCACCGGAGAGAGAGGGAGAGCGTGGGGGGAGGGTAAAATCGTATTTTTAGACGTATTTTAACGGCTGTTAACGACAGGGGTACAAACGGAACAAAAATAAAAATGTGAATTTTTTTTTTAAACAAGGGGTCTTCAAATGCAAAAACACAAATCTAAGAAGGGTTTGTTTGCACTTTATCCGAAGATTGGGGGGGGGGGGGGTAATACTAATTAAAATAAATTTGGGGGGGAAGTAGAGATATGATTAACAATTGGGGGGGGGGGGGGGGGGGGGTAAATACAAATAACTCTTGAAAAAAATGAGGGGAGTATGATATTAGAAGGTGCATCTCCCAACAAGTGCATGAGAATTTGGAAAACAAAATCCTTTAGTAAAAGCAAAATTACACTTTAATAAAGTGCATTTTTTTTTAGAAGAGTTAGAACAAGTCGTGAAGATGCTCAAACGGTCCTTTGGAAAAAAAAAAGTGACTTGGTAAAGATATAGGCCATATTGTATTTGCTTCGAACATGATTTATGCCAATAGAGCCATCAAGCATGTTCTTATGAATGAAAAGATGCTTGATCTCAATGTGTTTGATTCTTGCGCGACGAATTCAATTTGTAGCAAGTTTGAGAGCACTTTGATTATCACTAAGGATAGTTGTTGGTTCGTTGAGAGGAGCATAAACACGCTCGACCAACCGACGCAATCAATGCATTCTTATATATGTCGTTAGAGAAGTAGTTTTGTACCCTGTTTCCATAGTAGAAAGAGACATCTAGTCTTGAATTCTTGATCAGGGGTGCAACTCGGGCGGGTTGGGTCGGGCTTGAGGTCAACCCGAGCCCAATCCGAGCCCAACCCGATGAATCATAACCCAAATCCGAGCCCAAGCCCAACCCGACCTCGGGTTCAACATATGAACTCCAAGACCAAGTCCGGAGGATCGGGTTGGGCTCGGATTGGGTCGGGTCCAGCAGGTTTATCGGGCTCTAATATAATATTTGAGACAATTTTAACATAAATAATATTAAATACATAATCAAAGAGTCAAGCCTTGATCATTAAAAAAAAACTGAAAGAAGATTTAGACAAGGAGTTCAATAGTTTGGGTGAAAAATTTGGGATTTAATATATATATATATATATATATATATATATATATATTTTTATATATATATATATATATATATATATATAAAAATATATATATATATAAGTCGGGTTTCGGGTTCTTCGGGTAACCCGACACATGAACCCGAGCCCAACCCGATTTTTGATCGGGTTCAAATATCTTAACCCGAATCCAAGCCCGAACCCGAGTATCTTCAACCCTAACCCAACCCATTAACGGGTTTACCTGATCGGGCTCGGGTTTTGCCCGCCCAAGTTGCACCCCTAGTCTTGATTTTTTTTGTCCCCTGCACCCAGAAATATTGGTCGACCCACACAAGAAAGTATAGCCTGCAGTGTGTTAGTTCCTAGGCGTGATATTAGAGGAAAATTCTAGTGAGATGATTGCAACACTTCAAGGAAGGGGAAAGAACAGAAATCCTAGAAGGATTATGTGAACGAAAAATCTAAGAAGCTTTTCGTAATAGCGACAAACGAAAAATCTAAAAAGATTTTCGTAATCGGAGAAAGTCTGCTGGGGTGTTCAGAACACCGGCGCTCAAAGCTATATCCGCCCACACGGTCATCTTCCAAGAACCAGCAAGTTCAAAAGAACTCTGGAACGCTCTGCCAATCTGCTCACGGATGGACTCCTCGAAAGAAAAGAAGTGAATTTTCAAGTGGCGCCGACGCAGGAGCTCTCCATTCTCTCTCTGTGGAAAATTTCGTCAAGTCCTCATTTTCTAAGAAAGAAGAGAGACTCTATATATAAGGCCTCTTTGTAACTTTCCAGATCCGAAACGAGCGCGACGTTTGAATGTCAGATCCGAAATTATCGGATCCGTTATTGCACGTTACGAAACGGTTCAGCCACGTCCTGCGTGAAACAGCGCCACTGAGCGCCAACATGCGCGAGCACCATATTACGCGACAGCGCACGTGTGTGCGTGCACCCAACGCTCATGTGAGAGCGCACAACTACGCAAGACGCGCATAGTACGCACCTGCGCCAATTGCGCTCGTGCGCACTTGCGCAACACGCGCGCATCTGCGCCGATCGTGCCTGCGTGCACTTGGCTCAACACGCGCACCGATCGCTCGCCAACCGCGCGCCATCTGGTCGTGCCATCAGGCCGCGCCAACTGGTCCGCTATCTGGATGCGCAAACTAGCGTATGAAGGGCTGCGCAAGAGGCTCGCGCAACGAGCGCAACTTAAGCGCACTATGCGCCTAGCGACGATGCTGACGTGCTAAGTGTAAAGTGCACCAACAAAATGCCATAATACGTCTCATGAGCCCATGAGCCCGAGTCCGAGTTGTTATGCCCTTTGGGGCTTAGCCCCAATGGAATTAAATTGAGCTTGGCCAAAAAGCATGAATGCTTTTAATATATGTCTTATCCTTACCTCCATGTAAAATCACCCACATGGTCCCCTCCTTAGGGTCACCACCCCATGTGCATCTCTCTACTCCTCAAGGGGGGATATATTGAGATACCATGAGTTCTTCTAGCCAATGTGGGACTAAACTTACATGGCTTGTTGAGAGCAAGCTCTCTAGAGTTCAAGGAAAGGAAAAAAAACTCCAACAATCCTCCATATATCGCAATATATGTATATGGTTGAGCGTTCCCCACATTAACTGTCCATTCTGTATTAGGATAGATGTTGTTGACGACTTGAATCTTCCCGCATGGGTTTGAACAAAAATATGATACAAGAATGGACTACGCCTTAAATTCTACACCATAGCTGCAATTCTTCCTACTCATAAAATATAGTTACCTGTGCTTTTGGCTGCATATTAAAGGCCCTGTGTCAGCCTGGTTTCAGTGTATAATTTTGGGCATTTACAAGTTTACCCTCAAGAGACGGCCTGATATCTCTGTCTATGCACTACAGGTGAGTTCTTTATTAAAGAGACATGGCATGAAGCCTTGTGCTTCTCTTGCGGTGCTACGCCACTATGACATGGCCTAATGCCGAGGCATTACCCCTACTGGGAACCTCATCGTAGTGTCATACTACTGTAGCATGAGTTCACAGCCTCTTTATAGTGTCATACTACCCAGCATGAAGCTTAGGCTCCCTTGCGGTGTTACGCCGCACCAATATGGCTTGCAAGGCCGAGGCTTTACCCCTATCTGGGTACCTCATCGTGGTGTCGTACCACTGTAACATGAGAAACACCTCCCCTTTGTAGTACTGACTACCCCTCTTTAATTTTATCATACAACATTAGGCTACCTGTCTATTTGCGATGCTACGCCGCTATGACTTGGCTCGCAAAGCCGAGGCATTACCCCTAACCGGGAGCCTCATGGTGGAGTCACCCCACTGTAGCATGGAGTTACACTCCTTGTAGTGCTGCGCTACCGTGCTTCCTGTAAATCATACCAAGCATTCACTCTGCCTGAGAACTCATTAAGGTGTTTAAGCTATCCTTATCACAGAATCCGTTTTCCATCGAAAACACATAGTAGACAACAGTGGTTATGGGTCCGTAACCCTTCAATGTTCTCAAGAACAAGTACCCACTCTTACCTGATAGTTTTCCAGTTAGTGGTCCTCCCTTGAACTGAAAGTTAGATGTCTAGTAGATTTCTCTTTGAACTAATAACATAAAACTTTATGGTAGGATTACAAAGACACACTATCAGAATGCCTTCAAGCCCATCTTCCCTACGGTGTCTTCGACCAACTGGCGCTTGAGGCCCTTCGTGAACGGATCTGCCAGGTTCTTCTGACTCTGAACATCGATCACTCACAACCAAAATAAGTCATATTGGCGACGAATTTAGCGACGCCAGTTTCATACGTCGGTAATTTGTGTATTTAGCGACGTTTTATAAAGACGTCGCTGAACGTCACTATCAGTGACGTTTAGCGACCGTTAGCGACACACATTATGGTTTGATGTCGCGGTCTAGTCGCAGAACGTCGCTGTTTTTTTTAACTCAGCGACGTTTTGCGACTCCATATTAGGTACGTCGCCAGTTATTTATTGAACAATGCCGTTTAACGACGTCGATTACGGACGTCGCTAAAATGTTTCATGTAGGGTTCCAGCCGATCGATTTTTTATTTTCTTTTACCCAAAATTTTCAATCTCTTGCTCCCCAAATTTCTCTTCCCCTTTCCCTCTCCTCTCCGGCGGCCCCCTCCCTCTGGCGACCCCCTCTCCCCGATGCCCCCTATTACAGCAGCCCCCTCTTACTCTGCGCGTCGTCGACATCCTCCCTGCCCCCTCTTCCCGGCGACCCCGACCCGACCAAGGAAGGTATAACCCTAACCCTATCTTCCTTTTCCAGACACGACACACACACAGACACACACACACACGCTGACACGATACACACATATATGCTGACACGACATACACTAACACGACACACACAGACACAGACACAGACACAGACATAGACACACTTTGACACACACACGACACAGACACACACGCTGACACGACACAACCCTATCTTCCTTATATATGTAGGTATATATAAGTGAAGATATACATACATATGTGTATATATATATATATATATATATATATATATATATATATATATATATATATATATATATATATATATATATATATATATATATATATATATATATATATATATGAAGCTACTGTCACATATGAAAATGAAGGAGAAAAATCAGATAATGGGAAGGAGGAGATGTGGACTAGTATAGGTTGGAGTTGGGGACTGTATGTCCATATATATATATATATATATATATATATATATATATATATATATATATATATATAGGATGTTAGAGTATCTTTTTGACTAATTTAGTGAAGGGGGGTGATGTGGACTGGTATAGGTTAGAGTTGGGGACTGTATGCCCATATAAGAGTATATATGTCTTAATAGTAGTGTTTATATAGTATAGTATCCTATATATGTATTGCATAAGTAAGAGTGTATAGAGCGAGTATACTAGTAGTATATTGTAGTATCCTAGAGTGTATAGAGTGAGTATCCTAGAGTGTATAGAGTGAGCCTCCCTAATTTCTTTCTTCTCATTCGGCTCATTCAACCGACTATTACGCATCATATATATGATATCTACCTCAACCTTAACCTAGCTAAAGAAGTGTGAAAATATTAATATTAACCAAGGTTCACAGTATCGATATCGGTATCGGAATCGGTATCATGGATCTCATGGATAATGTGTATCTATCTTTGCAGAATTATTGACAATTAATGGATATGAATTACTATCTGCGGCATTGTTCGTGGATGTACAATCATCATCCTGATACATGTGCAGTGTGCAGGATAAATTTATACATGGGGTAGAGCAATTCCTGCAGTTCGCCAAGGCGTTCCCTTAGTACATGGACCGTACCAAAATTAAATGTCCATGTGTGAGATGTCGCAACATGAAATATCATCCAGAAGTGAACGTGACATATCATTTTTACTCGAGAGGTTTTATGCTGAATTAGTATCAGTGGACCTCACACGGAGAACTTGTGCCTTTAGCATCGGAGCTGGAGCATAATTTACCGTATATGGATGTCCATGACCATGCTGGTTACGACGAAGTATGCGTGAACATGGTTTTTGACGCTACGGGACCTAGTTTCGATCCAAACAATCATGATGCGGCTGAGGAGGCACCGAATGCCGATGCTGCGAAGTTCATGGAGTTGCTGGAGAATGCAATGACTCATTTGTATCTTGGTTGTGAGGATCATTCACCGTTGGAGGTGGTTACAAGACTGCTGAGCATCAAGTTCGATTTTAATATGTCTCAAAAACGCTATAACTGAATCATCGAGTTGATTATAGAGATCTTGCCGGTAGATGCAAAGTTACCTACAAACTTCTACCAGTCTAAGAGGATGGTGAGATCTCTCTGGATGGGATACGAAAAAATTGATGCATGTCGCAATGGGTGTATGTTGTACTACAAAGATGACAAGGATGAAGACGTGTGTAGATTTTGTGGTGCTAATCACTACAAGGTAACAAGTTCAAGTAGGACTCCCGGTGCAAGGAAACCTACCGATTCGATGTACTACTTGCTGTTGATGCCGCGGTTGCAGAGGTTGTTTATGGTGAAAGAGACTGCAGAAAATATGAGCTGGCACAGACAGGAACAGATCGAAGGAGTGTTGGATCATCCATCTGATGGGGAAGCATGGAAGCACTTTAATTGAGAGTATCCAGAATTTGCTTCAGATCCGCATAATGTCAGACTGGGTCTCTCCTCCGACGGTTTTATCCTATTCGGACTTTCGGGCTCTCAGTATTCGTGTTGGCCTGTGATCGTCACTTCGTACAATCTACCGTCTTAGATGTGTATGAAGACTCCGTATATGTTTTTTTACCGTTATTATCCCGGGTCCGAACAATCCGAAGAGGAACATTGATGTGTATTTACATCCATTGATAGATGAGTTAAATCAGCTATGGAAAGTAGGTGCCAACACCTACGATGTTTCTAGAAAGTAGAAATTTCAGATGAGGGCCGCACTGATGTGGACCATCAACGACTTTTCAACATATGGAATGTTATCTGAATGGAGCACTCATGGTCGTCTCTCATGTCCGTATTGCATGGACCGCACGAAGGCTTTTTGTTTAAAATACGAAGGAAAATCTCGCTTCTTCGATTGTCATCGACAGTTCTTGCCGAAGGACCATCCGTTCCGGAGGAACATAAATGCATTTCGTGCCGGCGTTGTAGAGAAGGCCAATCCACCGCCAAGGTAGATCGGAGGTACGATATGGGAGGAGGTCAAGGATTTTTCAAGTGCTATCGAAGAGCCTATAAAGGGATACAAGTGTGATGAATTTGGCTGCACTCATAATTGGACGAAAAGAAGTATATTCTGGAACCTGCCTTATTGGAGCACCAATCTGATCAGACATAACCTTGATGTCATGCATATCGAGAAGAATATATTTGACAACATAATCAATACTGTGATGGACGTAAAGGAAAAAACGAAAGACAATCCTAAGGCCAAGTTGGACTTAGAAGATATATGCAGACGTCCTGTATTGTATTTGATAAAGAAAGGCAATGGGAAGTATAACCAGCCTAAGGCAATTTTCTTACTTGACAGGGAGGATAAAGTGAGACTTTGTAGGTGAATTCAGGACCTAAAATTTTCTGACGGATACATGTCGAATTTAAGAATATGCGTTGACCCGAAGGAGAACAAACTGACGGGTATGAAGAGCCACGACTGTCATGTATTTATGGAGAGGTTAATTTCGATAGCATTTCAGAAATTATTATCGTCGGTCATTTGGGATCTGTTGATAGGGTTGAGCATATTCTTCAGAGATCTTTGTTCTACTAAGTTGCTTGTCGATCGTCTAAAAAAGTAAGAGAAGGACATTGCAGTAATGCTGTGCAAGCTTGAGAGGGTGTTCCCTCCTGGGTTCTTCGACTCCATGGAGCATTTTCCAATTCATCTATCCTACGAGGCATGTGTTGGTGGGCCCATCGGTTATTGGTGGATGTACCCTTTTGAGCAGCATTTGAGCCACCTAAAGAGAAAGGTGAAAAATAAGGCTCGGGTCGAGGGTTCTATTTGTGAAGCCTATGTTCTCGAGGAGATTACGAACTTCTGCTCGATGTATTTCAAGCCACATGTTGCTATTAATAGAACAAGAGCTCCTAGAAACGACGATGGATATCTTGAATCTAATGATGCAATACTGAAAGTCTTCAATGCTTTCGAAAAGCCTTCCGGGAAAATGAAAAAAAGATATCTGAATGACGAGGAACTAAGGGCTACTCAGTTATATATATTGCTCAACTGTGACGAGGATGAAGTGGAGAAGCTCGAGGGGTAAGTAACTAACACGTCCACATTTACATCATCTATGCATGTAATAGTATCCAATATTATTGTTACACTAATTGGTATATATGTTGTTATTTTTAGCACATTTAATGATGAGATGAGGTCGAGTATACAGTACATAACGGATGAAGAACTGGAACTGGAAATGAGACATTATTTTCCTTCATGGTTGAGTGCATATGTAATATGACGCAGTAATTACTTCTCGTATATGTACTTTGCACAGTAATTAACGGAACGCTGTATTTAATTTCTTATCTTGTGGTATTTAGGTCGATCGTCCGGACGCAATACTAGAGAATGAGTCTATTAGAACTCTAGCCAAGGGGCCTATTTATTCTGTCAAAATATGGCCAAGCTATTGTGTGAATAGGTTTAGGTTCAAGTCAACAAATGCTCCGATCAGAGAGAACTTTCCAGATCTTTATTCGACCAAAAATAGTTGTTTGTGTATCCGATCTACAAACTACAAAGATGTAGATTCGGGCAATGATTTCTATGGTGTCTTACGGGAGATTGTGGAGTTGACATATAACTACGGCGTAGAGCCGGCTAAGATCGTGTTGTTCAGGTGTGATTGGTTCGATCCGATCCAAGATCAAGGTTGAAAAATTGACAAGCATGGTCTTGTTGATATTGTCTACCGCCATCGATATCGAGAATATGAACCATTTGTTCTAGCAAGTCAGGCTCAACTAGTTTACTTCACTACTTATCCTAGACGGAGAACAACTAGATTGGACTGGTGGGTAGTATGCAAGACTAAAGCCAGAAATACCTATGATGTTGACGAAATAGTTTATCAGGAGGACGAGCTACCTCTCATAAAAAATACAGTTGACGTGGACACTACAGAAGTTTCATATTACACGTCTAATCATGTAGAAGAGGTAGAAGTATCCGAAGAGAAAAACAAAGTAGATGAAAGCGAAGATGAAGAGGAAGAGAAAGATGAGGACGCGGAGGACGAAGAAGATGAATTTTCAGAAGATAATTGAAAGTAAAATAAAATATAAAATATCTTCCACATTATACGTCAAATATTATCATTTTGTTTAATCTTTAATTAATCTTTATGTTTCCATCAATCTTACCAGATGGCACCCATGACCCGAGAACGTCGCTTGAGAGAGGCACAGATGGCTGCTGAGGAGGTAGTGGCACCTCCTGCTATTGAGAAGGTAGTGCTTCCTCCTGCTACTGAGTCGATAGTGGTACCTACTGCAAAGATGACGGTTAAGGAAGAACTTCCTCCTACTATTAAGGAGAAAGTGATTCCTAAAGCCGAGATTGCTGTGAAGGAGGAGGTGGCACCAGAGGACAGTTGCACCGGGAGTTCCAGTCATCTATCTCTTTTGGATATTGATCTTACTGGCATGGATCCTACTTATGCGTACTGGCTGAGGAGGGAGATCTCTCTGCACCTTCGTAGAGGACAGTAGATTTTTTTTTGGGTTAGACTTGGCTTTGTTTCTGGATATTAATTTTTGACCGACTTTATTTTCGGTAGACTTATTTCTGGGTTAGACTTGGATGTTTCTGGATATTATTATCTAGACTTGGATGTTTATTTTACTTTCTAGATGTTTATAGAGTTTATTATCTAGACTTGGTTATTATCTAGAAATTCAACGGAGGGCTGCTCCGGGTCTATTTTTATAAACTGTGATATGTTAAATGCATGTTTATTATCTACAAATTCAATGGAGAGTTGCTCCGGGTCTATCTTTATAACCTGTGATATATTAAATGCATGATTATTATCTTGTAGATATATATTTCTATCAGGTATGGCAAGACGCAGAGGATCATACCCCCGTGGCAGTGGAGGAGTATCCCACGGAGGTAGAGGTTCCACCGATAGACGCAGTGGTACTCCGTTAGTGGATGACAGTGTCGGTCCTTCGTCTCATAGTACTCTAGTTTACCAGCCACTCGAATCTCTGTCTGCGATGATGGTACGTGGCAGCACTCATGGGGCGGACAGTTCCAGGCCTGATCCTAGCCTGTCCAGCAGTATTCTGTCACCTCCGTTTTCCGTTATACGTATTTTTAGTATACATGTACGAAATTCTGACCCGTATTGTGACTTGTCTTAACTAGCTAATCTTGGTTTAATATTGCATTGGTTTAATATTGGCATGGCTTGGTTGGGTTTGGTTTGGCTTGGCTGGTTCAACATGTAACCCCTCCCTTTAAAAGCCACCAACCCCTCTCTCTGTCTCCTCATTTACTTCTCCTTCTTTATTTATTTCTTCATCTTCTTCCTCTTAACTTCTCCACCTACCAAGAGAAGCTTAGGCAAGTGCAACTTGCTTCATGGAGGAACTCAATTTTTGTTGTTCTATTGTCTTCCTCACGAGATTCTAAGACACTTTAGAACTATCATTTTTAATTTCCATGGTTCATTTCGTGTAGATCTAAGTTTGTAGTCTTTTCAGATTTTTTGGGTTTTGATCTATCAAACTTTATTATTTTCATATTTTGATTGTTGTATGTTATAGAGAATTCGATTTTACTCAAAAGGACCTTTGAAAAGTTAGATTTCGATTTATTTTGAGAAAGTTATGGCCAAAATAAGATTTGAGCATTTTTTAGTTCATCTGTGCTGAATCTGGCAGAAATGATGAATAGTGCCGCAGGAATAAATAGTGCTGCATGGCTCGCATAGTGCCGCATGGAAGCATAGTGCCACAAGAATAAATAGTGTCGCATGGATACATAGTGCCGCAGGAATGAATAGTGCTGCATGGCTTGCATAGTGCCGCATGGATGCATAATGTCGAGGAATGCATAGTACCACAGGAATGAATAGTGCCGCATGGCTTGCATAGTGTCACATGGATAAATAGTGTCGTAGAATGCCGCATAGTACCTATTTTGGCTGTTTTTGGCAGTTTTATGTCCTATTTGGCGGATTTATGGCTAGAATCTCTTCCAACTCCCAACATAAAAGTTGTAGATCTTTTCCTTGGCTTCAAGAATATGTTACTAGCTATTTTATGCAAGTTTCTCTCATTCATGATAATATAAGGATAGAACATGATAGTGGCCTGTTAAGGCGTACTCTTAACCAGTAACAAGTAACATGACATGATAGTGGCATTTTGTGGCGCACTCTTAACAAGTAACATGACATGATAACTCCTAAATAGTGACCCGTCGTGGTGCACTCTTGATAAGTAATTTGACATGATAATTCTTGATGGTGGTCCGTCGTGATGTACTCTTGACATGATAAGTAATCTTGATAGTGGCCCGTCGTGGCGCACTCTTGACAAGTAATCTTGATAAGTAACCTAACATGATAATCTTGATATGCTGTTGTGACGGCTATCTGGACTTGCTGAGTAACTCTTGTCTTGACACCGTGGGTGTTTGTGCTTGTGTAAGCTACATGTCTCGTCTTGTATCACGTCTAAGGCATGGATTCCTGATGACCACGGTCAGGAATTCATACTGAATCTGGCTAGGATTAATGACTAGATTGATCAAGTAGTTCATGAAGAGACTTTTCCAGTTACCTGTTGCCCCTTTGATCCTGGCCTTATATATAATATATACATGGGACTTGGAGCTATCTGTCATGATGAGCACATTTCCAGCCCGCTGTCGAGTGGAGCACCTCCTTAGGACACATGTATCTCACTGCAGTGTGTCTGCTATACTTATTTTTCTTTTGCTGGGATCACTCAGGTAGCAGCAGGCGGGTAACTGGACTTGAAAATCTTATTGCATCTTGTTAGTAACTAGGCTTGTGATAACCCTAGTTAGTTAAAGTATCAAGTCGTACTCATTGCTTAACCTTGATTGTTGGATAGAGTCCAATCTTGTCTAGCCTTGTTTAGATCTAGTACATGGTTATCTCAGGACATGCTTGCTTATGCTTTACTTATTCGATAATTGGTTAGAGACTAAGCTCTGTTCAGGTGAAGGGTTACAACCTCGGTCCTTGTTTGGTTTACGGGTTGTAACTTGGCTACCGGAATAGTCCCTTAGTTGTCTTATCGTTTATCACCTTGTTTCCTCTAACTCATGTCTTTTATTATCAATTATGTTTTTATGTGCTAATATGCTGGTTTTAGTTCTTAAGTGAAGCCTCCCTTGTGGCACTTGCTCTGACCCAGCTGATTTTGTATGGCCAGATTTCGGAGCAGCTCCCGAGGATCTCCCGGCCTTCCATCCATATGGTGAATACTAGAAGAAACCCTGACAACGAGTGGGTTTTATTTTGCTCCCCCGCTCTATTATAAAATTATTCTTTTGAGGCGTTTAGCTGCCGAGCAAGTATTAGCTCGTATTGAATACTTATATTTCTTGTCTGCCTACGGACTGTAACATGATTAACAAATCCTAGGGTTGATCATGTATGACTGAAACTCTTGCTAGTCCTCGTATTTTGTACGACTAGCTTCATGATCATCTGTATATGAAATGTATGGAACGCCTTACTATTGATTATCTGATGGTCTAACATCTTGTAACTATTATTACTTGCTTGAGATTGAGACACTAGGCTTGTTCTTGACCATAAGAGACTGATGGCTTGTAGATAAATCCTCATACATCTATACAGCCGTGACCGTATATCGAGGTGGATTACACTTTTATATACATAGCTGGCTGTGTCTGCCTCCGCTCTCCAGTATTCTGGTTCTCGAGCGTGACACGGTTTAAGTGGTGGCCCATGCAGGTTTTGTAAATTAAGATGTGTGAGGGTTTTACTGAATAGATATCTCAATCAGCATTCGCCCTTGATCTATACTCGTACCTTCTAATCTTTCTGGAATCTTGACCTGATCACATGCTTACATCCCTGATCTATCTTAGTCCTTTCTTATTGTCCCCTATGTTTTGTTTTTCAGTAGCATATTCCTGGTCCTACCGATCAGCCGGGAGGAGCTCAACCAGCATCCCAGCAGCAACCTGGGGACCAAGCCTAACATTCAGGAGCAGCCTCCCGAGTCATGCCTTCCGGAGATCATGTGCCGCCAGTTCAGCCAGTCCAGCCTGCAGAGCCTGATAATGGAGTCTTGGTAGGACTTATCCGAGAATTACTTGCATCACAGGATCGTCGAGGTGATGTCCTGCGCCAGATATTACAGACAGCCATAGATAGAGTTGGTTATCAAGGTAACAATGCGGCCAACAGTTTCAAGCGCCTTAACCCTCCCTTCTTCGACGGTAGTGAAGATGCTATTGCAGATGATGCGTGGCTCCAGGATATCGAGATTATCTTGGATGCAGCCAAGACTCCAGAGGAAGAGAATGTGGCTGTAGTGCGCCTATAATTATTGGACTTAGCCCGCACCTGGTGGGCGATATTAGCAGTTGGATAACCGACGCCTATCCCATGGGCGACATTCAGTGACAAGTTCCAGACCAAGTACTTTGACGCAGTAGCTCGCTATGATCTACAGACGAAATTTACAAATTTGAAGCAGATGGGAAGGACGGTCGATGAATATACGGCCGAGTTTTCTAGACTTAGTCGGTTTGCTCCCAACTTGGTGGCAACCGAATTGGACCGAGCGCAATGCTTCTAGCAGGGACTCCACCTAGAGATCATTATTTCAGTGGAGCAGTTTGAGCACCAGACGTTTGATGCCGTCTTACGAGCAGCAAAGAGGCATGAGTATACATCGCAGAGGATCGTGGATAGAACCGGAAGAAGAAAGAGGTCCCATGGGCAGATGAGTCTGTCCTCAGCACCAGCCCCGAGAGCTAGGGCCTTGTCGATTGGAGTTCTCCGAAGGACAAATTCAGTTTCATCGGTTCAACATTCAACACCGACGTACCCTCAGCAGCAGAAGCAGTCTTCCGTAATGGGCTGCTCTCATTGTGGGAAGCCAGGATATGCAGTATCAGAATATCGCAGAGCACAGGGGTTGTGCTTGGCTTATGGGGTACCGGATCATAAGATAGTGTCCTGTCCGAATAGAGCCAGTTCATCATCATCGAACCTAACTAGTCCCTCGGTTAGGGGACCAGCCCCAGTGCAGCAGCAGTACCAGCCTCCGAGGCCATTGCTGCCTCAGGCACAAGCCTTCCAGCAGCAGAGAACCCAGCAGTATGTCCAGACCCAAGCTCAGATTCAGAACCGGCAGAGAGGTTTCTAGCATGATGTCTTTCTTCTGCCTTATACTTTTTATATTCCTCGCTTGCATGAATGATTGCTTGATTGGTTGCTAGTCGTAGATTGCTTATGCTTTAGTATGGCTTGCCCCGACATCTCTAGCCTCTTGATTAAATTCCGAGGATGAAATTCTTTTAAGGTGGATAGAGTTGTCACCTCCATTTTCTATTATATGTGTACGGAATTCTGACCCGTATTATGACTTGTCTTAACTAGCTAATCTTGGTTTAATCTTGCATTGGTTTAATATTGGCATGGCTTGGTTGGGTTTGGTTTGGTTTGGTTGGGTTGGTTCAATATGTAACCCCTCCCTTTAAAAGCCACCAACCCCTCTCTCTCTCCTCATTTACTTCTCCTTATTTATTTATTTTTTTCATCTTCTTCCTCTTAAATTCTCCACCTACCAAGAGAAGCTTAGGCAAGTGCAAATTGATTCATGGAGGAACTCAATTTTTGTTGTTCCATTATCTTCTTCACGAGATTCTAAGACACTTTAGTACTTATTATTTTTAATTTCCATGGTTCATTTTGTGTAGATCTAAGTTTATAGCCTTTTCGAATTTCTTGGGTTTTGCTCTATCAAACTTCATTATTTTTATATTTTGATTGTTCTATGTTGTAGAGAATTCGATTTTACTCAAAATGGACCTTTAAAAAGTTAGATTTTGACTTGTTTTGAGGAAGTTATGGGCAAAATAAGATTTGAACATTTTCTAGTTCATCTGTGCTGAATCTGGCAGGAACGACGAATAGTGCCGCAGGAATGAGTAGTGCCATATGGCTCGTATAGTGCCGCATGGAAGCATAGTGCCGCAGGAATGAATAGTGCCGCATAGATGTATAGTGCCGCATGGATGCATAGTGCCGCAGGAATGAATAGTCCCGCATGGCTTGCCTAGTGCCGCATAGATGCATAGTGCCACAGGAATGCATAGTATCGCAGACTTACATAGTGCCGCATGGCTTGCATAGTGTCGCATGGATGAATAGTGCCGCAGAATGTCGCATAGTGCCTATTTTGACTGTTTTTGGCTGTTTTATGTCCTATTTGGCGGATTTATGGCCAGAATCTCTCCCAACTTTCAACATAAAAGTTGTAGATATTTTTCTTGGCTTCAAGAATATGTTACTAGCTATTTTATACAAGTTTCTCTCATTCATGATAATATAAGGATAGAACACGATAGTGGCCTGTTAAGGCGCACTCTTAACCAGTAACAAGTAACATGACATGATAGTGGCCCATTGTGGCTCACTCTTAACAAATAACATGACATGATAACTCCTAAATAGTGACCCGTCATGGTGCACTCTTGATAAGTAACTTGACATGATAATTCTTGGTGGTGGTCCGTCGTGACGCACTCTTGACATGATAAGTAATCTTGATAGTGGCCCGTCGTGGCGCACTCTTGACAAGTAATTTTGATAAGTAACCTAACATGATAATCTTAATATGCTGTTGTGATGGCTATCTTGACTTGCTGAGTAACTCTTGTCTTGACACCGTGGGTGTTTGTGCTTGTGTAAGCTACATGTCTCGTCTTGTATCATGTCTAAGGCATGGATTCCTGATGACCACGGTCAGGAATTCATACTGAATCTGGCTAGGATTAATGACTAGATTGATCAAGTAGTTCATGAAGAGACTTTCCCAGTTAACTGTTGCCCCTTTGATCCCGACCTTATATATAATACATACATGGGACTTGGAGCTATCTGTCATGATGAACACATTTCCAGCCCGCCGTTGAGTGGGGCACCTCCTTAGGACACATGTATCTCACTGCAGTGTGTCTGCTATACTTATTTTTCTTTTGCTAGGGTCACTCAGGTAGCAGCAGACGGGTAACTGGACTTGAAAATCTCATTGGATCTTGTTAATAACTAGGCTTTTGATAACCCTAGTTAGTTAAAGTATCAAGCCGTACTCATTGTTTGGCCGTAATTGTCGGATGGAGTCCAATCTTGTCTAGTCTTGTTTAGATCTAGTACATGTTTATCTCAGGACATGCTTGCTTATGCTTTACTTATTCGATAATTGGCTAGAGACTAAGCTCTGTTCAGGTAAAGGGTTACAACCCCGGTCCTTGTTTGGTTTACGGATTGTAACTTGGCTACCGAAATAGTCCCTTAGTTGTCTTATCGTTTATCACCTTATTTTTTCTAACTCATGTCTTTTATTATCAATTATGTTTTTATGTGCTAATATGCTGGTTTTAGTTCTTAAGTGAAGCCTCCCTTGTGGCACTTGCTCTTCTGGGTTCTGACCCAGCTGGTTTTGTATGGCCAGATTTTGGAGCAGCTTCCGAGGATCTTCCGGCCTTCCAGCTAGATGATGAATACTAGAAGAAATCCTGGCAATGAGTGGGTTTCATTTTCCTCTCCCACTCTATTATAAAATTATTCTTTTGAGGCATTTAATCGTCGAGCAAGTGTTAGCTCATGTTGAATACTTATATTTCTTGTCTGCCTACGGGCTGTAATATGATTAACAAATCCTAGGGTTGATCATATATGACTGAAACTCTTGCTAGTCCTCGTATTTTGTACGACTAGCTTCATGATCATCTGTATATAAAATATATGGGACACCTTACTATTGATTATCTGATGGTCTAGCATCTTGTAACTATTATTATTTGCTTGATATTGAGACACTACGCTTGTTCTTGACCATAAGAGACTGATGGCTTATAGATAAACCCAAATGCATCTAGACAACCATGATCGTATATCGAGGTGGATTACACTTTTATATACGTAGCTGGCTGTGTCTGCCCCCGTTCTCCAGTATTCTTGTTCTAGGGCGTGACATATTCCTCCTACTGACGGCACTATGGAGACGGAGAAGCGGGTGGAGGAGGTCGCACCTACGCTGTCTACATATAATCCGAGCGATCACCCATGTGCCCCTCTGGACGAGACGATGATGGAGATTTGGTCCGACGGGCCTACAAAGTAAGTTAATTAGTTAACATTTATTCATACTTATATCTATATGTTAATGAATTTAATTATCGTTGTGTAGATATCGTCCCCCGTCAGTTCAAAGGGCATTGGGACTATTTCTGAGGTCCAACTACGGCGTGCCTTGGATCAACTACTCGGATGCCTCGGACGAGAGAAAGACATTCTGGTTTGCCCACTTCAAGGTAACTAAAGTATATTGCTTTTAGTATAAATCATATTTCATGCATATTGTATAGCTAACTAATTTAATTCTTATAGAAAACATATTTTTATCCACCACACCGGGCTGAGACGATTGAGAAGCAATTTTCTACCGTTGCCGCCAAGTTGATCCGGGATGCGATCGACGACCAGAAGACTCGAGACCGTTCCGGAAAAGGGATCCAAGGTTGGATTATGCCCGAGCAGTGGACTGCCATGAAGGCTAGATTCGACGCTCCTAGGTACAAGGAACGGTCGGAGAAGGCGAAGGTGGCTAGGACGAAGGCAGAAAAGTGGTATGGTGGCTCAATTTCCATGACGGAACATTTTTGTCACCTGGTACGTGTTTTACTGTAATATATTATTTTAATGAAAGTAGTAATAAAATATTTAATTTCAATGATAAATATTTTATTATAACAGGTAAAGAAGGGTGCGAACCCCAACATGGTGACGGTATTCCTGGCTACCCATCGAAAGGACGGAAAGCTCATCGATGATCGGGCCACACAGAGCTATGTAAGTATTACTTTACGTGTCACTAACTTTATTATAACTTAAGAAATATGCAAATATATCCATAAACGTGGAACAACTAGGTTGGTAGTAAATATTATGCTTATTGAGATACGTACTTTTTTAGGATGAGTATCTTACGCTAGAGCGTGAGCTTACTAGTACATTTGCGGAGGGAGGGGCTGGTACTTTCGCGCATCCCCATCCAGCTCGGACGATGGATGAGCTCTGGATGACTGTCGTTGGTGGTCTTCAGAGGGGTACATACTACGGTACGGGATCCTACGGCACCTTTGTGGCGACGTAGTCATCCAGAGCCTCCTCTGCCAGTGTGCATTCTCTACATCCCTCAGAGGAGTCGGTTCGAATGGGGGAACTCTGTCGCCAGCTTGCTGAGCTGGGTGATGAGCTGTTACGGAGGATAGAGTAGCCCCAGTCTCAGCTGCAGACGGACGATGCAGTCCTCACCTTATGATTTGATATGCTCGAGTGCACCATTAGGGAGACGGGCGAGAGGACGGATCGTGCCGTTCAGGCGGTGCAGGGGACACAGACGGCCATTAGCGAGCAGGTTCGAGGCTGGCGGCTGTTGTGGCGTCCACCAACTCCAGACTGCTGGCCATGGAGCGGACACTTCCTGGTCATGCTTCGGCATCTACTCCGACTGCAGTGGCTCCACTGCCCCCTCTTCCTCCTACTGATAGGTCATCACCGGTGATGCTGACCCCGGAGCAGTATAGGTTTCTGGTGTCCCAGGTGCAGGCACTGCCTACTCCTCCTCCTCCTCCTCCTCCTGACCAGGTGTAGTCCTTTATTGGGCTTGTTTTTATTTGTTGTGTTGGTGACCCATTGTTGGGTCTTTATGTATTTGTTGGTTTATGTATTTATTTTATCCCGGGTATGACTATTTATGATGTGTTATGTTGAATATTATCGGACACACTTTTTAAAGCCGTTTGGTAGTAGATTTGTATCCACCCAACTATTTCTTGTCTTTCTGACTGTTCGATTCTATTTATTTGATTATTGGTAGTACATTTTTATTATTTGTCTCTATATTGGTTTACCGGTGTTGAGTATTCCACCGAAGGGGTCGACGAACCCAGGAAATTCTATGGAGGGTTGCTCCGGGTCTATTATTTGCAAACTGAAACTCTAAATGTAGGTACAATATTTTTAATGTAACTGTTATTTATGTGAAATGCATACTGCCTGCTTTTTTTACAATTTTTTTTGGAATTAGCGACGTTCAGCGACGGTCAGCGACGCACACTTACGTCGCTAGAACGTCGCAAACCTGAGAACCAAACGTCGCTAATCGTCGCAAAACGTCGCAGATGCGTTGATGTGGCAAATTGTACAGGTCAACTAATCTAGTATCTGGATGTCGGTATTCAAGTATCGTAACGTCGCTAAAATGATGACATGGCAACCAAAAAATTCTCAGATATAGAGTCGGACAACGTCGCTAATCACTAATTTAACGTCGCTAAAATCTGAATGGACAACGACAATCAGCAACGAAAGGTTACGTCGCTAATTAGCAACATTGTTGTCAATAAAAGTTGCTAATACTAGCGACGTAGTGCGTCACCGATCTAAGTCGCTATGGCGACGAATAGCGACATTTTCGCTAATAGCGACCATGTCGTTTGGCGTCGCTAATATGAGATATTTTGGTAGTGACTGCAATGATTCCTCTCTTGATGAGATCGTTTACTGCCCTATGCTTTAACTGCACAGTTCTCTCCTTTTCATTAAAGATATCATTTTATGCCACTGCCGCAGTCGCCTGGTTGTCGTAGTATATCAAAATTGCCGGTATTTGCGTTCCAACCACTGAAAGATCATACATGAGCTCCCGAAGCCATTCTGCTTCCTCTGCTACGGTATCAAGTGCAAAGAACTCAGATTCCATGGTTGACCGCGAGAGCATAATCTGCTTCTTCAACTTCTACGATATAGCAGCTCCATCTATTATGAAAATAAATCCACCTGTGGACCTCTGTCACGCCCCAGAACCAGAATACTGGAGAGCGGGGGACAGACACAGCCAGCTACGTACATTGAAGTGAATATCACCTCGCAATACGGTCACGGATGTCTAGATGCATGAGGGTTTACTACAAGCCATCAGTCTCTTAAGGTCAATAACAAGCCTAGTGTCTCAATCTCAAGCAACAAGTAGATATAACAAGATGGTAGATCATCAGACATACGAGGTAAGGCGTCCCATACATTACATATTTAGATAATCATGAAGCTAGTCATACAAAATACGAAGACTAGCAAGAGTTTAAGTCATACATGATCAACCCTAGGATTTGTCAATCATGTTACAGCCCGTAGGCAGACAGTAAGTAAAGTTGCAACGAGCTAACACTTGCTCGGCGGCTAAACGCCTCAAAAGAATATTTGTACAATGGAGTGGGAGAGCAAAATAAAAACCCACTCGTTGCCGGGATTCCTTCTAGTGTTCACCATTTGGCAGGAAAGTTGGAAGACCCTCGGTAGCTGCTCCGAAATCTGGCCATACAAAACCAGCTGGGTCAGACCCCAGAAAGAGCAAGTGCCACAAAGGGGGCTTCACTTAAGAACTAAAACCAGCATGTCAGCACATAAAGTCATAGGTGAAATAACATAAAACATGAGTTAAAGAAAATAGGATGATAAACGATAAGATAGCTAGAGGACTATTCCGGCAACCAAGTTACAACCCGTAAACCAAACAAGGACCGGGGTTGTAACCCTTCACCTGAACAGAACTTAGCTTCGAACCAATTATCGATAAAGTAAAGCATAAACAAGCATGTCCGGAGATATCCATGCACCGGATCTGGGCAAGACTAGACAAGATAGGACTCCATCCATCATTTACGGCCAAGCAAAGAGTACGGCTTGATACTTAACTAACTAGGGTTATCACAAGCTTAGTTACTAGCAAGATGCAATGAGGTACGCCTACGGCCACAAGCCCTGCAGACTATCCAGGTTATCCCGACGCAAGGTTCAAGATTAGAGTTATCATATCTTGTTAGGTGACTTGAATGCAACACATGACAGTGTGCATAGTAATCATTTTATGTAGTGCCCCACATAGCGGTGAGCTGGAAATGTGTCCTACTCGTCGGTAGGCTACAAGTCCATCAAGGAAGGCGCCCAGATAACGGGATTGCTTGTAGCCGGAATACCTCTCTATATGTTCTACGTGATCAATCTAGTCATTAACCTAGTCAGATTCAGTATGAATTCCTGACCGTGGTAACCAGGGATACATGTCCTAGACATGATGCGAAACAAGACTGGTTGCATATATAAGCATATTCAATACAATCACCCACGGTGTCAAGAATTCACTTAGCATGTCAGGTTAGCCGTCGCAACAGCGTATCAAGGTTATCATGTCAAGATTACTTGTCAAGGGTGCACCACGGCGGGTCACCATCATGTCATGTTACTTATCAAGATTACTTATCAAGGCAAGGGTGCGTCACAACGGACCACCATCAAGAATTATCTTATCAATTTACTTGTCAAGAGTGCACCACGGCGGGTCACTATCAAGAGTTATCCTGTAAGGTCATAATGCCATTTCGTGTTTATGCAAGTGCACCACAACGGGTCACTGGTCATGCAATTCCATCACTAAGCCGTGTTCAGATTTACATTCATAAACAATGTCATGCTCACATCGGGTTTATGTCGAGTTTACATCAAAAAAGCGTAAGGATATAAAATGGGTGCAAAAATCATAAAAAGGGGAATATAGGGACATAATGCGCCCAAGGGGGAGGAACAAGGAGTACTATGGCCAACAAGTGGCATTAGCCAATTTGTGCCATGGTAACAGGTTGCGCCAAGGCAAGTAGGGTCAAGTCCAGTTGCACCTGAACATCAGGTTGCGCCTAGGCACTAGGGGTGCCAATCACTAAAATGCACAGGGTCGGGTCAAGTTGCGCCAGGAAAAGTAAGGCCAAGTCATGCTGCGTCAGGCACCAGACTGCGCGAGGCTAGGTTGCGCCTGAGTCAGACTGCGCACGAGGCAGACTGCGCACGAGGCTAGACTGCGCACGAGGCTAGACTGCGCATGAGGCTAGACTGCGCTGCGCTAAAGAGCGCGCGCAACTCAGTGGCGCAAGCTAAAAAGCTCGCGCATACTGCTCACTATCTTCTCCAAATCAGCAAGAACTCCATGGTTGAACCCATAGCTTCAAAAGGCTATAACTTGGTCAAAACAAGTCCAAATCCAACTTTCAAATAGTCAAAATTGGGTAGAATGAAATTCTCTTCAACATGGAACCATCAAAATTTGAAAACAAAGAAGTTTGATAAATCAAAACCACCAAAATCCGAAAATGACCAATTTCTAGATCTATAAAAATTAAAGCCTCAAAATGGAAAATGACAAGTTCTAATGTGTCTTAGAAACATGAGAAGAAGCTATTGGAACAATAAAAATGGGTTCTCTTGTGGAAGCAAGTTGTACTTGCCTAAGGCGTGTTCTTTGTTGGTGGTTGGTTTAATGGAGAAGGAAGAAGAGTTAATGAGAAAGTGGAGGAGAGAGAAAAGTTAGGTGGGTTATAAAGGGGGATGGTGGTGGGTTTAACATGATGAACCAAAGAATAAACCAAGCCAACCCAAAATAAACCAAGTTAAACCATTACGTGCCATGATGAACCTAATCATGATTAAACTGAAATTAGCTAGCCAGGCAGAAAAATAAAATACATGTCAGGATTCCGTATACGTATACTGAAAATACGTAGAACAAAAAATGGGGGTGACAACTCTACCCACCTTAAAAGAATTCCGTCTTCGGAATTTAATCAAGAGGCTAGAGATATCGAGCAAGCTATATCAATTGTAGGGAATATATGACTAGCAGTCAATCAAGCAATCACTCATGCAAGCAAGGAACTTAAGCATAAGGCATAAGAAAGATATTATACCTTACGAGTCAAACAGGTCGGGATATCGCGATCGGATATCATCCTCACGCTCCCACGTTGACTCACCCAAAGAGTGATGACCCCAAGCAACACGGACTAAACTAGTAGTCTTGTTCTTGAGTATCTTCTCCCTCCGGTCCAATATGGATACGGGTCTCTCCTCATACGAAAGGTTGGTACCAACAACCAATTCTGAATGATCAAGGATATGACTCGGATCCGGAATATACCGTCGTAATTGGGATACATGGAAGACATCATGCACCTCACGTAACGACGGTGGAAGAGCGAGACGATAGGACACATCACCTACTCGCTCAAGGATATCAAATGGCCCTATATACCTAGGACTAAGCTTTCCCCGTACGCCGAATCGAATGACGCCACGGGTAGGCGAGATCCTAAGGAATACGTGGTCGCCGACAGAAAATTCAAGAGGGCACCGATGGGAATCGGCCCAATGACGCTGGCGATCTTGGGCAACTCGAAGATGATCTCTGACTTGTCTGACCACCTCAATAGTCCGCGTCACCATCTCTGGTCCAAGCATTTGCCTCTCACCGATATCGTCCCAAGCTAAAGGAGATCTGCACTTCCTGCCGTACAAGGCCTCGAAAGGTGCCATCTGGATACTAGCCTGGAAACTGTTGTTATAGGAGAACTCCACGAGATGCAGGTGATCTTCCCACGAACCACCGAAGTCGAGTGTACATGACCGCAACATATCTTTAAGAGTCTGGATCGTGCGTTCCGACTGACCGTCTGTCTGCGGATGGTAGGCTGAACTGAACTTGAGACGAGTTCCCAAACTTTCCTGAAGACTTCACCAAAAGTGAGATATGAATCTCGAATCTCTGTCGGACACAATACTGACTGGCACTCCATGCAATCTGACTATCTGCCTGAGGTACATCTCTGCAAGCTGATCCGTCGACTGACCGATTCTGAAAGGAAAAAAAATGAGCTACCTTCGTGAGACGATAAACTATAACCCAGATGGCATCTCTCCCAGCTGGGGATCTAGGTAATCCAGTTACAAAATCTATGGTAATGTGCTCCCATTTCCATTCCGGGATCGGTAAATGTTGAAGAAGTCCAGCTGGTCTCTAATGTTCAGCCTTTACTTGTTGGCAAACTAAACAACGAGAGACAAACCGGGCTATCTCCCTCTTCATGCTATTCCACCAAAAATGCTGCCGAATATCACGATACATCTTCGTACCGCCGGAGTGAATGGAATACTGAGAACTGTGGGCTTCTGCCATGATCTCCTGTCTGATATCACCACTGGGTACACAAAGATGCCTCCCATGTCGGAGTGTACCATCTTCATGAATGCATAACTCTGGTCTCTGTCCTGCCACACATTCTGCCCTAAGCTATTGAAGCTTAGAGTCCGTGGACTGAGCTAACTTGATCCTCTCAACTATACTGGACTGAACTTGCATACTGGCCATCAATGCCATACTGGAAGGAAGAACAATTTTAATACCCATCTTCTGAAGATCTGCTAACAACTCTGGCTGCGCCGTTAGAAAATAAACTCCGGTTCTCCTGCTCAATGCATCTGCTACCACGTTGGCCTTCCCAGGATGATACTGCAAGTTGATGTCATAATCCACAAGTCTCCTCTGACGCATATTAAGATCCTTCTGGGTAAACACATACTTCAGACTTTTGTGGTCGGTAAAAATCTCTACCCGATCTCCATACAAATAATGCCTCCAAAGTTTTAATGCAAAAACTACGGCTGCTAACTCCAGGTCATGGATTGGGTAATTCCTCTCATGATCACGAAGCTGACGTGACGCATAAGCGACTACCTTACCATGCTGCATCAAGATACATCCTAATCCCTTGCCGGATGCGTCGTAATAAACTGAAAATCCTCTCGTCCCGTCGGAAAGAGTGAGAATGGGAGCCATCATCAATCTTTACTTCAACTTCTCAAATGAACTCTGACACTCTGCTGTCCAAGCAAACTGCATGTCCTTACGGGTCAACTGCGTCAGTGGCGCTGAAATTCGAGCAAAGTCTGACACAAAGCGTCGGTAATAGCCGGCCAATCCGAGGAAACTCCGAACTTCTGCGACGGTGCTAGGTACTGGCCATGTCTATATAGCCACTATCTTCTGGGGATCAACTTCCACTCCACCTCTGGTGATGATATGACCCAAGTACGAGATACGATCCAACCAAAACTCGTACTTACTGAACTTCGCGTACAATTGGTGCTCCCTGAGAATCTGAAGAACTATATGAAGATGCTGTTCATGCTCTGCCTCGTTCTTGCTATAGACTAAGATGTCGTCTATGAACACTATCACGAACTGGTCCAAATAGGGCATGAAGATACGATTCATGAGGTCCATGAATACGGCCGGCGTATTGGTCGCTCCAAATGGCATAACAAGGAACTCCCAATGTCCATATCTAGATTCGAATGCTGTCTTCGGGATGTCCTGCTCTCTGACTCTGATTTGATGGTACCCCGACCGCAATTCAATCTTCGAGAATACTGTCGCTCCCTTGAGCTGATCAAATAAATTATCTATCCTTGGCAAAGGATATCTGTTCTTAATTGTTACAGAGTTCAAGGTACGATAATCAACACATAATCTTGACGTACCATCCTTCTTCTTCACAAGAAACATCGGAGCTCCCCAAGGTGATCCGCTAGCACGAATGAATTCCTTGGTTCTATGTCCTTCAATCATCTTGTACAGGACCTCCAATTCTGATGGTGCCATCCTATAGACTCTCTCTGACACTGGTGCCGTCCCTGGAATCAAGTCGATAGTGAACTCTATCTCTCTCTCTGGGGGCATGCCTGGAAGCTCTTCGGGAAATACGTCAGAAAACTCTTCTACAACTCTGGAAAACTGAACTGCTGCTGCTACGGCCATCCGCAATGCTGGGGAAGAAGGTTCTACTCCGCCTCGAGAAAATAAAAACTCTGGCTCACCGGGAATACTAAAAATAATCTTGCCGACATGGCAATCTATTCTAGCATACTGGTCCCTCAACCAATCCATTCCTAGGACCACATCATAATCGGCCATCGGGAACTCTATCAATCTAGCGGGAAACTCTCTACCGCTAACTACGATTCGACACAAGAAAAACACCCTATCTACACCTTCAAGTCTGTTACCAGTAAGTATATTGAGCCTTACTGATAATGACTCGGGCTCCAGTCCTATCCATGTCGCAAATCGTGCAGACATAAATGAATGCGATGCACCTGAATCAAATAATACTGATGCAGGAAAAGAGTTGACAAGAATGGTACCTGCCACCACCTCACCTGATGCCAACTCCTCCTCTACGGTCAAAGCCATCGCTTGACCGTGCCCTCTGGGTGCTGGTCCCCTCTGCTGGAAATCTCTGTGGCGGTTCTGAACCTGAGCTTGGACCTGGGCATACTGTTGCGGTCGCTGCTGCTGGAATACCTGAGCCTAAGGCGGTAATGGCCTCGGAGGCAGATACTGCTGCTGCACTGGTGCTGGTCCCCTCACCGAGGGACTAGTCTGGGCCGATGAGGATGAACCGGCTCTCTGTGGACAGGACCCTATCATGTGATCCGGTGCCCCACAAGCCAAACACAATCCTTGTACTCGGTGACATTCTGACACTACATGCCCTGGCTTCCCACAATGAGTGCAGCCCATTGTGGAAGACTGTCTCCGCTTCTGCTGCTGAGGATACGTCGGAGTCGAATGCTGAACCGATGTAACTGATGCTTCCCTCCTCAGAGCTCCAATGGTCAAGGCCCTAGCTGTCGGGACTGGGGCTGAGGACTGGGTCATCTGACCATGGGACCGCTTTCGTCCTCCAGTTCTGTCTACAATTCTCTGCGAGGTATACTCATGCCTCTTAGCTGCCCGCAAAACAGCATCAAAGGTCTGATGCTCAAACTGCTCTACTGCTAGAATGATCTCTAGGTGGAGTTCCTGCTGGAACCGCTGCGCTCGATCGAACTCGGTTGCCACCAAAGTGGGAGCAAACCGACTCAGTCTTGAAAACTCAGCCACATATCCATCGACCGTCCTGCTCATCTGCCTGAGATTGGTGAACCTCGTCTGTAGGTCGTGCCGAGCCACAGCATCGAAGTACTTGATCTGAAACTTGTCACTGAACACCGCCCACGGGACAGGCGTTGCCAATCCAACTGCTATCATCGCCCACCAGGTGCGGGCTAGGTCCAATAACTGTAGGCGCACCACAGCTACCTTCTCTCCTTCTGGAGTCTTGGCTGCATCTAAGATAATCTCAATGTCCTGGAGCCACGCATCTGCTGTAATAGCTTCTTCACTCCCATCAAAGAATGGAGGGTTGAGGCGCTTGAAACTGCTAGCCGTACTGTTCCCTTGATAACCAACACGGGCCATGGCATCCTGTACTGCCTGGTGTAGGGCATCGCCCCGACGATCTTGAGACGCAACCAATGTCCTGATGAGACCCACCAAGGTGCCATCGTCAGGCTCTGCAGGCTGGACTGGCTGAACTGGAGGCTCGGGGTCCCCGGAATGCATGACTCGGGAGGCCGCTCCAGAGTGCTGGGCTTGGTCTCCAGGTTGCTGCTGGTCCACTAGAGGTGCTCCGCCTTGCTGATCGACAGGAACAATGCCGCTGAAGAAACGACATGGAGAACAATAAGAAAGGACCATGATAGATCGAGGATATAAACATGTGATAAGGTCAATGATTCTGAAAGATCAGAAGGCACGAGTAGAGATCAAGGACGAGTGCTGATTGAGACATCTATCCGGTAAACCCTCACACATCTTGATCCACAAGACCTGTATGGGCTACCACTTAAACCGTGTCACGCCCTAGAACCAGAATACTGGAGAGCGGGGGACAGACACAGCCAGCTACGTACATTGAAGTGAATATCACCTCGCAATACGGTCACGGATGTCTAGATGCATGAGGGTTTACTACAAGCCATCAGTCTCTTAAGGTCAATAACAAGCCTAGTGTCTCAATCTCAACCAACAAGTAGATATAACAAGATGGTAGATCATCAGACATACAAGGTAAGGCATCCCATACATTACATATTCAGATGATCATGAAGCTAGTCATACAAAATACGAAGACTAGCAAGAGTTTAAGTCATACATGATCAACCCTAGGATTTGTCAATCATGTTACAGCCCGTAGGCAGACAGTAAGTAAAGTTGCAACGAGCTAACACTTGCTCGGCGGCTAAACGCCTCAAAAGAATATTTGTACAATGGAGTGGGAGAGCAAAATAAAAACCCACTCGTTACCGGGATTCCTTCTAGTGTTCACCATCTGGCAGGAAAGTTGGGAGATCCTCGGTAGTTGCTCCGAAATCTGGCCATACAAAACCAGCTGGGTCAGACCCCAGAAAGAGCAAGTGCCACAAAGGGGGCTTCACTTAAGAACTAAAACCAGCATGTCAGCACATAAAGTCATAGGTGAAATAACATAAAACATGAGTTAAAAAAATAGGATAATAAACGATAAGATAGCTAGAGGACTATTCCGGCAACCAAGTTACAACCCGTAAACCAAACAAGGACCGGGGTTGTAACCCTTCACCTGAACATAACTTAGCTTCGAACCAATTATCGATAAAGTAAAGCATAAAGAAGCATGTCCGGAGATATCTATGCACCGAATCTGGGTAAGACTAGACAAGATAGGACTCCATCCATCATTCACGGCCAAGCAAAGTGTACGGCTTGATACTTAACTAACTAGGGTTATCACAAGCTTAGTTACTAGCAAGATGCAATGAGGTACGCCTACGGCCACAAGCCCTGCAGACTATCCAGGTTATCCAGACGCAAGGTTCAAGATTAGAGTTATCATATCTTGTTAGGTGACTTGGATGCAACACATGACAGTGTGTATAGTAATCGTTTCATATAGTGCCCCACATAGCGGTGAGCTGGAAATGTGCCCTACTCGTCGGTAGGCTACAAGTCCATCAAGGAAGGCGCCCAGATAACGGGATTGCTTGTAGCCGAAATACCTCTCTATATGCTCTACGTGATCAATCTAGTCATTAACCTAGTCAGATTCAGTATGAATCCCTGACCGTGGTAACCAGGGATACATGTCCTAGACATGATACGAAACAAGACTGGTTGCATATATAAGCATATTCAATACAATCACCCACGGTGTCAAGAATTTACTTAGCATGTCAGGTTAGCCGTCGCAACAGCGTATCAAGGTTATCATGTCAAGATTACTTGTCAAGGGTGCACCACGATGGGTCACCATCATGTCATGTTACTTATCAAGATTACTTATCAAGGCAAGGGTGCGTCACAACGGACCACCATCAAGAATTATCATATCAATTTATTTGTCAAGAGTGCACCACGGCGGGTCACTATCAAGAGTTATCCTGTAAGGTCATAATGCCATTTCGTGTTTATGCAAGTGCACCACAACGGGTCACTGGTCATGTAATTCCATCACTAAGCCGTGTTCAGATTTACATTCATAAACAATATCATGCTCACATCGGGTTCATGTCGAGTTTACATCAAAAAGGCGTAAGGATATAAAATGGGTGCAAAAATCATAAAAAGGGGAATATGGGGACATAATGCGCCCAAGGGGGAGGAGCAAGGGGTACTATGGCCAACAAGTGGCATTAGCCAAGTTGCGCCATGGTAACAGGTTACGCCAAGGCAAGTAGGGTCATGTCCAGTTGCGCCTGAACATCAGGTTGCGCCTAGGCACTAGGGGTGCCAATCACTAAAATGCACAAGGTCGGGTCAAGTTGTGCCAGAAAGGGTCAGGCCAAGTCATGCTGCGCCAGGCACCAGACTGCGCGAGGCTAGGTAGCGCCTGAGTCAGACTGCACATGTGTCAGACTGCGCACGAGTCAGACTGCACACGAGTCAGACTGCGCACGAGACAGACTGCGTACGAGGCTAGACTGCGCACGAGGCTAGATTGCGCACGAGGCTAGACTGTGCTGTGCTAAAGAGCGCGCACAACTCAGCGGCACAAGCTAAAAAGCTCGCGCATACTGCTCACTGTCTTCTCCAAATCAGCAAGAACTCCATGGTTGAACCCATAGCTTCAAAAGGCTATAACTTGGTCAAAATAAGTCCAAATCCAACTTTCAAATGGTCAAAATTGGGTATAATGAAATTCTCTTCAACATGAAACCATCAAAATTTAAAAACAAAGAAGTTTGATAGATCAAAACCACTAAAATCCAAAAATAACCAATTTCTAGATCTACAAAAATCAAAGCCTCAAAATGGAAAATAACAAGTTCTAATGTGTCTTAGAAACATGAGAAGAAGCTATTGGAACAATAAAAATGGGTTCTCTTGTGGAAGCAAGTTGCACTTGCCTAAGGGGTGTTCTTGGTTGGTGGTGGATTTAATGGAGAAGGAAGAAGAGTTAATGAGAAAGTGGAGGAGAGAGAAAAGTTAGGTGGGTTATAAAGGGGGATGGTGGTGGGTTTAACATGATGAACCAAAGAATAAATCAAGCCAACCCAAAATAAATCAAGTTAAACCATTACGTGCCATGATGAACCTAATCATGATTAAACTGAAATTAGCTAGCCAGGCAGGAAAATAAAATACATGTCAGGATTCCGTATACGTATACTGAAAATACGTAGAACGGAAAATGGGGGTGACAACCTCTCACTCTCTAATTCTGAGCACCAGCTTGCATCACTAAAGTCTTCTACTACCTGTGGCTCTCCGCTGAAGTACAGTACATATGTTTGAGTCTTCTTGAGATATCTCATAACATGCTTTACAGCTTTTCAGTGCTCAACGCCTAGATTGCCAGTGAATCGACTCAGCATTTCCACGGTGAAAGCTATATCAGGCCTAGTGGCAGTAGTAGCGTACATCAAACTCTTAATGATGCTAGCGTACTCTAATTGCCTGACACTTTTCTTCGAGTTTGGCTCCAGCTTCTGGTCACTTCGATACTGCATATCAATTATAGGAAGATCATGATACCCGTATCGAGTGAGCATCTTCTCAATGTAATAAAACTGTGACAGTGCCAATCCAGTATCTGTCTAGATGACCTTGAGTCCCAAGATAACATCAGCATCCTCCAAGTCCTTGATACTGAACTTTTTTGAGAGGAACTTCTTTGTCTCCGTGATACAGCTTATATCCGTACCTAAGATTAGTATGTCGTCCATGTATAGACAAACGATGACTCCTCTTCCATCAACAAATTTTGTATAGACACACTTGTCTGTTTTGCTGACCCTGTAGCCATTTGACCTTATGACTTTATCAAACTTCTCATACCACATTTTGGGAGCTTATTTTATACTATAAAGATATTTCACCAACTTGCAGACTTTGTCTTCAAGACCACTGATGAAAAATCCTTCTGGCTGTTGCATATAAATCTCTTCAGTCAACTCGCCATTCAGAAATACCATTTTCACATCCATCTGATGTATCACCAGCTTGTGTATTGCTGCAAGAGCAATTAACAATCTGATGGTTGTCATTCGGGCTACTGGAGCATATGTGTCAAAGTAGTCAATCTTCTGCTTCTGAGAAAATCCCTTGGCCACTAGCATGGCCTTAAACTTGTCAATAGTTCCATCAGCTTTCATCTTCTTCTTGAAGATCTACTTGCATCTGATGGGTTTTGCTTCTTCGAGTAAATCAACCAACACCCAAGTGTTATTGGAGGTGATCGAGTCAATTTTATTGTCTATCACCTCCTTCCAGAAGACAATATCTATGGTCTTCATCGCCTTATCATATGTAAGCGGATCTGCTTCCACATGATAGGTGACAAAGTCATCTCTGAAGTTCTTCGGCCTCCTTGCTCGCTATGTTGACAGCTCAGCGAGTTCTGGTTTAATTGTTGTCTCCTTACCAACAACTTCATCTTGGACTACTATTTCATTTGAGATCTCAGACTCCTTTGTACCTTCATCATTCTCCAAATTGTCTATAAAAACAATATTTTTGTGCCTTGCAAACTTATCTTCAAAGTATTCAGTATCGCGAGATTCGATGATATGATTTGACTCAATATCAAGAAATCTCCGAGCATCACTCTTCTTGGCATACCCTAAGAAGATCGTCTTCGTAGTCCTTGTCCCCAGCTTCTGAATCTTCAGATCTGGAAGCTTCACATAAGTCAGACACCCCCACACTCGAATGACATTCAAGTTAGGTCTGACTTTGAACCAGAGTTCATGAGGAGTTATATCCGAACTTGCATAGAGCACTCTATTCAGAATAAAAGTGGTCGTCAATGCAGCTTCTCCCCAGTAGCATTTCGGAAGACCCACCGTTAGCAGCATTGAGTTCATCATTTCTGTCAATGTTCGGTTTTTTCTCTCTGTTACTCCGTTAGATTAAGGAAAATACGGAGCAGTAGTCTCGTTGATGATTCCATGTTCTTTGTAGAACGATGTAAATTTATGAGACCGATATTCTCCACCTCGTCACTTCTTAGCCTCTTGAGTTATTATCCAGTTTACCGTTCAGCCTCGGCCCTGAACTCCTTGAACTTCTCGAACGCTTCGTCTTTAGATTTGAGCAAGTAGATGAATGCGTACTTAGAGAAGTCATCGATGAAGTTTATAAAATACTTCTTTCCGGCCTTTGTAGAGAATTGCTTGATGTCACATATATCGGAGTGCACCAACTCCAGAAGATCTGTGCTTCGATTGACCAGATGAAATAGTTTTCTAGTGATCTTCGTCTGAGCACATACTTCACACTTCTCTACCTAATCCCCACATTTGGAGATAAGTCCTAGACTAGACATTTTGTGTATTTCTTTACAATGAACATGTCCTAGCCTATTACGCTACAACTCAAGAGAATAATCAGAAATAGCGACTACATTTATTTCATTTGACTGGTTTACAAGCTGAATTTAAACATTTCTTTGGTTTGAAAAGCCTTTTCGAAGAATGTTCCCTTTTTGGACATCACCATCTGGCAAGAATTGATGTCCATCCTCAAGCCTGTGTTGCTAAGCAGGCTCCCAAAGATTAGGTTCTTAGAAATCACCGGAACTTGCTTTACACCTTAAACGTTAGAGTATTCCCGGAAGTGAGTTTCAGCTCCATAGTCCCGATCCCCGGAACTTCAGCTTGGGCCTGATTCACCATGATAACTTTCTCAAAAGTTGGTTGGTACATGACGAACCATTCCTTGTCAGAACAGACATGACACGTCACACCGGTGCCTATCCACCAGTCAGAGTCAGCCCCCACAGCTATGACCTGAGCGATCATAGCAATAATGTTAGAAACCATGGAAACGTTACTAGACTCACCTTGCTTTGATTGTTTGGACTTGGATTTGCATTCACTCTTATAGTGGCCCTTCTTACCATAGTTGAAGCAAGTCATGTGGGACTTGGACTTCTATTGCTTGAACGAAGGACCCTTCACTTTCAGATTAGTGGAGTCCTTTTTTTGTGATGTGAAGCCGCCTGCTTCTCCTTGAACTCTTTTGTCTGTACCAAGTTGGCCCTAGCCAGTTATTTGGACAGAGGATCCATCTTCTATTGAGATCGCATCTTGTCCTCAACGTGGATCTCTTGTAAGAGATCTTCTAAGCTAATGTCCAGCTTCTTCTGATGCATTCTTGTGTAGAAATTGCTCCATCCACCATGAATTTTTGAGACAATCCCTCCAACGACAAACTTGTCGACGAGGGTAATTTTTTTGTCATCCAACTTCTGGCACAACTTCAAGAATTCCTTCACGTGAGGCAGCATCGACTTCTCGTCTTCGAAGAGCCACTTGTGATACTTCTCGACTATGAGGATTTTGGATCTGTTCTCGTCGTCTTCATAAAGCTTTTCCGAAAACTCCCAGATTTCTTTGGCCTTTACCTTCTTGGAATATGACTCTGCCAAAAAATCTTCCATAGAATTGAGAATCAGCAGTTTTTATATGTTGTTTTTTCTTTTCTTTTTACTCTGCTTGACATGTGCATCAGCAATAGCATCTGCTGTACCACCTTCTGGAATTATCGGTTCATCTTTAATCAACACATGGTCGACGTCCACGAGTTGAAAATTAAGGGTGGTCTTCCTTTTCCAGTTTTGAAAGTGTTCTCCGTCGAATTTTTCCAACTTATCAAAGCTGGTATCGATGAGTGGCACGAGAGTTTTCCATCTTCTGATTTAGCTTTGAGATTGTTAGTCCCTGGGCCTGATATTAGAGGAAAACTCTTGTGAGATGATTGCAGCACATCAAGGAAGGTGCAAGAATATAAATCATAGGAGGATTATGTGAACGAAAAATTAAAGAAGATTTTCGTAATAGCGACAAACGAAAAATCAAAAAAGATTTTCGTAATCGGAGAAAGCCTGCTGGGGTGTTTAGAACATCGGTGCTCAAAACTAGATCCACCCACACGGTCAGCTTTCAGGAACCAACAAGTTCAAAAGAACTCTAGAACGCTCTGCCAATCTGCTCACGGACGGATTCCTCGGAAGAAAAGAAGTGAACTCTCAAGTGGTGCCGACACAAGGGCTCTCTCTTCTTTCTCTGCAAAAAATTTCGTTAAGTCCTCATTTTCTGAGAGAGAAGAGAGACTTTATATATAAGGCCTCTCTGTAACTGCCCAAATTCGGAATGTGCGTGACGTTTGAACGTCAGATCCGTTATTGCACGTTATGAAACGGTTCAGCCACGTCCTACGCAAAATAGCGCCACTGAGCGCCAACGTACGTGAGCACTATATTGCGCGACTGCGCACATGTATGTGCCTGCCCAACGCTCATGCGTACGAACGCAACTGTACAAGACGCGCACAGTATGCACATGTGCCAATCGCGCTCACACACACTTACGCAACATGCACGCACCTGCGCCGATCGTGCCTGTACGCACTTATGCAACACGCGCGCCAACCGCTTGCCAAACGTGCACCAACTGGAACGCCATCTGGTCGCGCCATCAGGCCACGCCATCTGTCCACGCCAAATGGTGCGCCATCTGGATGCACAAACTGGTGCACAAACGGCTGCGAAAGAGGCTCACGCAACGAGCGCAACTTAAGTGCACTATGCGTCTAGCAACGATGCTGACGTGCTACGTGCAAAGTGCGCCAACAAAATACCACATTATGCCTCATGAGCCCGAGTCCGAGTCCGAGTTGCTAAGCCCTTTTGGGGCTTAGCCCCAATGGAATTAAATTGAGCTTGGCCAAAAATTATGAATGCTTTTAATAGATGTCTTATCCTTACCTCCATGTAATGGTACCTTCCTTAGGGTCACCACACGCACTATGCATCTAGCGACGATGCTGACGTACTAAGTAGAAAATATGCCAACAAAATGCCACATTATGCCTCATGAGCCCGAGCCCGAGTTGCTAAGCCCTTTTGGGGCTTAGTCCCAATGGAATTAAATTAAGCTTGGCCAAAAAGCATGAATGCTTTTAACAGATGTCTTATCCTTACCTCCATGTAGAATCACCCACATGGTCCCTCCTAAGGGTCACCACCCAATGTGCATCTCTCTACTCCTTAAGAGGGGTAGTATTGAGATACCCAGGGGCAGCCCTGGCCCAAGACAGGCCGTGCGACGGCCCAGGGCCCCCTGACGAAAGGGGGCGCCAACATGGAACTGTCTATAATAGAAGTAGTATGTATCATATGCCTTTTTTTAACAAAAAATATTATGGTGCAGTGGTTACAATGCTAGACTTGTATATAATAGGTCATTGGTTCAAATTTTGACTACAACAAAATTTTATTTTATTTATACTTTTTTTACATTATATATGGGGACCATTTAGAAAATTTTGCCTCGGGCCCCCAATTGCTCAGGGCCGGCCCTGGAGATACCCATAAGTTTTTCTAGCCAATGTGGGACTAAACTTACATGGCTTGTTGAGAGCAAGCTCTCTAGAGTTCAAGGAAAGGAAAAACTCCAATACGGTGGAACATTGATCATCCAAATCACCGTCGAGGTTGTCATCGGCAAGTACATGCAAGATAGGTCACCCATGCTTACTGTCAAACAACCCCAAATTAAGGGCCGAACCCACTTCTTCAAGAAAAAAAGGTGTTATTAAAGACACTCCAATTTTTATTCTGTTTATCCTCATCTTTATTTTTAAGGAGGTTTTGATCATTTATATATATATTTTTTCAAAATTAAACTATTAGTCCCCTCCACCACCAACCCCAACTAAATATTTAAAAATAAAAAATAAACCTATAACTAATTTTTTTAGCTTTTGATTAAATATCAAAGCTGGTTTTTTCTTTCTCGATAGAACTGATTCTTCCTTACAAATACATTAAAAAAATCTAAAACTTCTCTTCATTAAATTTTTTTAGTAAAAAATAACATGGACAAAGATGGTGATAATAAAAAATAATATAATAATAAATATTTAATTGACTTAAGAAATTAAGGAATAAATGGGTAAAGTGGAAGAGGGTAAACAAAAAAATTATAAGGTAAACTTAGCAAACTCAACAAAATAGATAAAGTGAATAAAAGTTGGGGTAAATTTAATAAAAAAAAATTTGACGTTCAAAACGAGGCTTCAGTGGATCTTGCATATATTGACGAACAAGCCCAACAATAAAGAAAAAAGCTCGACCTTGTGATAGTCAAATAAATAAGGCTTCCAACTAGTGCACGAAATAGCCGATAATATTCAAGAAGATGCTTTCCTTCATCAAGCCGAAGATTCATATTTACGTCAAGTGGAGTGGAACATCACTTGACATAGCCCTTTCAAGACAAGTAATCCACCCTCCACTTTGTCCACCTCCAAGCCAAGAAAGTGATGAGAAGCTCATCTAAGTATTTCATCTCAAACCGAGTAAAGAGTTCTGTCATGTGACCCCTAAAACCTTGAACCTTCAAATTTAGTAAATCTCTATAATTTTCTAAGTATTTTCTTGAATTTAACTTGATCAATAAACATAGAAATTTATTTCAAATTTTTTTTTATCGAATTAATCAATTAGCCATTCCATTTCTCAAAAAAAGAAAACCTTAAGCATTATTGTAACCTTTAGTAGCAACTTAGCTAGATTAGTTATTAACTAATATTTCAGTTTATAAGAGGACGAGAATTTTAATTTAAAATTGGAATGAATTAGATTAAGGAATATTATAAATTAATTATATTTTAATTTGAATTTTAACCTTTAAATGAGTTATTTCCCTCCATCAGAAATTACCTAGAAATTTCCTAAGGGTATATAAGCTAATTTAGATTGTCTCCTAGCAAATAGGAATTGTATATCAAGATCTAAATTTAAATTGGTTTAATTTGGCAGAAAAAAAATCCCATTTTGAAAAGGAATTAAAAAATGAATATTCTTTGCAAATATTGAATCTTTTCTGTAAATTCTTAATTGTCTATCATATTTAAACGAACTATATGAAATCAAAATTTCCATCCCCATTCCCGCTCACTCTCTCGATCAAGACCGAGACTTTCAGATCTCGACTTCCTCTTTTTCTCCACCATTGATCCTCATCGTTCTCGGCGAGCATCTCTCTGGAATCCCCGATTGAGCAGTGACGCAACCAGCGTGGAGTCCCATTCGTTGCACACCATCCCGACCCGGTCGGACTTTGCCGCCCGGCCTATCCTGCTCACCGGAGCTCCGCTGACTAGTACGTGTCCTCCCCATGATTCACCGGAGATTCCCGAACCGCCTCGTCGCCATTTTGGTCATCTCCAATGACCGAATCGCCTTCAATCTCGTCGTTTCTCATCAGATCTCACGTGACGAACAAGATCCAGTTCTGTTAATTCTATATCGTGAAGTCAAATTTGTGAAGCGAGATCTCCCTACTTATTCTTCCATTTTTCGATTTGATTGATCCTTTGCAAAGCTGGTAAGACGTTCCTCAAACCTCTAGTCAAATTTCAATTCGAATATAATTGATTTGATTGATCAAAGTGGATTGATCATACTTGTATTTCTGAATGTCACATACCAGTTTGGGAGCTCAACTTTGGTTAGGTTTTCTTTTTCGATATAACCAAAATTCAGATCCATTCAATCCACTTTGTAGCTGGTATAATAACCCTCTCCTTGCTCATTAAATTTAATTCAGAATTATGATCATTTGTTATATCAATTCCATGGCCAAAGTTGGCTTGATGAACAGCCATAACATTCATTTTACAAATTGTATTTTGAGGAGTCGACTTTATATAAGTTTAGGTTGGATTTCCAATTTATTTTCACCATTCCATATAAGGTATAAACCACTCATTATTTGTAAATTTTAATTTGAACCATCAAAACTTTCCATTTAATGCCCCATTTCGGAACCCAAAGTTGGATGTACGAAACTTGTTATTTTCGTAAATTTTCTCCATGCCGGACATCGAATTTGAATTCCGGAGCTCATGTCCGAAATCTGAGAGCACATGTAGTCCCGTATCAGAATTCTAGTCAAAATTGACATATAATTTGCTAATATTGTACTCGTTTTAACGTGTCTCGATTTGTGTGTCAGTCGGACCCGATACCATGGGATGAGTCATACAGTGAGACCCGAAACTCGGAATTCACTTCCACGATTCCATAATCTATTCTACTATATAATAGAAAAACTTAGATGGTGAAACTTTTGAATTCCGAAAATACCCTTACATACTTATACTAATTAAAAATAGTTCATTAATTTTAATAAGGACAACTTAGTAATTAGGAAGACTACTCTTTGGTCTTCCTAAACTAATTAAAAAATATTAAAATACGTGCACGGCACGTGCACATACAGTTCTGAATACTATATTTCACATATTGAATCAATTCTAACATATTTCTATTTTTGGTCTTCTGTGAGCCCGCTTACGGATCCAAACTTATTTTTGCAATATTTTTGTATTGATCACATCTCCCAGACTATTTGGGGATTTTTATCATGCTACCATCATCAGGGTCTTATTATCATCGAATTTAGGGATATTGGACTTAGTGGGATAGTAGTATCCTTTTGTGTCCGACACGTCGATGCTTCATCAAACTCAAAGGAAGACGAGTACATTGCGTAATTGATTATCTTTACATTATAATATGCTATTATGTTCATATTTATAGTTATTGACATAAGATTGTGACACTGTGACTCATGCATGTGAGAGAGTAATATTGTACGGTTCATGATCTAGTCTCACTTATTGTTATTGTGATTCATGATTTTGTTGCTGGTTATCAAAAAAGGTGATCGTATAGAGATATTGTCATGATTCTTGACTCGGATCACCTACTTATTTCTACCCACTTTCTACGATCCTCAGCAGGACGTAGTAGATAAGATAGGTACTGGTTTAGGACATTGTCACACTCACTTTTTCATATAAGGGTATTTTAGTTATTTAATTAATTGTGTGATTTTTTGAATTTAATAAGTAATATTAATTGGTAATTAGACTAACAACTTGTTTAACCTTAGTTAGAGGCCCATCATGACTCATGAGACTTAATTTGATAACTAGAGACTTAATTTGGGCTTTCGGCCGAATTAGGAAACTTTTGGAGTTAATTTAAGGGCTTAAGTCAATTGGCCTTTTTGCCTTTTGACTAATGGGCTTTTTAAATTATTAGAAGTGCATTTGGACCATGAGCAAACCCTAACCCTAATCTAACTCCCCTTGGCCGGCCATAGCAGTAACTCCCATCCCTACATAAGCATATGCATGGCTTTGACACCCCTTTACAAACCCTAGTTTCTCAACTTTTCCAAAAACCCTATTTTCTCATCCGGCATCCGATTCGCGTCAAACGAATTGCGTTGTGACCGTTGGAAGAAAAGGAACTTGCTGGAGCATTGCTAGCAAGGATTTGGGGACGTTGCTCGAGAGAAACTGGTCGTCAAAGCGCTCGAGGATTCACTTTCATTGAGATTCCAACTCTCAATAGGTAAATCCCTTCAAATCTATGATTTCTTTCCATAGATGCATCCATATAGGTACCCCAGACCTATAGGTGAAGTTTGGTAGGTTTGTGATTTCGTTTGATAGCCGTATCGGACACGTGTCGGTCCTATGGAATACGTGTTCGACGAAATGCCACTTAGAACTGAAATATGTTATTTTTCAATTCTGTTTTCATGAATTTCTTGCTGATAATATTTGTAATAACTTTTGTGAAGACGGATCTTGATTAGACACGATTTGAGTGTCCGAATCGGACACGGACACGCGTGCACGAGGCCCGAGCATGGACCCTGCTGTCTGTGCGTCATAACTCGACGCACAGGGCTCCGTTTCGGATGAAATTTTATGGGCGCGTGGGGGCAACCTTTGCCCACATGCTCCTACAATTTTATGATTTTTCGTGAAGCGTGCACGGAGAAATCCAACGCGCACGGTTCAGCCAGCACCGTGCACGCTGCTAAAAAGTATCGCTGACACGGCCATCGTACGCGAACACGACGCATCGAGGACCCGTTCCAGGAGCACGACCACGAAGCCCTATACCTAGGCTATCCAGGGACCCAACTCCGAGACACGACGTGGCTCGTGTCGCGAGCCACAGGGCTCGACACGCGCCCAAGGGCACGCACGCGCCCAAGGGCACGCACGCGCGCACGCACATGCCGTACGGGATCTGCGTGTCCTGTGTCACGTAGACACGACGTTGTGTCATGTCAGTACATCCTAGACCTAGCTCGGGACCCTACCTAGCTATGTGCACGAGCACGAGGCTTCTCGTTGTGCGTGTGGCATTCAATCGAGCAAAAACGCACGTGCACGTACACTTGTCAATACACGCGTATCCGGTTCTCTTCGATACGCACTCTGCGGACACGATATGGACACGGGTTCGATCTCGTGAGTACCCAAGCACATCACACATGTATACACCGTCGTGTTTGCCAAGTTTCACGGGTTCTAGTTGAGTATGGTGCGTTTTGAGCTTCGAGTTGGGTTTTCGTTTTCGGGTTCTGTAATTTTGAGTTGAATTTTGTTATAATTTGATTTACTGAGATTTAACTCAGAATTTCTGAGTTTGTATAATGTTAGGTAGATCCTGGACTTGCTGGTATTGATCTCTAATTTTACATTCTAAGGTTTCTATCATATATTATATATATAGCCCCTTTCTATCTCTATGTGTATATATATACATATAATGTTATATAATATATATATATATATATATATAAATATTAAAATATATATATATATTTTTTAAAAATATATATATATATATATATATATATATATATATATATATATATAAATATATATATATATATATATATATATATATATATATATATATATATATATATATATATATATATATAACAAACAGGCTTTTATTGAAAAAGAGAACAAGACAAAGCCACAGAAAGCGGTGGCCGGGTCCCACAAGCGGGCCACCCGGACCAAATTCAAAATTCAAAAACTAAGAAAGAGACGGGGGAAAGGGAGGGCACGTGGCGAGAGTACGCGGGGCCCGAGGGGCTGCTCCGGGCGCGGAGTCCGAAGGGAGAGTGGCCCGAGGGGGCTTGGGAACCCCGGACGACTGCGGGGCCCGAGGGGGGCCTCGGGACCAACACCCTCGAGCCAGAGGGGGAAGCGCCGCCGGGGCCGGTGGCGACCACGCCTGGCTGGAGCTGCGACACGGCGGGGAGGCCCGCGGCTGCGCCTCCGGGAGCGGGCGGAGAAGACTGGCAGGGAGAGGGGAGCTCGGGGGATGGGGCATAAAGTGAGGGGCCCGAGGGGCCAGCGCTGCCGAACGAGGGACGGGGGCTCCGACGAGGGGGGGGTCACAGCCGAGCGGGGGGCGGGGGCGCTTGAACTGCGGCGAGAGGGAGACGCGGCGGCCAGAGGGCGGGCCACATCGGCTGGCAGTAGTAGCGCTGTCGCCACGCCGACGCGGAGGGGAGACTGGCACCTCCGAGGGCGGAGGCGTGCCAATGAGAGGCGGCCGGTTGGGCGGAGAGGGGGACCCAGTGCCACCGGAGGGTGGAGGGGTCCTGGGAGACCCAGTACCACCTTAGGGTGGAGGGGTCCTGGTGGTAGGCTCCCGCCACCGCCGAGGAGGAGGAAAAAGCTGCGGTGGGCTTTGCGACGGGAGGGAGAGGGGGATCCGCTACCGAGGAGAGAGGAAGCACGACGGGGGAGGGCTCAGGGAGTGAAGCCGCCGAGGGTGGACGCGTTGAGGCGAGAGGGGCGTCAGGATGAGGGAGGGGGTCTGCCTGGAAGGAAAGCGAGGCGACGGAAGGAGGAACCGGATGAAGGGGAGGCACCGACGGAGGGGCAAATATGGGGGGTGCGGCGAGGGGAATCGACGGGGGAGGATCAACCGCGAGGGCGGCGGGAGCCCGGGCCGAGGGAGACGGAGGGGACGAATCTGGCAGGGCGGAGGAGGGCATCGGGGCGCCGAGCGCCGGGGGAGGAGGAGGGGCTGCGGCCGAAGGTGGGGGGAACGCTGCGGCGGAGACTGTACCAGCTCTGGCTGAGGGTGGCGGAGCTGGGCCAAGGAGGGAGGGGGCCGACGAAGCCCAGAGGCGCCGAGGCCGACGACTCCTTCGCCGCCGAGGGCGCCGGCAGCTCCGCGGTTGAGGGAGAAGGGGGAGTGGGCCACCGCACCACGGGCAGCCGCCTGGAACAGGGGCTCCCCACGGAAGGAACGGCCGGGGGAGGGCCGTCCAGCCGCCGAGCCCTGGGTGGTCGGGAAGGTTGGGGGCCTCGCGGCGAGGCGCGGGTCGCCGGGGGGCGACCGGCCACCGCCTGGGAGCGGGAGGCTGGCTCACGAGGGGCGGGCGAGAGCCGACCAGCGGAACCCAAGCCCATTACCCGCTCTCCATTCTTTTTATTATTATTATATATATATATATATATATATATATATATATATATATATATATATATATATATATATATATATATATATATATATATATATGTATTATACTATTGATTTCAGTTCTGAATTTATATTGGGTTAGTTGATTTGATTTTGATTTTATATAGATACTTGGGTGTATCCATATATATATATATATATATATATATATATATATATATATATATATATATATATATATATATATATATATATATATATATATATATATGGATACTTGGGTGTATCCATATATATATATATATATATATTTTTTTTTTTAATATATATATATATATGGATATATATATATATATATATATATATATATATATATATATATATATATATATATATATATATATATATATATATATATATATATATATATATATGGATACACCCAAGTATCCATATATATATATATATATATATATATATATATATATATATATATATATATATATATATATATATATATATATATATAAAATATATAGTTTTCTTATATATATACATCTATAATTTACTTGATGCATATAGATATATTATATGTATAGTTGAGATTTTCGTATTTGTTCTCAGATTTTAGTCTCACAACAGCAGCTTTCACACAACATCCTCGCACACACTCTCTCTCTATATATATATTATGTAGTGAATGAATGGAATATATATGTATATGTTATGATTGCTTTGAGATATAGTCTAAGGGTTAGCTAGTCAGTTTAGGATTGACCCAATGAGCCTAATTTGATCGAGTCGACTAGCAAGTTGACCAAGTTGGCAAAAGTCAACTTTGAGTCAAACTTAATTCAAATCGACTCAAACAGACTTAGAATGACTTGATAACTTGTGTTTGACCTAAAAATTAGTAAACGGACTAGTTGACTTATAGTTGACCATGTTTGACCAGAGTTTGACTAGGTTTGACTAGAGTTGACCAAGGGTTGACTTTGACCTAGAGAGACCTAGAATCATGTAGAACTGTATTGTAGACCTTTCTTATGATATTTAGACCATGTTGTGACTTATGATTATTTTAAATAGAATTACATTACTCCAGTTCAGTTAAACTTCCTCATCAGCAGCTTGGATTACCAGACGAGTACATTCTCTGACCGTTTCATGCTTGTTTAGACATATTCACTTGTTATATACTAGTTTACTTAATGCTGTCACGATGTGATGACAGATTAGTACTCTATGGATCTCTTCATACGATGTTATCCCCTTGGATACATCGGGTATATTGTGCTCATGTACTTTATCATGTGCATCGTCTACTCCTTGTATTCGTAATTATTCATGTATACTCATGTGATATTCATGTACACTCATGTCCATGTGAGCCCTCATGTATAAACTAGTGGTACTTATGTGGACTAGCTATCCATGTGAGTCACTACTCTTTCATGTGCAATAACATAACTTGGACAGATCCTTGTGTATTGATTTGGGTAGGGAGAGTATTTATTTGGTTATGTGACTTACACCCATCTCATGTGCAACTCCAACCTAGATTTAAGTCATGTACAACCTAAGCCTGTTTACATAACCAAACATGTGCTCTAAATTATGTAGTTAGTTCAGTTTTCTTATCTATATCATGTATATCTATTTCTACTATATCATGTTCTTCTTTTACAGTCTCTCTACTATTTCTTTACAGCATTTCATGTATATTGTTCTATAGCTTGTTCATATTTTCCTTTCATGTTATGAACTATGTTAGAGATATGTATTCGTTCTTGTCCTGACTGGACATGTTAAAAATATTACAATGATGAGGATTACTACGATACTTACTATGGAGTAGGCCTAGTTGACACAGGTGACCTGGACCCACAGAAGAATCCAATAGTCGCTGAGGACTTGCCATTAGCGTAGTCTAGACTTGTCTTATTATCTAGCTTTATGAGACATTTGAGATTGTATTGAGATATTGTTTATGGTGTGGTTTACACCGAGACTTATTATTCATATTTGTGACTCTCTGTTGAGATTATCTTATATTCTATTCCATCTTAGATATTGTGATTGAGTTATACCTTATATATTGTTCTCCTTTTGGAGCATATTCCATATTATGTTAGATGTTGTGACATAGGACAACGTTCTACCATCGACACTGTGGCGTAGGCTGGACGTACCCACCTCTTGTGCCCTTACACTGGGTGCGGGTCGTGACACATTTTTAGTGGTGGCCCATGCAGGTCCGTCGCAACTAGTGCGATTTCGTAGTGGTACTCGAACTAGAGTATCGCTACAGCCTGCAGTAGGATATAGGATATAAGTTAAGGTACTCAATCACATTAGAAAAACTTTTATCTAATTTTTGCTGCTAATTGCCTTCTTTTGAAACAAATTGTCCTCCCTTGATTATATCGCTTCTTTCTCAGTAATTGATTCTTTGTTTGTTCTGTCTTCAGGATGGTGGAGACACGATCGCAACGCTCTGGCCTAAGGGATACCGCTGAGAGGTCTGCCACTTCTTGCCATACTCAGCAGGACCCTGGGACCACAGTACCTCTTGTTTCTGCTTAGGTGGGACCATCTGCAGCTTTTGGGGGTGGTCCTCTATCGATTTCGAGGACTACCCCAGGGGTTCAGAGGATGCTACCACCACCGCCTCATGGGACAGTTGATATGGCACAATGCTTTGCCTTCATGCAGCAGATGATGGAGACTCGACGGCGCCGGACGGAGGATATGAGGCAGGGCTTTGATAATACCCATCAGCTAGCCATGGTGGCAGTAGAGAAGGTGGCTGTCCAACCACAGAAAGGGCAGATACAACTGTACCAGCCGAGGACTTCGGACATTCAGGACTTTCAAAAGATGCGGCCGCAAGACTTCAAGGGTACCGAGGGTATCCTATATGCCGACGACTAGATCGAGCATATAGAGGAGATCTTTTGCCTCGCGGAGATACCAGCTAGGCTTCAAATAGAAGAAGCGGGCAACCAGATGCAGGACCTTGCCCGCACATGGTACCAAACCGACCCCAGGGTTGGTATAGAGGGGCAGACTTGAAAGGCTTTCTAGAAGCTCTTTAAGGAGAACTTCTTCCCCGACACATCACTTGGCACCTTGGAGACGCAGTTCGAGAACCTGGTTCAGGGGAACCAGACAGTAGAGGAGTACGCCGGAGAGTTTTGCCGCCTGGACAGATTTGTGGATGGCCTTAGCGAGACAGTGAAGGCTAGGAGGTTTAGGAAGGGCTTGGTTAAGGAACTCAAGTCCTTGACTAAGAGCAACAGAAATGCTACTTTTGAGGATATTCAATCGAAAGCTATGGTAGCGGTGGACGACCTTGAACTGAAGTTGAAGAGAGGTCATGATACATATGGAGCCGGCGACAGTAGGGACCCGGCGAAGAGGCCCCATTATCAGCAGCAGCATCAGCAGAAGCCTTTCCAGCAGAAGCAGATACAACAAGCACCTATGCAGCATCAAGTCATCAGTTGCACTTTTTACAAGAAGCCAGGACATGTGTAGAACGAGTATAGGAAGATACTAGGCAAGTGCCTACTTTGTGGCTCAGCGGCACACCAGCTGAGGGACTGTCCCATGTCTTCAGGACGTACAACTCAGGGAGTAGGAGCCAAGGCTCCGACAGGACAGCAGAAAGGACCATTGCAGACCCAGTAGCAGAAGTTTATCTAACACCAGCAGTATACCAGAGGAGGTCAGCAGGGTTGAGCCTTCGCCATGTCAGCCGAGGATGCAGAGGCAGTCGGAGATCTGATAGCAGGTTCTGTTCTTCTCGACTCCTTTCTTGCATTCGCTTTGTTTGATTCGGGGACTTCTTATAGTTTTGTGTCTGTATCTTTTGCTGTTAGACACCAGCTTTCTTCTGAATCGTTGCCTAGGACTTGCAAGATCACGAATGGGGGTGGTATCATCCTCGTCCATGATATTTTCAAGGATCGGAGAGTAGTTTTGGGAGGCCGAAAACTGGATATGAGTCTGCTCATAATGCCATTACCGAATTATGATATTGTACTCGGTATAGATTGGTTGAGCAGGAACCATGCTAGTATAGATTATCACGGTGGTAGAGTTCTTTTCAGAGTGCTAGGAGAGCCAGAGTTCGAGTTCACCAGACGGGAGGCAGAGCAGAGCACCGGAGTTTTCTGCGGAGTTTCAGTAGAGGAGCAGAGCGTGCCACATCCATTGATAGCTGAGTTTATGGATGTATTTCCAGAGGAGTTGCCAGGGTTACCTCTGACAGAGATGTGGAGTTCTCTATAGATTTGGTGCCCGACGCAGAGTCGATATCTCAGCACGTCTATAGAGTAAACAACAACGAGCTAGTGGAGTTGAAGAAGTAGGTGGATGAGTTGCAGGACAAAGGCTTCATTTGATCGAGTTCTTCACCATGGAGTACACCAGTACTTTTTGTGCCGAAAAAGGATGGGTCTGTACAGATATGTATCGACTATAGGGCTCTTAACACCCTCACGATCAAGAACAAGTACCCGCTACCGAGGATCGATGATCTGTTCGATCAGTTGAGCTGAGCGAAGGTATTCTCCAAAATTGATCTGAGGTCATGTTACCATCAAGGGAAGGTGAAGAAGGAGGACATTTCGAAGACAACATTCAGGACATGGTATGGCCAGTTTGAGTTCATGGGGATGCCATTTGGGTTAACTAACACCCCGACGATATTTATAAACCTAATGAACAAGGTGTTCCACCAGTACTTAGACAAGTTCATGGTGGTATTCATTGACGATATTTTGGTGTATTCGAAGACCCCAGAAGAGCACGAGGAGCACTTGAGAGTAGTTCTGGAGACTCTCAGGAAGGAGCAGCTTTATGGCAAGCTCTCGAAGTGTGAATTCTTCCTGGATCGAATTGATTTCTTAGGTCATGTTGTGACCGGGGATGGAATCTCAGTAGGACCGAAGAAGATCAGAACAGTTGAGGTGTGGAAAGCACCGAGTTCAGTTGCGGAGATTAGGAGCTTTCTGGGATTGACAGGCTACTACAGGAGGTTCGTCCATGATTTCTTCCGGGTTGTAGAGCCATTGACTAGGCTGACCCGGAAGGACACAGAGTTTATCTGGTCAGAGGAATGTCAGGTTGCTTTTGATGAGTTGAAGAAGCGACTGACGACAGTCCCGATTCTGACATTGCCATCAGGATCAGGCAGGTTCACTATCTACAGTAACGCCTCAGGGAAGGGTCTGGGTTGTGTCTGTTTGCCATTAAAATTCTTTGATTGTAAATTTCAATACAAACAGAACAATGTTACAATATAGGACTTAGATGTAGTCCTAGGAGTACACTTTTGTTTATCTGGGTCCCTTATGCCGATGGAGTGAGTGGTAATGCGTTGACTCCGTTGACGATCTGACGACGGTTATCGGTTCTCTGAAGGTCTGGATTACTCTGGGTGCTGGAGCTTGTTGAGAGGAGGAAGACGTTGAGTGTCTGTATCTGTCTCTCTGGTGGTGCGAAGTCTCTGTCTGTTCGCTGTGGAGGTTGATATGCATGTAGATTGGTCCGTGTGTGTGTCCAAGAAGGAAATGATCCCTCTATTTATAGTTTTGCAGGCTGGCTGCTCGTGTGCGCATATATAGGATGCGCCTGTATGTGGGGACACCACGTGTTGATTGCTGATGGGGGCGTATGGACGATGCGCCCTGATCGAGGGGGTTGACTTCTTCATGTTGCTGTTGTGAATCGGCACGTAGCGGAGAAGAAGATCTTTCTGTTGCTGAGATCTTGGATGAGTCGAGTCAAAGGACACGTGTCGTCGACCCATGGCTCTGAGATCTCGGATTTGGTAGGGAGAATGATCTGGTAGGATGCGCCTAGGATTGGGCGCATGAGGAGACTTTGGCTCGTAACCTTTAGGAGTTACGAACCATTCTGGGAGCATGGCTTTTAAGGCACATGCAGAGCTTCAGTAGTGACTTTACTCCTGTCTTTTGGGATCAGAGAGAAGTCTGGGGCGCATGGCTTTTGAGGCGCATGCAGAGTTGTAACAGTGACTTTCCTTCTGTCTTTAGGGATCAGTAAAAAGTCTGAAGCGCACAGCTTTTGAGGTGTATGCACGTTTGGGTGCATGGCCGCGGAGGCGCATGCGAGATGGTTAGGTGGCCACGTGGCAGTAGCCGTCGGAGGAGAGTAATAATGATGCTGACATTGGCGATGCTTCGTCTTCTGAAAAAGCTGCCGACTGCTCAGACTTTGGGAGGCGTGCTGCCAACTCTGTCAGTTCAGCATTTAATATTTGTGACATTCGATGGACAGCTGAGTGGTCACATCGGTTGGCGTTCCACTAGGCGTATGGAGACGCATGGGGGCGCATTCCCTATGATGCGCTTGGTACTAAAGGGCGTGTCTGTATGATGTACTTGATGTAGAAGGGCGTATCTACGTGATGTGCGGTCTGGCCGACGCATCCGCTTCGTGAGACGTCTTTGATGGTGCAACTGTTACGTTCTTCGAGTGCTTTAAATAGTCGTTTTGACTTGGCTGAATTCGAAGCGTCCGGTTCATCCATTTAATGCAAATTCATTGTACGGAATTCAGAGAGCCATCCACTTGGCGCATGGGTTTGATTTGCCCGGCCTATAAATAGTGGTATGGAGAGAGGGTTGGCCTCTCGCTCTCTCACGTCTTTCTGATATGAACTTGTGTGCTCGAATACATTCTGTTGACGAGATGCTCCCGAGGGTGAAGATGCGACGCAGTGTCTTCGTTGATGCACTTGAAGGTGACTGTTACATCTAAAAGATGGAGTCGAGGGCTTCCGAGGCAGGCGGAAGGTGCCTGTTGCATCCAAAGATAGGGATGCTCGGGCCTCGTTCTCGTTACTCCGGAAGAGCCGTAGATCGCAATGGCGGTGCTGCGGCTTTGGTAGCTCTTTCTTCCTTCAAAATGGGTGTAGCCCATTCTGGTTGTGTTGAAAGCTGCTCCTTTAGCCGTGGTTTCGATCACGGTCTTCCTTCGCCTTTGGAGGCTCTTTCGAAGCCTCCCCTGGCCACAGATTTTGTGGTGCTCTTCTCTTCCTTGGTTCCAGCCAGAGGGTTAAATGCTTTATTAGTCGAAGCATTTATCAGGTGAGCCTGGCTGGAAGAGCAGCACATAACTGGGCTGCTGAAGGGATGCACATAACTGAGGATGCACATAACTGAGCTGCTGAAAGGATGCGCCCTGCTGAGTGCGCTTGGCGGGATGTGCCTGGTTGAGGGTGCATGGTGGTTGCTGCGCCTGATTGGAGGCGCATGGTGGTTGCTTGGCTGTAGACTTAGGATCCTTTCTTTGTAGAAATTCTCCTTTGTACAATCTTTCTTAGACATGTAATAGACTTTTATATGTTAAATAAAAAGTCCTCTTTCAATGTCTATATTTGTTGCTTTTTGCTGTGAAGCACTTTGTCCAGGCTTTTGGCACATGTAGTCTGGCGCATAGACTTTCGGGTTCTGAAAATCCATGCTTCTACAAGACCCCCTTCAGAGTTTTCAAAACTTTTGGATAAGTTTTGGAATACTTTGAATAAGAAGCATGGTAGTGGGGGGCGCATGACCGTCAGGGCGTATAGATACTCCGTGCGTCAGTGCTGAGCGCATGCTCCGCTCAGTTAGTGCTAATGATGACGCCTCGGTAACCAAAAAAGATTAATGATGATCTTTTTTGGTTTTATTTGTGGTTATCTCTTCACAGAACCCGAGGCGACGGTTGAGATCACACATCATCGGTTCACGCGTGCGACCAAGCCCTATAAATAGGCGAGAGATGGAGAGAGAGAGTTCTTCTTCTCTCAAAAACCCTAACTTTTCTTCTCTCAAAGAAATGGCTCCCAAGACTCCTCACGGCGGTGCTGACAAGGACAAAGGAAAAGAACCTGTGAAAGCTGCAGCGGCCGATGTTCCCCGTCGTCCTGTCAAAGTTCGGCCGGAGGTGGTTGGTAAGTTTCATTTTACGTACACCAACGCACATTGACCTTGAGTCTTTTGATGATATGCCGAAGTTTTTTTTCCGCCGACGCGCATGGGTTTAAGCCCTGAAGATGCGCCGAGGCTCTACTGCTGACGCGCATGGGTTTAGACCCTGATGATGCGCCGAAACACTGCTGATGCGCATGGGCACACGCCCTGATGACGTGCCGAAGCTCCGCTGCTGATGCGTATGGGTTTACACCCTGATGATGTGCCAAAGCTTTCGGACGTGCTATGCGCTTTTGATGAGGCTCAGATTCTTTTGTTATTTCTAACATTTTTCGAATCTTTGCTAGTGTCGATGCCTATCCCACTCTTGAATGAAGTGCTCCTAGACGCTGCCCTCTGCCAGACTAACGAGGAAGTGATGAACCCTGCTCAAGCTGCTATTATGCTGGACCAGCATCCCGAGAGAATGACTCAAATCCAGGAACAGCAGTATGGGTTCCTCAAACGGATGATGGAGCATAGAGTTTTGAAATCTGCCACATCTGATAAAGTGACCTTCTTGACGCCTGAGTTCCTGTTTGGGGACCGCCTTACTTCTACTGAAGTAACAGTGTTGAAGGTCAAGGAAGACTGGTTTTTTACAGCAAAAGGAGTGCATATGACCGTTAAGCAACTTGAACGTCAATGGCCTTTGATGGCCTTCTGTCGTCTCGCTTCCAAGAGGAGGATGTCTTGGGATCTTACTCCCTCTCAGGGGGGGCGGTGACTGGCATCATCAAAATTGATTCAACCTCCGATCAGAAAGATACTTTGACCGCAGTGCGGTCTGGGTTTTCTTTTACCTGGCAGACTCTACGCCCTGGGAGCATTTACAGTGATGTTCCCCTTGATACATTTGTCCATAGTGCCTTGACTTTTGCACATCGTATGCTGTTGATGGAATGCTCATACCCGAAAGAAGAGTTTCGGGTAGAGGGTTGGTGTCATTATGCTTCCAAATGGGATAAACTGACACTCTGGGTTTTGTCGCGGTTCCAGACTGAGCTCCGAGAAATTGGGCTGACTGCCGCGATTCGTTCCACCCAGGCAGGTGTTGACATTAACAGGCATATGTTCCTCGCACTCTTGGAGATGTTTGATATCCATACCGGGACCTTTTTTACTCCGGTGGGGGAGTTAGGGCTCGCACTTCATGAGATGTATGAGGTATCAAAGCTCCCTTGGGGATCGGAACCCTATGAAGAGTATTTTTCGACCAACAAAGAATTTCAAGTCCTGGGGGACAAGGCTGAAGAGATGACGGCCGTCTTTAAGGAAGTGGCTAGTCATCATTACTATATGCAGAAGAGGGACAAGGACGAATTGCAGCCTCATGTGACCGCTTGGAGAGATTACATCTTTAGGCAAGACAAGGAGGATCCCTCGCAATTCTCCACTCCACCGGTGCTCTCTCGTAGCGAAGTGCTCTCTGAGATGAGCAGGTTAGATGAGAAGAATCCCCGGGAAAATAAGGACCAGCAGTCTGATGAACGTTCCTGCAGCTATTTCTGGCATCTTGCTCATCGAATGTCGTCAAAAGCAGTATTAGTCGCGTATCTCATGGTTTGGCTTCGGGATTATGTCTTCCCGGGCGGATCCGGCTCTGTAGAGAGAGTGACCCGGCACTTGATCCTGCCAGCTGTGAAGTTGGTCTTTGGCCGGCGCTTGGCTCTACTCCTCGCGATGGTATGTAATTTACTGCGAGGTTTACGCGAGTTCACGGGAAATGTGATTCATGACCGAGGTCGAAAAGATAACTTCTCGCGTACTGAACTGCCGTTTCACTATTTGATGGGGTGGTTAATTTTACACCATCCCAACGTAATGAGTCCGGGTTCAGAAGAAGACTACAGGGTCGGAGATGCATTCCTCCGCCGTTTCCACCAGAGGAGTTGGTCGCACACTGGCGTCCCTGTTTACAGAAGGGTTTTATCCCATCTTCAGGGATGGGAGATCACCAAAGTTGGTCCGATCTTCTTGGGTTTTGAGGCCAATGAAGACTTAAGGGATTCAGGTGAAGATGCCACTGCTCTGTCTCCGTGGGGATTCTGCTGGTTGCAGAGTATCCGGCCATCCCACCTGGTGTACCGGAACAGGAATCATTGCTTCCTGGAACCGTATTTACCGAGCCGCTTTGCACGTCAATTCGGTTATGCGCAGCTGATGTTGGACAATCCCAGTATCATCCTGGGGTATGCTGGAAGCTTGCTGGATGGCGCATGAGCTTGGCATTACTATAATGCTGGATGTACCGGAGCTCGCTTTACGCTGCCTACCCAGGATCCGCGGCCGCCCATTCTTTACTCGGCCGCCAAGTTTTACTGTGTTATGGCTGCCGCGCCTTCCGGGTATGATAGGAAGACGAGTCTCGTTACAGGCACCCCGTTAGCGGTGACTGGGCATGTATCGGCTAGGGCTCGACCACACCGTCCACCAGGGGTGGGTCATCACGGTGCCCCTATCGCATCCCCAGTGGGTCAGGCTGAACCTTCGGTTGATCAACCGAAACGACTGTTTTCCATAAATAAATTCTTTTTATTTATTGTGTTTCTGAGAAAATTACAACTGTGGGAATCTGATCTAGAAGACGATCACTTTATCCCTTGGACTATGCAAAGAAGAAAAGCTCTCAAAATTTTGACAGTAGATAACTATGTATCTGTCTAATGAATGAGAAAAAGAACTCTATTTATAGAGTCAAAAATAAAACTGAAAAGATAACTGTCTTCACAACCTGTGCTTAGTTGAAAATCATGCAGGATTTAATATACGCAAGGTTGTGAGAAGTTACTGGACGTGGCCTGTAACTATTGGACACATGGCGATCATGCATGAGTCGTGTGCAAGTTACAGGACACGCAGGCGAGAGATCAGTGGCATGGCTGCCACGTACTCCAATTTGATAAAATCTACGCAGACTTTGTTGAAGACGAAGTCCACGCAGACTCGGAGGAGAAAGCTTCAAAATCCACGCAAACTTGGGGCAGGAAGCTTCAGGATCCACGCAGACTCGAGACAAAAAGCTTCAAAATCCACGCAGACTGGAGGAAGAAAACTTCAGAATCCATGCAAACTTGAGATGAAGATCTCATAATACACGCAGACTTGAGATAAGACTGCCAGCTGTCACGATTTGGCGTGCCTCGACTGACACAAAATCTCTGACAGTGATTGCTTTGTCAGTCGCATTAAATGACAAGAAACTCTTTTGGTACGCCAACTTGACGAAGGCTGAGTCTTGCTGAAGAAGATTTTAAAAATCACGCAATAGTCGGCTGTGATCTCTCGAGTTCTGTGAATACGTGGCATACGAAGAGACATTCTTCGTCTGTCGTGCTGTCAGTCATAATTACTCTCTGACAAATGATGAGCTGTCTCCTCAGCGTGATTTATAAATATTGTCCTGATCAACTGAGCGTGACTTTTGACTCTGTCCTGACCAACTCAGCGTGACTGTTGGACTTGTTCTGATCAACTCAGCGTGACTGTCATTTTTGAGGCCTACAAAACCCCTTCAAAGTTTTCAAAAAAAATGATAAATTATTTCGAAATACTTTGAAAACGAGATGATAAAATGAAATCAGTCACGCTGAGATGACTTCAAATTTTTCGGAAGTCGAAAAGACTTCGAAGTTCTTTGAAAATATCCAAATGAATCTTATTTAAATGTCATAATGACTCTTCGTTCTCCGAGACTGATTGCATCCAATTTATGGTGGAATATGAACCGCCGACGAGCTCTGTTATATAAACAGGGAGAAAACTCAGCTTTGATGTTCATCTTACGTCAACATGACTCCGAAGGAAGAAGCTGAAGAAGAAGCAAGAAAGTTAGGTTTCTGTCCCATGGCGACCCTACTTTTGAGGGTAAGGAACCGGAGCCCCTAGTCTCCGAGTTCAAAGACGATCCCATGTAATTAGCCAAGAATTTCTTGAGCTATTTTGGCCTGGATGGCTCGTCTTCTTCTGATGGGCGCAGCTTCGCAGAGCAGCGTGAAATGTTGAAGGCTCTGTTACACCGCATGGGGGTTAAGAGTGTAGAAGAATTGGGCACTAAGCTCAGCCGCTCTGTAAAATAGAGCATGTCTTTTATGCTTCTTTTGTTTTCTTTTGAAAATGTTGCACTTCTTCTTTTGTCTTTTGTAAGGCCATCAGTGCCTGTCTTGAAGAATGTAGTACAACCTTTGTGTTTGAATAGCGTGCATTAATGAAGAATATTAAGTGGCACTCTTTGACTGTTTCCAATGTTGCGTTGTCTTCCAAAGTACATGTGACACTCATTTTATGGTTTACGAGCGCTATTTACGCGGATCTTTTCCAAGAATAGGCTTGTACTTTGTCCTTTAAATAGATAGATGAGTTTCACAGATACTCATCTCCCATTCTTCTTCTTCTTCTCTGATAATGAAATTTTGTGAGATTTCATTCTCAAACAGGAAAGCAACGATTTCTGTGCACTGTATCAAACATGGGTTTGCCAATTCTTAGCACCAAACTTGAAGGTAAGTCCAATGTAGTACGCGTACTATGGATTTTTGTCTCTGACTGAACAGGATATGCCTGACTAGCCAGTGTGTGCCAAATGACATTTCTGTTGATTAATTCTCTTTTTCCTTGCTGTTCTCTGCAGAAGCTCGACTGAAAACTTTCTTCAGAACTGGCATTGGCGATTTGGATGCTGTGGGGAGCGTTCTTCTGACACCAACATCAGGGAGCTCATGCGCTTTTGACGCGCAAATCAGACAATTCAGAACTCTTCGTGGGATAGAAGGGTCTTCCTCAGATGGTAGGAAGAGCCTTTATACACGAGAGTTGGATGGTGGAGTCAGCTCTACCCCGAGAAATCGGGTAGTAGAGTTCCTTTCAAGGCAGAACTAGGAATTGTATCCCAATGTGGAATACATTCCTATCTTCCTTGAGAGGTTACCCCAAATCCACCAATTGTATTGGCAGCACCACGACTTCGGGCTGCCATACTCTGTGTTCTCTTCTCGTCTGAGAGAGAAGACCAGAGTTTGATTCCTGCTGATCTGGTCGTGACTGAGACCTAGACAATCAGGAATTGCTACCAACAACGAACCTGATGGAGAAGGTCCGACGGAGAAGATCCAAAAAAGAAGATAGATCTCTATTAGGTTATTGTTGTGGTGTAGAATAAAAATCCAAGATTTGTAATAGATTTCTATTATGATTTGTAAGAAAGTCTAAGAAAATGTAATAGACTTTTTATGGTAAAATGAGAATGGAAATGATAATTCTTCTATGCTCAATAATTTGTATTTGTGGATGAATTATGGACATGATAGATAATAAAACCTTCTTTTCTGTTTTAGAGTATATGATATTATCAGAGGTAATATGGACGTGATAATATATAGGTACTCAAAAAGAAAATAGATTGATTTCTATGCAGAGGTCAAAAATGACAAATGAGTAGGTAGATTCAGAATTGATCCAGAGGTTACGAAAACATAATAAATAACGAATCCCTACTTAATAAATTGATAGAAGATTATGAACGGATGAACCGTTAGGAAATGATGAACAGATGAACTGTCGAGTGAATGTAATAAATGAACGGATGAACCGTCAAGTATTAATGAACGTGTGAATCGTCGGATGAATGTGACGCTTCGTTATTTGAGGAACTTCTGCCTATAAATATAGCAAAAATCTGACAAGAACGAACACTTCTTCTTTCAAACATAAAAATATCGTCTGAAGAAGCATCCAAGAAAGCTGGAATTGCCATGAAGATTCAGAAAGGTACTGAAGAACCCCCTGCTGATCCAGTTCAATCGAAGAAGGAGGAAGCAGGCGAAGGTTCGTCTGCACCCAAGCCACTAAGGGATATTCTGGACTTCCTGCTCGAATCAGAAAGGACTGAAGAAGAAGAAGCCATGAGGATGGCCGCTTGTAAGTTCTTCGTGGGTTCCAGCAAAGAGGTTCTCAGTTCTTTTGCTGATCGCGTCTTCGAGAAGGACGGCAGTGGCCCACGTCCAAATGTAGAAAAGGATGAGAATGATCTTCCTTAATATCATATATCATCATTCATGATTAAAATAAAATAAAGATTTTATTTCTAAACATGAATTTGTCTGATGATTACAAGCATTTATATTTATGCATAATACTTTTTAAGGAATTTGCCATTAATAGGCATCAAAACTTTTCGACCATCCAATTCTGAGAGTTGATAAGCTCCATTTGAGAAAACTCTGCTCACAATATAGGGTCCTTCCCACTTTGCGTCAAATTTGCCTTTGCTCATATGAGTCATAGTCATAGGACGTCTGACTGTTAGAACAAGTTCTCCTTTCTGATACGATCGAACTCTGACTTTCTTATTCTCCTTTTTCAGCAGCAATGGCTCCCAAAAAAGCTGATGCCCAAGCCAAGGGAAAAGCCCCTGCGACTTCGTCGCATGCTACAACTGACAGACTTCCTCGACAAGAAGCCCGCAAGCTCCTATGCATCGTAAGTGATGGGAGAACACGAACTGTCGAAGACGATCATTATTTTCGGCAGTGAGTTCATTAGCGATTGCTATCCTTAAAGAAGGAATTTGAATCTCTAATGGAAGAACAGCTTCGCAACCATACACCAGAGAAAAGGGTGTACATTTAGTAGCATTACGAACTGTAGTGCGATAAGCCCACAAACATTCACCGAGCTTCTCACTCCAATTACGTTTGTTAGTAGAGACAAACTTCTTTAGGAGTTTGATAATAGTTTTATTGAAAGCTTCTGCTAATCCGTTAGCTGCCGGATCATACGCGGTAGAAGCCACATTATTGATCCGGTGATCATCACAGAATTGAGTAAACTTTTGACTGACAAACTGTGGTCCGTTATCATGAATAATGCGTCGAGGAACACCAAATCTGTAGATGACATGATGCTTAATAAAGCTGATGACATTGGACGTCTTAACTTCAGATAAAGGAATGGCTTCGGCCCATTTGGAGAAGTAATCGGTTATTGTAAGAATAAACCGATGACCCTTGGATGACGGCGGATTGATCGGGCCGATAATGTCCATGCCCCAAGCTTCGAAGGGCCATGACGCTGCCGTTGGATGTAGAAACTCCGAGGATTGATGAATAAAATCTGCATAGATTTGACAAGCTTTACACTTCTTTGCATATTCGATGGCATCTGATACCATAGCGGGCCAATAATAACCCATACGTCGAATACGGTCTTGAAGTTTTGGTCCAGGCTGATGTGCTCCACAAATTCTATCATGTGCTTCGCAAATAATTTGTTAAGCCTCGTCACCGGCAACACATCGAAGAAGTAAACCATCATAAGCTCGACGATATAAGGTCTTTGTTGTATGATTGTAATAGAATCTGAGTGATCGTCGTCTGATAGATGCTGCCTCACTAGGATCATCCGGAAGAATATCATACAATACGAAATCTAAGAAAGGAAGTCTCCAATCTTTATCCGTATTTTGATTCTCGGTCGAGTTACTGAAGATAAATTCCTTGCTGGAATCAGATGAAGATGACAAAGATTTACGACTAAATCGAAATCCTCTTGTTGTATTGACATCATGAGATGTTGATTCTTCAATGTCAATTGGAAGCCCTAGAGTTAGGTTATTTTCCAGATAAAATAATTCTTGATTGCGAACAATAATCATTTGTTGCCGTCTAATCGGAATAGCTAACACCGCTGCAAGATTAGCTAGAGCATCAGCTTCCGTGTTACATGCTCGCCTAACATGTTCAATGAAGAATTCTTCAAACGAAGAAGCCATAGATATAGCTGATCTATGATAAGGAACCAGATCTTGATGGCGAACTTCATAAGTTCCCCTTATCTGATTGACAATGAGTTTAGAGTCTCCGTACGCCTCCAAATGTTGAATATTCAGATGCTTAGCGAGTTGAAGACCAATAAGCAATGCATTGTATTCAGCTACGTTGTTTGAACACGGTTGGTCGAGAGAATAAGCTCTTTGGATAGCAAGACCTTCTGGCGATACAAGAACGATTCCAATTCCAGCGACAATATCACTATTAGGACCTATCCTTGAAGCTCCATCAAAGAATAGACGCCAAGTAGGATCTTCTTCAACAATTTGGTTTGAATCTAAGACCTCATCTGGAATTTCTTCATAGAGTTTTGAATTTTCTGGAATTGAATGAGCCGCCAGAAAATCGGCTAAAGCTTGTCCTTTGACTGATTTCTGAGGAATATAATGCATGTCATACTGAGCAAGTAGGATTCCCCAGTTAGCTAATCGAGAATTCAAAACACTGGATTTCTTCATCATGATCCGTATAGGATTGATCCTAGAGATGACATGAATGGTCTGGCCAATGATATAATGTCGTGTCTTCTGAACAGCGAACATCAAGGCTAGACATTCTTTTTCGACCGGTGAATATCGAGGTTCAGCTCCGGTCATAGTACGACTGAGATAGTAGATGGCTTGTTCATGGCCATTTTGATTCTTTTGAGCGAGTAATGCACCCAATGAATGACTCATTGCTCGAGTATATAGGAGAAATAGAATTCCTGAAACGGGAGGTACCAATACTGGAGGGCTCATCAGATATTGTTTTATATCATCGAATGCTTTCTGACATTCATTATTCCAGACAAAAGAGACACCTTTCTTCATAAGTTTGTTGAATGGTCTGCAGCGTCCTGACAAATTAGAGATGAATCTCCTGATATAAGCGATCCTTCCTTGAAATCCTCGTAGCTCTTTTAAGGTGCGTGGAGGACGCATCTCTTGGATGGCTTTGATCTTCTCGGGATCCACGTGTATACCTTTAGAGGTAATGACGAAGCCGAGAAATTTACCACTAGAGACGCCTAAGAAGGACTTAGTAGGGTTCATCTTTAATTGATGCTTACGCATTAGATCAAAAATAGTCTTCAAATCTTGGATATGATCCTCCTTTTGTCGACTTTTGACTGCAATATCATCAACGTAGCATTCGACTATTTTTCGCAGATGTTTACGGAATATAGTGCTTATAGCTCGTTGATAAGTTGCTCCTGTATTCTTGAGACCGAATGGCATAACTGTATAACAATATGTACCAATCGGCGTTCTGAAAGAAGTGTGCTTCTCGTCGTCTGGAAATATTTTAATCTGATTGTATCCAGAATACCCGTCCATGAATGACATCCGTTCAAATCTACAGGTATTATCGATCATGACATCAGTGATTGGTAGAGAAAATTCGTCCTTAGGGCATGTCGCATTGAGATCGCGGAAGTCTATGCATATTCTGATCTTACCAGTCTTTTTAAGGACAGAAACTATGTTAGCCACCCAATCGGGATGTTGTTCCTCTCTAATAAACCTGGAGGCCATGAGTTTATTATCTTCAGCTTCAATTGCATCCATAATGTCTGGACGAAATCGTCGCTGTTGTTGTTTGACCGATTTAGCATTCGGCAAGATATTGAGCTTGTGAGTTGCAATTTGTGGATTAAGCCCTGGCATATCTTCATAACTCCAAGCGAAGACGTCGATGTAATCACGAATAAGTTTGATTATGTCTTGCTTATCAGTTTCTGAAAGACTTTCACTGATGAATATTGGTTTAGGGGATCCCTCTTCACCAACATCTATTTGAACAAGTTTATCTTCAGTCGGAGGTTCTTTTTGCTCGAAACGGAACTCCCATTGATTATTTAATCTTTGGGCCCATTGTTCTGATTCAGGTGAGATTTCAAACTCTTCTTCGTCTTCATCACTTTCTTCAGAACGGTCAATAGAAACCATGTTGGAAGACAGAATGTTGCAGCAGAAATCGCCGATACTCGTATCGGAATCCCAAGAAGTGGTACTAGAAGAATCAGATCTCTTATCATCATCAGACTCAGGATCTTCATGGATAGTATTGATAAAAGGAGTAGGAGCCATATAGCCCAATCCGTATTTCATCCTCCCATATTTCAGAGGAGGAATACGAACAGGCATTTTTTTCCTTTTTCACTATTGAGGCCAGTCCTGAAGTCATAGCCCATATTTTTGATGACGTCTTTAGATTGCTGACTATAGCGACGTAGTTGTAATCTTCCAGTATCATCGTTTTTGTCATCATCTTCTAAATCAGAAGGACTTTGGGGCCCTTTGTAAAAGAGTATTGGAATGTCTCCTAGCTTTCTGCTGGGAACTAGAAAGTATGAAGATTGTACAGGTTCTAGAGATACATCTGTATGAACAGTCTGTACAACTCCTATGGTTATTGTGCTTAAGTCATCTAACAAATGTAAATAACTATGAACATAATTACACACATCAGCGTACTGCAAAGATGGAGACTTTTCATTAAATTTAAAAGCAGCAATATTTACATTGGGAGAAGGCTGAGCCTTAGAGATTTTAGCCAAGTCAATGACCAAAGGGGAAGAAGAATGAGAAGAAGCTTTGTTTCGATTAAGATCGATAACAAATGGCTCAGAAGAGGTGAGCTCCCTTGAAGCTTGAGATGGAAGAGTAATCCGCCCTCCAACTGGAATTAGCAGAGTATCCTGTGAAGATATAGGAATTGTAGTACGCCCACTAACATGAATGATCATTGTATCTTGAGCAGACGAATGAGGCAACGGAGAGATCCGTCCACTCATTGGAATGATGAAAGAACCTTCTCCAGAGGGTTTGGAAGATTGTTGCTGAGTAGCTCGACCTTTAACAGGGATTATTAAAGTCTCACTTTGTGAATCCTCTTTCTCCATAGCTTGTATGACCCTTGTATACTCTTCTTTGTACATTCGGGAATCATTGAAATAAGCTTCAACTCCATGGAAGGGATTTATATCAGCAACTTCTTTTTGTACTCTTCCATTGCTATCAATGTACTTAAAACACTGATGAAGAGTAGAAGGCACCACATTATTTTCATGAAGAAAGGGCCTCCCAAGAAGAAGATTATAGGATCCCACGATCTCAATCACATAGAAAGTGACTTTGGATCTGAAATCGCCTATCTGAAGCTTCAGATGAATCTTTCCCAAAGGCTCGCTTCGGCTTTGATTGAATCCCAATATAGTAGTAACCGTCTTAGAAAGCTTGTGAAGAGGGATTTTTAGTTCATCCAACAGACTCTTTGGCATTATGCTTATAGCAGACCCTGGGTCAATGAGGATACGATCTATCTTCATCGTATCAATATAACCAGTGTAGTAGAGAGGCCGATCATGTCGATTATCTTCCAATAGCATGTCGTCTTGTGTAAAGGTGATATTTGGGATAATCTCCAATACACTGTTGTAATGTAAGCAAGTGGCAGGTTCTGCATCTGGCTTCTTCAATTGTGCAAGACAAGAGTCTGCTTGAAGTAGTGCTTCACTTAACGTCTTCCGAGTCTCTTTAGAAAGACGTAGAAGTTCAAAGAGGGACATTCTAGCTGGAGTATTAGCAAGTTGAGCTAGAATGTCGAAGTTGTAAGACTTCTGAAGCCCAAGAGGAGGGGACTTCTTGATTGGTTTATCAAACCGAGCCTGTTGTTTGCCTTTCTCTAGAACTGTGGGTTTAGGAGGAATAGGTTCAACTGGTGTAGTTGAAGGAACAGGTGCAGTAGATAATTTTTCTTCAGGAGGAACATTAGGAGCATCTTTATCAGCTGGAGGTATATCAGGAGTATTCTCAGGATTCTTGGAATAATCCTTTAGATAAGGTTTCTCCGTTCGAGTAGCAAGTGCTTCTTCCTTCTCTTTTAGCTCTGTGTCAGAGGTAGATCCAAGAGAAGTCATATGACATGACTTAATTTTTCCAGCCTTCTTGGACTTTCGAGAAGTAGTATTTTGAGGAAAAGGAGATTCAAAATCTGCCACTAGATCAGGATAAATCCACATGATTTCTCCAGTTTCTAAAGTGATTGGCACTAATCCTTCAGATTGTGGAGGAGGAATATTCACTATCTTAAGAGTTGCCTTGGAAATAGGAACGATCACACTTTCAAGGAGTTGAGGAGGGAAATCTCCGAATTGCATAGAGACGACGTTGGAGGTGACGGTCTTCTCTTTTGGAGTAAGGGAGATAGCTCCAGATTTAATCATTTCTTGGATCTTTCCTTTAAGTACATAACATGTACGAATTGTGTGACCCAACATTCTGTGATATGGGCAGTATTTGGGATGATCTGTCTTACCAGCTTCATCAGGTTTCTTGATTTCAGGTAATTGTATTTTATTACCTTTCAGCAGACATTCAAAGATACCAAGGACATCGTCATCATCGAAAGAGTATTCTTCTTTGGGGTGAGGTGTTCTTGGTTGTTGAGTTGTAGAGGTAGGAGAAGTTTGAACAGTTGATGCATCTTTGCTCTGAAGATTAACTTCAAGAGTTTTTTTTCCTTTGCGAGCATTATTTTTATTGTTAGTACCTTGACCTGTTTCTTTGGGAGTCATCTGCACTCCTAAACCTTTGAAGGTTTCAGCACTAATTTCTGCGGCCTTGGCACTGACTATAAAGGAAGGCCAATCTTGGAATTGGGTGGATCCTGTCCACATGTTGATGATTGGCAACAGATTTGATTTGCATGTGTCGATGGTGACAGCATCAGGAGTTCCAAGAGGTATCTTCAGAGCTTCTCTTCGAAACCGTTCAATATAATCCTCTGTAGTTTCATTATTTTTTTGCTTGATTCTAATAAGAGCAGACATAGTCATGTCATTGAGCCCTTCATAGAACCGTTCAAGAAACATCTGTTTGAAACCGGCAAATGAGGTAATGCACCCATCTGGGAGACTTCTATACCATTCATAAGCAGTTCCCTTGAGACATCCAATAAACACCCGAGTAAGGAGGGCGTCACTTGGTTGCAACTGGTCAGTCATCATTTCAAAGTGATTAATAAACTGACTTGGAGAAGTGGTTCCATCATAGAATGAGATAGTAGGAGGCTAGTATTTAGGAGGATACAATACTTGCTTCCATTCTATCGGGTAAGGTTGCTTGATGCCTAACCTTTGTAAACCATCTTTCTGTTTGAATGCCTCGAATTGAGTTTTGAGATTCCTCAATTCTTCATTAACAACTCCAGAAGATTATGGAGTTGTAACTTGTAGAGAATAGTTAGGAGGAGGAACAACATTGTAAGCACTACCCCCAGCTCCTGAGAGACTAGGATTTGGTTGAGCTGGTCCAGGAGTATTGGATTGTACTGCTGGAGGAACTTGTACCGGACTTATATCAGTGTCAGTTGGTATGGCATCTGATACAGTCTGTCGATTCTGCAACTGAGCTGTCATGAGTTCATACATCGACTTCATAGTATCAGCCATAGACTTCATTTGCTGTTCCAAAGAAGCAATTCTTTGATCCTGAGGAGTCACCGAAGAGGAAGGTTCATTGTTTAATTCAGTATTCCCATCCACCATATATGTAGTGACTGTATGAGGGATTATTGATGAACTGGTAGATGTTGTTTGTTCTGAATCATTGCTTTGTGCATCAAAGTCAATTATAGGAGAACTACCCCCAGTAGGAAGAGGTAGGAAGTTAGATTCTCCAAGGAATTCAGAATCATCTTCAGAGATCAAATTTCTTTGACTAGAAGCCAGGACTCTTGCTCTGGTATTTCTATATACTCCATCTGGACTATCAACTCTACCCCCAGCATCCCGAGAGGTCATGTTGACAGAAGCAAACAAAGGCTCATCTTCATCAGGCATAGGTTCACACTGAATCCGATTGAAAATAGATTGTTGTTTAGTTTGACATCTGCATTGCATTGTGACTCTTGGCTGGAAGTCACATTCATGATCAACATGGTCATAAGCCATTGATTGACATCTGCATTGAATTATGACTCTTGGATAGAAGTCACATTCAGCATGGTCCATTGTCACAGAATTACTTCTTCTCTTCTGCTGAAGATATTCTCGTAAATCTGTTTGTAAAGATTGAGGAGTATATTTCCTGTTCTTGGGTCTTGATGGCTCTTGATTATATAAAGAATAATTAATATGAGCCACATAGTTTCTTGCATACTCTGCATCTAGATCTCTTAACCTTATTTTCGATTGATGTGGTTTCTTAACACCAGAAGTGTTTTCCAAACGGATTTGATTAAGTTTTGCTCTTAGATCAGTTGGAGGTGACACATTGGTTTTAGAAACTTGGAGTTTTCCTTCCATTGATCTGGATATTTGCAGAGAAGGAAGAGTTGAACCATCCCTTTGATTAGGAGTTGGTAACAGACCCTCTTTTCTGGACAAATTCTGTGCCCAATTTGAAGAAGTCATAGAAGAAGAAACTAAGAAATGTTTCTTCTTAGACTCTTTCAAGTTTTGAGACATAGAATGTCCAGAAGGAAGAGTAGTCAAAAGACCATCTTCTTTTCTTTGACTAACAAAATTGTCAGTCAAAGCTGTTCCTGAAGTAAAAACTACAGGAGCAGAAGAAACAACTAAAGAGTTATTCCTTTTCGAAGGGACTTTGTGTGGAAGACCAACCCCAGTTCTAATGGAACTTGGCAAAGAAGAAGAGATAGCTAAAGAGCTATTCTTCTTAGATGAAATACACGCTGAAACAGGCTTGGTTAAAGAACCAGTGCTGTTGGCGTGACTTTTGACTTTAGAAATACACGCTGAAACAGATTTGGCTAAGGAGCCAGTATTGTTAGCGTGATTGTTGATTTTAGAATTACACACTGGAACAGACTTGGCTAAGAAACCAGTGCTGTCAGCGTGACTTTTGGGGTTAAAATTGCACGCTGGAACAGATTTGGCTAAGGAGCCAGTACTGTCAGCGCGACTTTTAATTTTGGAGACACACACTGGAACAGATTTGGCTAAGGAGCCAGTACTGTCAGCGTGATTTTTGAATGAGAGATTGCACGCTAGAACAGATTTGGCTAAGGAGCCAGTACTGTCAGCGTGACCTTTGATTGCTGTCATTTTCGAGCGTACAAGAGTGTGCGTGCTTGCAGTAGAGTTCTTGCCAATGTTAGGAGTAGACACTGTGGCAGAGACTTCACCATTGACTACCAACTGATTCTTAGGGACATAGACAGAGTGTCCCTTCGACTTGGCAGTGATGATGGAGGCTGAAGTAGACTTGCCACTCTTAGCCCGCTGTATTTCTTCATAGACGAGTTGATCGAATTGGATCGTCATCACCTTCTTCGTCGAGCCGATTGATGAAGTGTCGCATTGAGTTGTTGCCATCTCAGAAGAGGAGATGGTTTTCCCCAGCAGAGTCGCCAATTTGTTTTCCATAAATAAATTCTCTTTATTTATTGTGTTTCTGGAAAAATTACAACTGTGGGAATCTGATCTAGAAGACGATCACTTTATCCCTTGGACTATGCGAAGAAGAAAAGCTCTTAAAATTTTGACAGTAGATAACTATGTATCTGTCTAATGAATGAGAAAAAGAACTCTATTTATAGAGTCAAAAATAAAACTGAAAAGATAACTGTCTTCACAGCCTGTGCTTAGTTGAAAATCATGCAGGATTTAACATACGCAAGGTTGTGAGAAGTTACTGGATGTGGCCTATAACTGTTGGACACATGGCGATCATGCATGAGTCGTATGCAAGTTACAGGACACGCAGACGAGAGATCAGTGGCATGGCTGCCACGTACTCCAATTTGATGAAATCTACGCAGACTTTGTTGAAGACGAAATCCACGCAGACTCGGAGGAGAAAGCTTCAAAATCCATGCAAACTTGGGGCAGGAAGCTTCAGGATCCACGCAGACTCGAGGCAAAAAGCTTCAAAATCCACGCAGACTGGAGGAAGAAAACTCCAGAATCCACGCAAACTTGAGATGAAGATCTCACAATACACGCAGACTTGAGATAAGACTGCCAGCTGTCACGATTTGGCGTGCCTCGACTGACACAAAATCTCTGACAGTGATTGCTTTGTCAGTCGCATTAAATGACAAGAAACTCTTTTGGTACGCCAACTTGACAAAGGCTGAGTCTTGCTGAAGAAGATTTCGAAAATCACGCAATAGTCAGCTGTGATCTCTCGAGTTCTGTGAATACGTGGCATACGAAGAGACATTCTTCGTCTGTCGTGCTGTCAGTCATAATTACTCTCTGACAAATGATGAGCTGTCTCCTCAGCGTGATTTGTAAATATTGTCCTGATCAACTGAGCGTGACTTTTGACTCTGTCCTGACCAACTCAGCGTGACTGTTGGACTTGTTCTGATCAACTCAGCGTGACTGTCATTTTTGAGGCCTACAACGACGTGCAGATGCAGGGGCTGGATCTCCTGCGTCAAAGAAGCTAAATAAGACATCATCACCGACGGTGTCATCGGATTCAGCATCTGTAGAGGTAAGGATGCCCCACATAGTCTGGTTTCAACATTTTATGTAATCAATGCTTCCCTTTTGTACAGGAGCCGCTAAAAAGAAATCCTCGTACTCCAAAATCTGGGAGAAGCAGGCCAAAGGAGATGGCGGGTTCGTCTGAAGTTTGCATCCCGCCGACTATGATGTCTCCTATGAAGGAGAATCCGAAGGATGTTGTTGTCGTGGAGATTCCAGCGTCCTCGGATTATGTCAGAAGGGAAACTGAGGATGCAGCAGCTTCCGAGATGATAAAGGCCGCGGCTGGGGCCTTGGATACCGAGGGTCCAGCAGATACGAGGCTTCCTGGTGATGATGTGGGGTAGAGTTCGTCGTCTTCGGATGACGTTGCTCCAGAGTTGCAAGAGCCTGTTGCGGGGGTAACAGAGATAGTTGGAACAGAGGAGAGGATTGATTCTCCTCCTTGTTATGATGAAAGGAAGTCGGCTGCATCACTGCCAAGCCCTACCCTAAACTCAGCGGTGGAAGCTGAGGTGGCTACCAATCAGGAGGTAGTGACAGATCCTGTCCCTGTAGAGGGATTTGATGAAGAGACTCGTCTAACGATCCTGACTCCTGAGGCGGGTCAGGAGACAAGTGTTGATCTCTCCGTTCTACCAGGGGAGGTATTGGCTGTTGATAGCGCGCTGGGGACTGGAGAGGTGGTCGCTGACATCGGTGGTACTTCCAAGTTCGGGAAGGGTAAGGGTGTGATGGAACCCTCTGTTGCTCCTTCCACTTGGGGTACTATCTCGACACCTGTGCCGGCTCCTTCTGCTCCCTTGGCTCCTCGGGCTAGTAGTCCAGCCCCTGTTGATGAAGAGCCTATTGATGCCGAGGTTCAAGCCTCGCAGGTCGAGGTTGGCGGGTCTTCTTGCGATCCGCCAACTGGGGTAGCTCCTCCAACTCCTGTTATGACACCACAGGTGCTGGTGGACGCAGATGGATATGTGAAATTCATCGTTGAGGCAGTGTACAAAATGCTGCAGAGGGGGGTGTTGGCAGTGACGGACGCCAAGGGAAGCTTTACGACGGCAAGAACTCTGGCATTGCCTCATATCAACTTGATCCGTGTTCACCCGGGTCACGAGCATATAGCCGACATTCTGGAAGCCACGGTGGCTGAGTTGGACCAGTGGCTTTCTGAATTAGGGCACATTCAGCGGAATGACCTCTTCGTCCTGATAGATGCGGAGAAGGAGAAATTGTTCGCCGAGACTGTGTCTTCCTACCAGGCCACTGTGTCTGGGAACGCGAAGTGTCTGAGACTGAAGCTGCAGTGGAGCGGTTATCTCAGTCTACACGGGAGACAGAGGAGACGCGAGCTGCGCTGGACGCAAATATCACAGAGATTGACGCACAGATACGCCGCCTCGAGGATCAGCGGGCCCGACTACTATTGGACGCTGAACGTGTCCAAGCTGAACACGTAGCATTCAAGAAGGAGGAAGCAGCTTTCACTTTCCGAGCTCTTATCCTGGCTCAGCAGAGACAGCAGCTTGATGAGAAGCACGAGAATGAAACTTCTGCTGAGGCTGTCGAAGCGATGCGTCAAGAAGCTGAACGTCGAGTCTTGGCGACTGCGAAGACTCGGGCGGCAGACTTGAAATATCGAATTGCAGAGCTTTTCGCCAACCCTGGAGATATTTAGGGCTTGTAGTCTCTGCTTTTTTGTATTTTTGCAACTCTTGCTGGGGATAGTGTAATCCTTTATTCTTTATTTTTTAGAAATAATAAAGAAGTACACCATTTCCTGCGATGCGTTAATTTTTGCTTGTCATGAACTTTGATGATTTGTGTGGACCTATTATCTTTTGCGTACCTTGGTTTCAGATACAGATAATAAGTTTGAAGGACCCAATGTATTTGCTCAGAGGTAATATGGACGTGGCAAATATGGGGTTCAAATGATAGAATCTTCCTACTCAGAGGTGTTATGAACGTGGTAGGAATGACTCTGGGGGATGCACGGAACTACTCAGAGGTAATGTAGACGTGAAAGTTCTGCGATCGATGTACGGCAACGCGGGGTTGTCTGTACGGAATGTTTACTCAGAGGTAATGTGGACGTGGTAAACATGAAGGATAGCGTAGTCTTACGAGATGTAAGATTCCGCCTTGTAGGGTGTAGGAGGACAACTCAGAGGTGATGTGGACGTGGTTGTCCTTCTACTGGAGGATGCTACGAAACAACTGGGTTATGATTTTGTGGAATGGAAGTACATGTCTGAAAAGATGTCAAGAGTAGTACTTCTTTAGGAACTTGCCGTTGATGGGCATCATGAACAAGTTCCCATTGGGTTTGGCGAGACGGTAAGCACCATTTGAGTATACCGTCTCGATGACGAAAGGTCCTTCCCATTTGGGCTCGAACTTTCCTGGTATTTTGTGAGTCAACACCATCGGCCTCCTGACTGCCAGAACCAGGTCGCCAACTTAGAAAGTCCTTTGCTTGACCTTCTTGTTGAAAGCCTGTGATATACGGGCTTGGTAGAGTTCGATGCGTTGTTGAGCTAGGAGACGCTTTTCGTCAAGTGCCTCCAGTTTCTGCAGACGACGACGTTGATTGTCTTCTTCTGTGAGTTGGTTTGTGATTGCTACGCGGAGTGAGGGTATCTGAATCTCGAGAGGCAGTACCGCTTCGCTCCTGTAGACCAAGGAGAATGGTGTGTTGCTTGTCGGGGTCCGTACCGTTGTGCGGTAGGCTCAAAGGCATTCGCCGAACTTTTCGTCCCAGTCGTGTTTGTTAGATGACACGACCTTTTTGAGTAGCCTGACGATAGTTTTGTTGAACGCCTCGGCCAATCCGTTTGCTGCCGGATTGTAGGCGGTTGATGCCATATTTTGAATATGATTCTTGTCACAGAATCGACTGAAGACATGGCTGATGAACTGAGGACAATTATCATGGATGATCCTCCGGGGTACCCCGAAATGGTAGATAACGTGGTGCTTGATGAAGCTGATCACCCTGGAGCTTTTTACTTCTGCCAGAGGAACTGCTTCTGCCCATTTGGAGAAGTAGTCGGTGATTGCTAGGATAAAGCGGTGTCCTCTCGATGAAGGAGGGGTGATCGGTCCCACAATGTCCATTTTCCAAGCTTCGAAGGGCCAGGAGGCGACTGTAGGATTTAGTGGTTCGGACGGCGTATGAATGAAGTCTGTGTGAAGCTGGCACGCATGGCACTTCTTAGCATATTCAACAGCGTCAGCGGCCATGGTTGGCCAGTAATAGCCCATGCGTCGCAGTCGATCCTGCAACTTAGGACCGGGCTGATGGGCCCCGCTGGTTCCATCATGAGCTTTTCGAAGGGCTTCGGCTGCTTCTTCGTTAGACAAACATCGAAGGAGAAGTCCATCATAGGAGCGTCGGTACAGCATTTTAGTAGCCGTATCGTAGTAGTATCGAAGAGAGCGTCTCCTGACCGAGACAGCTTCTTTCAGGTCCTCTGGAAGAATTCTGTAGACAACAAAGTCAATGAACGGGAATCTCCAGTCCCGGACGTTAACACCGGCACCCGCTGACATGGCGTGGGCCACTTGTGAGCGCAGGTTGTTTTTAGGGCAGACCAAGTCTCGACCCACTACCGTGACGTAGTGTTGAGTTCTGAGGGGTGCCGCCAAAGAGGCTGCGAGGCGAGCCAGAGCATCGGCCTCTAGATTTTGTAGACGAGGTATGTGTTCGATGAAGAACCCAGTGAAGGTTGAAATGATGTTCAATGCAACTTCATGGTAGGGGATCAGATCTTCATGGCGAACCTCGTATTGCCCTCTGATTTGATATACGACGAGCTTTGAGTCGTCGTAGGCTTCCAGATGTTTTACCCCCAGCTGTTGTGCTAGATGGAGTCCCATAATGAGAGCGTTGTACTCTGCTACGTTGTTGGAGCACGGCTTCGAAAGAGAGTAAGCACGCTGGATGACCAGCTGATCGGGGGAGACTAGTACCACCCCCACTCCTGCGATAATTTGGCCTTTGGGGCCTGTTCTTGAAGTGCCATCAAAAAACATCCGCCAGACGGAGCCTTCTTCGGTGACGTTTGATTCTTGGACCTCATCCGGGATGTCTTCATAGAGTCTTAAGGACTCCAGGATGGGGTGTGCAGCTAAGAAGTCGGCCAGAGCTTGACCCTTAACAGCCTTCTGTAGAACGAACACCATGTTGTATGACGTTAGCAAGATCGCCCATGTGGCTAGCCGAAAGTTCAGTGATCCTGGCTTCGTCATGAGGACCCTGAGCGGATTGACTCGGGAAATAACATGAATTGTCTGGCCCGAGACATAATGACGGGTCTTTTGGATGGCAAATACCAGAGCCAAGCACTCCTTTTCAACGGGGTTTTACCGATGTTCGACCCTGATCAGGGTTCGGCTGAGGTAGTAGATTGCTTACTCATAGCCTGTGTCGCTATTCTGAGCTAGCAGGGCGTCGAGGGAATGATCCATGGCACGGACGTAGAGCAGGAATGGTTTGCCAGCGACGGGTGCCACCAGAACTGGAGGGCTCGTCAGGTAGGCTTTGATGTCGTCGAAAGCCTTTTGGCATTCCTCTATCCAGACGTAAGAGACTCCCTTCTTCATGAGCTGGGTGAAGGGTTGACATTTGCCGGAAAGGTTTGCTATGAACCTCCGAATGTACGCCAGATGTCCCTAAAGGCCTCGAAGTTCTCGAAGATTCTTCGGAGGGTCCATATCAAGAATTTCTTTGGTCTTCTCTGGATCGACATGAATGCCTTTCGCCGTGATGATGAAGCCCAAGAACTTTTCGCTCGAAACCCCAAGAAAGGATTTAGCGGGGTTCATCTTGAGTTGATGCGCCCACATGAGGTCGAAGACTGTCTTGAGGTCTTGCAGGTGAACTCCTTTGAGACGGCTCTTGACTGCGATGTCGTCGACATAGCATTCGACTGTCTTACGAAGGTGCTGACGGAAAATGGTGCTCATAGCACGTTGGTATGTTGCACCAGCATTCTTCAAGCCAAAGGGCATCACTGTGTAGCAGAAAACACCCTTTGGAGTCCTGAATGACGTATGTTTTGCGTCATCGGAGAACATCTTGATCTGGTTGTAGCCCGAATATTCGTCCATGAAAGACATGCGCTTGAAGCCACACGTGTTGTCGATCATCACGTCGGTGATTGGAAGCGGGAATTCGTCCTTCGGGCAAGCATAGTTGAGGTCTCTGAAATCGATACAGACTCGTATCTTCCCATTCTTCTTGGTGACGGGGACGACGTTAGCTACCCAATCTGGGTGTTGCTCTTTACGGATGAAGCCGCTAGTCAAGAGTTTGTCTACCTCCTGATCGATGGCTTTCATGATGTCCGGACGGTAGTGCCGCTGTTGTTGCTTGATAGGCTTGGCATCAGGCAAGATGTTCAACCTATGCATCGTAATCTGGGGGTCAAGTCCCGGCATATCTTCGTAGCTCCAGGCGAAGACGTCGATATATTCTTTAGCCAGCTGGATTAAAGATTCTCGGTCTTCTCCTTTGAGGCTTTTGCTGACAAAGATGGGTTTGGAAAAAGATCCATCCCCAAGGTCGATCTGCTCGACTTCGTCTTCGGTGGGAGGTTCACGTAATTCAAAACGAGACTTCCATTGTTGTCCCAGGCGTTGAGCCCAGGGTTCTTCTTCGAAGAATTCCGGCGCTTGGTCTTCGCCTTCTTCTTCTTGAGATTGTGCATATGTCATGTTGGCTGACAGCACTCTCTTGAAGACAGATCCGATACTGGTATCGGAATCCTACGTTGACGCTTCAGATGAGTGAGAATGTTTAACTTCCTCTACGTCTGAACTCTCTGGAGTTGACGGTGGCATGACATAGCCTACCCTCCGTCGAGTTTTGTTGTAGTAGTCCTGCGGCTTTCCTTTAGGTGTTGCAAGCCAGAGAGGGAGACGTCGACCTTTGCCATAGTTCAGGCCTTTGTCGCTTTTTAGGTCGTAATCCATCTTTTGGATGAGGTACTTTGCCTTGTCCGTGTACCGATAGAGTTTCATTCTGCCGGCATCTGGTTCTGGCTCGGGTGGCGGGAGGTCTTGATGACGCTCAACTTTGCCGAAGATGATGGATTCTTCGTCTCGACTCCGTGGTGGGACTATGTAACAGACCCCTTGGGACGGGACTACTCGATTTACATGGTGGACGGTCGTTATTTGTGTTTGCAACGACCGTAGAGCGTTATCTAATGTATACATGGCATTCTAATGTGGAAGACTAGAATAATTAAAAGACACTCTATTATTGATGAAATGCGAGATTTTATCCCGTGGAATTACATTGTCGAGAGATGGGGCATCTACATCGGCCGAGATATATTCCCTCAGCTCTTCATCTGTAAGCACTGTAGTAGGATCGGGAGGGTGCACCACAGCGTTGATCTGGGAGTCCGAAAGGACTACATGAGCCTTCTCCGGCGGCTGGGATGGCGGCGGCTTGCCCTTAAGACGCACCTTCAGAGGTGCCTCTGCTGTGCCTCCTGTGCCTGGCGCCTTCCCCTGTAGTTTTGCCACAAGGGGAGCCGATGTTTGAGGGGGCTTTCCCTTGAGTCGTATCTTCAGGGGAGCTTCAGGAACAGCTGGTGCTCTCCTGGATAGCTTAATGCTCACGGGGGGCAACTTCTGAGGCGGTTTGCCTTCGAGTCGGATCTTCAAAGGAGCATCGGGAGTGACCTCAGGCTCCATGTCCGACTCTGCTGCTGTTTCTGCTTCGTCATCAGCATCATTGGCCTCCTCTTCGTCAGGTGATTTGTATAAGTCGGCATCGGTGAAGTAGGCTTCAATCCCTTTGAAGGGGTCGATGTCCGCGAACTCCGTACGGATGACGTTGTTGGTGGACACGTACTTCATACATTGGTGGAGCGTGGATGGCACCACCATGTACTCGTGCAGCCATGGGCGACCCAACAGAATGTTGTAGTTGACTTCAGCATCCACGACATAACAAGTGACCTCGGTTCTGAGGTTACCGATGTGGCACTTTAGTCGTATTTTGCCCAGTGGTTCGCTTTTGCTGGCGTTGAAACCACTGATTGTTGTGTTGGAGGGCGCCAGTCGGTACATTAGGATCCCCAGTATTGAGAGCAACATCTTCGAGATGATGCTGAGGGAAGACCCCGGATCGATCTGAATTCGCTTCACCTTGACTGAACCGATGTACCTTGTGTAATACAGCGGCCTGTTGTGTCGATTGTGTTTGAGCAACATGTCCTATTGGATGAAGGTTATATTGGGAATAACCTCCTCCGTACAGTGACAGTGCTTGCACACAATCGGGAGATCTTTCGGCTGCTTGACCTGACTGAGAAAGGATTCAGCATCCTTCAGAGCTTCGTAGAGAGCTTCTCGGGAGTCTTTGGAAAGACGAAGGAGCTCGAACAGAGATAGGCGGGCGGGAGTACAGGCGAGTTGCGCCAGTATGTCGAAGTTGTGGGGCTTGGCTAGCCCCGAAGCATTCTCTCTTCGCAGAGGCCTATCGAAGCAGGCCTCTATCTGCTTCTGTTTATTGGCTGCTGAGGGCTTAGACGGGCCTTCGTCCTGCACAGCAGGGACGGTGCCAGGAGGCACCACCTCGACGGCAGCTTCGTCGGGTTGGACGTTCTGTTGTGAACGCGTCTGCACAGGAAGTACCTCTTCCGCTGAAGAAGAGACCATGCGGCAAGACTTAATCTTCCTGCCTTTGGACTTGGAGGTAGGGCGTACCTCCGGTTGAGTCACCTCGGAGACGAGATCGGGGTGAACCCACAGGATCTCTCCTCGAGATGTGGTGAGTGGGATGAGTCCACTCACGTTGTCACGGGTTGGTGGTAAGTTAACCACCTCCATTGTCGCCTTAGGGATGGGGACGACGCCGTCCTGTGTTGTAGTCGGTGGCAGGGTGCCAAACTGGAGTGACACCACGTTGGCCGATACCGTCTTCTCTTCGTAGTCGACGGAGATTACATCCGCATTGATCATGCGCTGGATGTAATTCTTGAGGACATAGCAGTCCTTGGTTGGGTGTCCGACAAACCGATGGTAGTGACAATACCTCGGGTTGTCCACTTTTCCAACCTCATCGGGACGCTTAGGGTCCGGAAGCTTGATCTTGTCGCCCTGCTTCAGTATCTCAAAGAGCTGCAGGGTGTCTTCGTCATTGAACGAATAAACTTCCTTCGTCCTCGGTGCAAGTGGGGGCTTCTGAGTAGGTGCTGATGTACCTTTTGAGGCATTGACAGTCAATGCCTGCTTCCCCTTTGCCTCTCGTACGGGGTTGTTGGTTGCAGGCCATTTTCCCTTGTCCTTGAAGGCAGGGAAACTGACTCCCAGAAGACGAGCGTTGGCTGCCTTCTTCTCCGCGGCTTTTGCTTCAATGATCAAGGAGCTCCAGTCGGGAGGAGGAGTAGAGTTGAGCCAGAGCTTGACTGCAGGCAGCATGTTCATGCTGCATGAGGAGAGAAGCGCATGTTCTGGCATGCCCGGGGGCAGTCTGAAGGAAGCCTGTCGGAAACGTTCGATGAACACTCAAACTGTTTCCTTCTCCTTCTGGCGTATCTCTATAAGGGACGCCATTGTCATGTCCTTCCCGCCGTCGTAGAAACGGTCGAGAAAGAGGCACGTCAAGTCGTCGAAGGAAGATATTGAATTGTCGGGGAGGCTGCAGTACCAGTCGTACGCCACTCCTTTCAGTGCCCTAACAAATATGCTGGTAAGAAGCGTGTCCTCCTTCGGAAGATGTCCCGTCTGAGATTGGAAATACGTCAGGTAGCGACGAGGAGAGTCCTTTCCGTCGTACGGCGTCAGTGTTTATGGTTTATACTTTGGAGGATAAACCACCTTGTTCCACTCAAGGGGATAAGGCTGGTGGATGCCTATTTTCTGGCGCTCTTCTTGTCTCGTCTTGGACTCAAAGCGCTCGCGCAGGTCCCTGATCATCTCGACTACGTCTTCTGTGGAGCTGGGAGTCGGGAAAGGTGGCACCACCGGATGTTCAGCATTTGAGGGCTCCGATGTCCGAGGTGCTTCTCGGCGATCTGCGTCCGAGGATACCCGTTGAAGGGGTACACTCGATTCTCCGTTGGCCCCTGGGTCGGGACCGGCAGAAGGTGTCCTGGTCAAAGCTGACCGTATCTCAAATACTGCCTGAGTCAGTGTTTGCATAGAGGCAGAGATGGTTTTGAGTCCTCCCTCCAGGGTATCTATGCACTGGACGAGGTCTGTTGGCGGAGCATCGGACTCGACATTAGCCTCAGTCACGTTCACTGTCATGACGCGGCCGGGAGTGGATGGATGAGTTGAGGCCTCACTCTCGGCCTCACTCCCTTGTAGGGGAGTTGCCTCTCCTGAAGCTTCGTCTGGGCTACCCCCACTACCAAAAGTTGTCCATTTAGCGACGGCCAGATCCGTCGCGAATCCGTCGGTAATATAAATTACCGACGGCATAGCGACGGATATTTGATGAAAATGGCCGTCGGGAAAAACGTCGTCGCTAAAATTGGTCCGTCGCTAAGCCGTCGGACAAATGATTAACCGACGGACTAGCGACTGATTACCGACGGTTGCCTTTCAACGGATTAGCGACGGATTAGCGACTTGTTCCCGTCGGTTTACATGCCATATAATATTAAAATATCCGTCGCTAAGCCGTCGTAAATAGGTCGGTAAAAGCGTATCAGAGAGGTTCCTGATACGCAAAATCAGTCGCTATTCCGTCGCTATTCCGTCGTTACCCTCGACGTTATAGCGACGGATGAGCGACGGGTAGGGCGTCGGCCTGGTTCTGGAAAGCTTCCATAATTCCAGAACCATGTCGACGGATAATGGGTCGCTAGGCCGTCGCTAGTCCGTCGTCATCCTCGACAGATTAGCGACGGATTAGCGACCCATTATCCGTCGACATGGTTCTGGAAACCTACCATATTTCCAGAACCATGTCGACGGATTTGCCGTCGCTAGGTAGTCGATATTTCGTCGCTAATATTAATTGTACCCAGTTAGCGACGGATTATCCGTCGCTCGCCCGTCGGTAACTGCAAATATTTATATAACCCAGTTAGCGACCGATTATCCGTCGCTCGTCCGTCGGTAACTGCAAATATTTATATAACCCAGTTAGCGACGGATTATCCGTCGCTAGTATGTCGCTCATCGGTCGCTAAAAAGATATATCCGTCGCTAAGTAGTCGCTAGTCCGTCGCTAAATGCAACATTAATAAAAAAAAATTACAGAAACATTCTATTTCCTTTTCGTAAATATTACACATATTCATAATATCCAATATCCAAACATCCATGTACGATCAACAAATATCTAAATATCCAAATTCATAATATCCAATATCAAACAGAAATATCCAAACATCTATGTACAAATATCCAAACACAAATACACAAATTCATAATATCCAAACATTCATGTACGCTTCCAAAATATCCAGAATTCAAAATCCAAAAACAGTACAAATATCCAAAAACAGTACAAATATCATTGAGATGGATCGCGTCGTCGTTCGGCTCTGCGGATGTACTCTTCCACCATGTATGCCGGCACCTGGGACAACACATGCTCTGGAAGCGTGCGGAGCTGCTCTGGCGACATCAATTCCATGAGCCCAATGAGCGCAGTATCCGGTACCAGGCGGACATCGGCAGAACGGTCAAATGAATAACGTCCAGGGTCGAAAGGACCGGCAACCGCACTAGACGGACCGGGAGCAGACGGATCTGGACCGGGAGCAGAAGAAGGACGCGGAAGGCGCTCCAGCACATCCGACATTAGACTCCGCATTTCTGACATATCGGAGGTGAGAGTCGCAAGCTGCTTCCTCATATCGTCCGACGGGGGCGCGGGAGGAGGCGGGGGCGGTGGATATCTCGGAGTCGCGCCCTGCAACGACGCCGTCAGGGAACCTACGCCGTAGACGCGCCCTTTATTAAAGCCGCCGACAGACTCTACGAACACGTCGTCGTAGCGAGCGGCCATAGAAGAGGGCGTCTGGGTGGGCGTCGTTTCGCCGACAACCTCGGCAGGGGGCTCAATCTGACTAAGGGCCTCACGATATGCAGCCTATCCAATGAATGTGTTTATACTATAAGTTTTCCTAAGTTATAATCTAAATCCTTTGTTTCCCTAAGTTATAATTTGAATCCTACGTTCACCTAATTAAGTTAACAATAATTATATTTCTAATATAAATCTCATAAACGTAATTACTTACATCAGTCGCCTGGGCCCTCGCGTCGACGAAGCTTCCGTCTGCCCGCCTCTTGTGTGTATGCAGGAATACATCGTAGGCGGTGACCGACTCCGGCTCTCTCCCCTCCTTTACCGCCCGTTGTGCCTGCATACGAAATATACGTCGAATTTAATTAACTACGTATATTAATAGTACCGAATTTAATAGTGAAATGAATTTGCGGTATCTCACCAAATCTGCACGCGTCGCTGCGTGGGCCCTTGAACCTCCCGTATGCAGACCAGCGGCCTGTCTGCTCGCCTTCGCTTTCTCTGATTTCTCCCTGTACTGAGCAGTATTCATCTTATCCAACATCTGCTCGTAGTACTCCTCCCGGAGCCACTTCTTCCTCGAATGCGCCGTACGAACGTCGTACACCGCATCCCGTATCTTCTTCCCGGCGGCGGCTTTGTAGGCCTTGCGAATCAACTCCTCGCGATGGGGGGGCCACCAGAACGTCGTCTGACATACAAATTAAATTATCACGTAATTAAAAAATTAGTGGATTAAAGAATAATTAATAATTAACCAAAAGATATATATATATACCTTCATCTCCTCGAGCCAGACGTACTGCATGTTCTGAGGCACCTCAGAAAAATTGAGGTAGGGGCCATGGTAGTTTTCTCGGATAATTTGCCCGAGTATCCGGGCAGCATCATACGGGAAAAACCTACAAAGAAGCAAAGACTGGATTATTAACTTGAATAAATGAAACAAATTTAATAAATTAACTTAAATTTACTTACGTATCACCCGCGGGCCATAGCTCTCGTCGGTTCTCGCCTATCGGCCTCTCTGGAGGCGTCGGAGAATCCGCGGGTCCGCGGATGTACTCACCGGTAGCAGGATGAAGCTGAATCTGGGGGTACTCCGGAGCCCACCCTGCAGTAACTGATGGTGTACCCGCTGGTGCATCCGGGGGCGGAACGGATCCGCTAGCGGATGGAGTCTCAGGCCTCGATGAAGATGAAGGTAGCGCCTCGGCAGATCGACGGCGGGAAGAGTCTGTGGCCGGGCTCTCCAGGTCGGGATCGGAGGACTCTATATCCGGGGAATGTGGAAGGCGACCACGACCGCTACCACCACGACCGCTACCATCACGTCCACGGCCAGTGCCGCTACCACCACGACCGCTACCATCACGTCCACGGCCAGTGCCGCTACCACCACTCCCACCACGGCCAGTACCGCCACCACCAGCACCACTACCATCACGTCCACGGCCACTGCCAGCAGCACGAGTGGTAGTGACCATGACCTGTAAATAGAACACATAAATATAATTAACAATATAGAAGAATAAATGAATATAAAACTGAACTAAAATATATATACCAGCAGCAGGGCGGCGAGTGCCGTCAAGACAATGAGAACTAAGAGTGCCATCTGTAAAAAGAAAATCATACAATAAGTAGATGATCGAACGACAAAAACATAAACTGAAATAAGAATGTGTCCGTCTAAACTGAATTCACTAAGTTGTAAGTGCTTCTAATATATACCGATATTTAATCTAATCATCGTTATCGTCCTCGTCCTCATCGTCATCGTCATCGTTCTCATCCTCATTCTCATCGTCGACTTCATCTATATCATCATCCTCATCGTCGACTTCATCTGTATCATCATCCTCATCCTCATCCTCATCCTCATCCTCTTCTTCTTCTTCTTCTTCTTCTTCTTCTTCTACTTCTTCTTCAGGCTCAATACTTGGGACAAGACGCCTCTTTCTCCCCTGGTTGACAGCTAAGTCTTGTATATCAACCTCTTCCTCCCCTCTATTTTCCTCAGCATGAGGTATATCGATATCTTCCACGTCCATGGTATCCGACTGTTGTCCCATGTATTGGGGCTTCTCGATCTGGTCCTCTTGGTATGCTGGGTCTCCAACGTTGAATGTATTTCTAGATTTAATCTTGCATACTGCCCACCAGTCAAATCGATCTCTACGACGCCTTGGGTAGCTTGTATAGTAGACTTGAACAGCCTGACTTGCTATCGCAAACGTGTCGGACCCTCTATACCTCCTGCGATGATTTATATCGACGAATCCAAATTGTTTATCGATTCTCCAACCGATATTTGGTCTCGTATCGAACCACTCACATTTGAACATCACAATATGCATATCATATGGGGCACTATATTGTAAATCTACAATCTCCCGAAGCACTCCATAATAGTCAAAGTCCGGCTCGTCGTCATAGATGGTGCCTCTTATGCAAACACCAGAATTCTTGGTATCGAAGTCGTCATTGAGAAATTCGGCATTTATAGCATGCTGAGTTGACTTAAACTTGAAGCCATTAACGACATAGCCTGACAAAGTCTTTGCATGCTTCTTCGGTCCCAATGCCAAATAACGAATGCTCTCATTTATGAGTGTTGTTTCAGGCAATAAAACCTGTAAACATGTATTGATAATTTAAATATTTTAGCTGCATATATTTTAATGGTAGCCGCATAACATATTATCTCAGTTACTTACGTATTTACGAAACCAGGACGGAAAGGTACAATCAACCTCTCTTTGAAGTCCCTCATCTGTAATATATGGTGTCCTCATTTTGACTTCACCTCTAAATACATTGTTAGAGAGAATAAAAATAAGTGTAGTCACTTAATTCACCAAATTAGAGATTATAACGAGGCGTAGTCACTTACTTCTCCAAATCTCTCACTTCTTGTATGTCACAATTTAACAAGACATATCGGTGAGCGGTATCATACTCATCGTCGGTCAACCACCGTTTCTTACTAGCCCCAATAGGCTTGCCCCTTAAATTGAATATACCTCCATCCTCAACGTCTTCTTCATTCCTTTGAGGTCTATTTCGATTTGTCTCGACATGAGTATCGAAATAAATGGAGCAGAAATTTGACACCTCCTCGATAAGATATGATTCGCATATCGAAGCCTCTATATGAGCCTTGTTGCCAACTTTCTTCTTTAGATGGTGTAGGTACCTAAAGAGACAAATTATCTTGAGAATTAACAATGAATTGTAAAATCCACTTAAATTTCACTTAAATTATATCGATTTTTATTTACCTTTCAAAGGGGTACATCCATCGATAATGAACAGATGCACCGACACGGGCTTCGTATGCTAGATGAATCGGTAGATGCTCCATGCTGTCGAAAAAGCCCGGTGGAAATATTTTCTCTAACTTGCAGATTGTTAAGACAATCTTCTCCTCAAGTTGTACCATATGTTGCACCGTCAGCTTAGTTGAACAGATATCCCTGAAGAATGTAGACAGCTCGGCCAACGGAACCCATACAGCAGAAGGCAACAACTCTCTCAAAACAATGGGCAGTAATCTTTCCATAAACACGTGGCAGTCGTGACTCTTCATTCCCGTTAGCTTGCGTTCATTGAGATCAACGCATCTAGACAAATTTGAAACATAGCCGTCGGGAAATCTTAAATTAGATATCCACTTGCAGATTATTAATCTATCTTCCTTGCTCAATGTGTATGGCGCTATAGGCTTACTTAATTGTCCACCAGCACCCCTTTGTATCAAGTTCAGATGAGGACGCTTGCATATCTCGGCTATGTCTTGTCTTGCTTTTGGATTGTCCTTCGTCTTTCCTTTAATATCCATGACGGTATTGAAGACATTATCGAACACGTTCTTTTCGATATGCATGACATCAAGATTATGCCTTATAAGATTATCTTTCCAATAAGGCAAGTCCCAGAAGATACTCCGTTTGGTCCAGTTATGGCTTTGTCCGAACTCCTCGACACGATGGTTCGATGGATCTTCCATTGCGGTGGGCAATTCCTTTACAGCTTCCCAAATATCGTATCCCGAAAATCTGGCAGGAGGTTGAGAAAATTCTTATTTTCCATATCTGAACGCGTCCTTATTCTTTCTCCAAGGATGGGTCGCGGGCAGAAATTGACGGTGACAGTCAAAGAAAGAAGTTTTTCCTCCATGCCTAAGGCGGAACGCCTTACTATTTTCCATGCATATCGGACAAGACATGTTGCCGTGCGTACTCCATCCCGACAGCATACCGTATGCTGGAAAATCATTGATTGTCCACATGAGTGAAGCTCTCATCTGAAAGTTCTGTTTCCTAGAAATATCATAGGTCGTGACGCCGATCTCCCACAGCTGTTTCAGCTCATCCACCAACGGCTGTAAATATATATCGATGTTCTTCGTCGGATTTTTAGGACCGGGTATGATAGCTGTCAGAAACATATAAGGAGTCTTCATACACATCCATGGTGGCAGATTGTAAGGGGTAAGAATGACCGGCCAGCATGAGTACTGAGATCCCGACTGTCCGAAAGGGGCGAAGCCATCAGCACATAGTGCCAGGCGTACATTTCTAGGCTCTGCAGCAAAATCTGGATGACACAAATCAAAATGTTTCCACGCCTCTCCATCCGAAGGATGTGACAATTCTCCTTCGTCCTTTATGCGTTCTTCGCTGTGCCACGTCATGTGTTCTGCTGTATTTAGAGACATATACATCCTCTGCAAGCGCTTCGTGATCGACAAGTAATGCATATACTTGTAAGGACGTCGTTTTCTAGTCGACTTTCCTTTTCCCTGTACTGGCTTGTAACGATCCGCATTACAGAAGCTGCAACTTTCTGATACGCAATTCTCTTTGTAGTACAACATGCATCCGTTGCGACAACAATCTATCTTCTCGTACCCCAGTCCCAGTTGTCGGACCATCATCTTTGACTTGTAGAAGTTTTTTGGTAGCTCTTTTGATTCCTTCGGTAACACCTCCTTGATTACTTCTGTGATCCGATTATAGCAAGCTTGTGGCAAGTTAAAATCAGACTTTATGTTCAACAACCGCATCGTCACTGACAGTGCGGAATGAGTCTCACAACCAGGATATAGAGAAGTATCTGCGTCCTGAAACATGTCATAGAACTCCTTCGCCTCGGGATTAGGATCCTCCGGATCAAAATTAGGTCCTGCCGTATCATACACCATATCTCGTGCAAGGTTCTGCAGATCTCCATAATCAACAGAGCATCCGTGGTCTTCGATGACATTCGTTGCAGCATTATCATCAAAAGCATAAGTAGCAGCTTCCGCAGCCTGTCTTTCCGAATATAGTTCACCTTGCGATGACCACAGGCCGTAATTACGTACGAAACCCTTACGGGTCAAATGATCTCTCACAGTCACCACTTCTTCGTAACGTCTATTGTGACATTTAACACATGGACACTTAATTTTGTTACCGTCCATGTACTGAGCTTTGCTCATTGCATAATTAAGAAATACTTCCACGCCTGCCTGAAAATCGTCACTCACACCAATTCTACTCTCGTGTTGCCGTTTGTACATCCATGTACGATCAACAAAATAACGACTCATCCTCAATTTGGATGTGAAAATCTGTATCGTAAGACAAACTAAACATAAGAATAGCCCGATACCGATACTCATAAATTTGGATTAGGGTTAGGATGTTAGATATAAGTGAACTAGGTGATGTAGAGTACAATATAGGGAACTGTGAATGGACTGAAAGTTGCACATGAGAAGGTTCAATGAAGGGCCCATAAATGGGTTCACATGATAAGTTAGTAAGAATCCACATCACTATACATACTCCCCCGTCTCAGGAGTGTGTCTGGCTCCTATTTAGAACAGCACAGGTCACAACATGTCCAGAATAGCAAAACAGAGCTCTATAATGTATATCGGTATCGGACTATTCCTACGAGTATTGGTATCGGCGATATCAATACTCGTGTGAATAGGAGATTGCAATATAAGTCTAAGCTATCTAGCTAACATGTATACTTGCATTTACATTGTATCATAACTTGTATCTAGTTACCTTGCTAATCATGTATATACTCTTAACATATATGTGAAGACACTATACTAACATGTATTTAAATCAAGGTTCAAAGTATCGGTATCGGAATCGGTATCGGCCAAATATATTCCTACGAGTATTGGCATCGGCGATATCAATACTCGTGTGAATAGGAGATTGCAATATAAGTCTAAGCTATCTAGCTAACATGTATACTTGCATTTACATTGTATCATAACTTGTATCTAGTTACCTTGCAATATAAGTCTAAGCAATCTAGTATTGGTATCGGCGATATCGGTAGTATCGGCGGTATCGGATCGAAGTATCGGATTTTTTTGGTATTGGAAAACAAATAATTATTAAGTTATTCTCAACAAGACCAACCTCACATTGAAGAATGACAAAATCTACTTACTACAAATCCTTCATACTTGACATCATGTACACCATCTATTCAAACATGATGAAAGAATACCCAAATAAAGAACAAGATCATACCCATGATGGAAGAGATGACACATAAATAACTCATCATACTCAACAAATAACTACCCAGATCAAAGAAGTCCAAGATAACCCATACCTATCCTGGAATATCTTACTAGAAGCACACTGTTGTACGGACACAAATACGACACGACATAATAGGGGGACACTGCGACGATTCGGCACCAATTTTGGGTGTCTTAATGTATTTTCGAGTAACCATATTGTATTCAATACATGTCGTGTCTTAACGTATTCTGGAGTGTCGGTGTCATGTCCAATAGGTGTCCCACAGGACCCCCGACCCCCCTGCCCTCTCCACCCCCCCGCCCCCCGACCCCCTGCCCCCATTCTCGACCCCCCCGACCCCCCTGCCCCCATTCAACACCCCCCCGACCCCCCTGCCCTCTCCACCCCCACCCCCCGACCCCCCTGCCCCCATTCCCCACCCCCCCAACCCCCTGACCCTCATTCCCCACCCCCCCACCCCCTGCCCCCATTCCCCACACCCTCCCGACCCCCTGACCCCATTCACCACCCCCCCGCCCTCTCCACCCCCCGCGAAGCCGACCCCCCCACTCCCCCCCCGGCCCCAAAACCCAAAATTAGAGAGAGAGAGAGAGAGAGAGAGAGAGAGATACCTGGTAGAGAGAGAGAGAGAGCCGCGAGAGAGAGAGAGAGAGCTGCGCGCGAGAGAGAGAGAGCCGCGAGAGAGAGAGAGAGTTTTGGGGGGAATGAAAAATTCCCCCCCGTCGGTTCAATTTAAGTTAGGGCACAGAACCTAGCGACGGAATAGCGACGGAATAAATTAGTCGCTAAACCGTCGCCAATTAAAAGGTTTTTTCGACGGATATATCCGTCGCCAGTTAGTCGCTAAAGTTCCCGCCAATGTTTTAAAGATTTTGCCGCCAACATTTGCGACGAATAAGCGACGAAAAAGAATCCGTCGCTAACGTTCGTCGACTTAGCGACGAAAACCCGACAATTTTTTACATTTAAAATTGGAAAAAATTATGTTATGTTGTCTGTCGCTACTCCGTCGCTAAGATGTCGGAAATTGGTCGCTATTAGCGACGGAATCCGTCCGTCGCTAAACTTCCGTCGGTAAAGTGGGGTATTTTAGTAGTGCCCCGGCTATGTTCGGAAGAACATTCACCACAGGCGCATCTGCAAGGGCCTGATTACCCTCAGCTCCGTCTTGAAGGGCCTCTTCGTCTCCGGAACTCGGGTCCGCAGCTGCTAGGCTACCCCCAGCTATGTTCTGGGGGATATCCTCGTCTTCAAGGGCTTCTGGGAGGCTGACTTCGCCTCGAGGATCTGCCCCAAGTGTGCTTTTGACACACTCGTCTTCGGAAGGAGGCTCGACAAGGGTCTGACTACCCCCAGCTTCCTCCAAGAACTTCTTCCTCGCTCGAGTGCCTTCGATCACTCCGGTAGATGAGACGGCTCTCTTGGTTTTCCTCGGCTGGCTCTTGGACGAGGAAGAGAGACCGCCAGTCGCCTTTCGGACTGACGAGGAGTTGGAGATCATGTTGCATGAAGCAACCATTGGTTCCTCTTCTGTTGACACCTTCTTTCCGAGGCGACGTCGGAGGGGTGTCGATGATTGCAGCCGCTGGAACACCGACTACCTTGGTGGGACTGCCGCTTTACAACAACAGTTGATGGTGACCACAGCACAAGTATGCCCCGTGAGAGACGTATCGTGCTTGTCAGTCAACTCTCCTGATCGACGCTTGTGAGTAATCACGTTACGCAGATCGTTGGAGGAGAGTGCCACCTTCACACCCCCTTCAAGTGCATGGCAAGGCCAAGCGCCGGGGTGGTCAAGTGAGTGCTGTGCCCCCTGATCTAATACCAAATAGGCATCCCGATCAGTAGTGGGGGAACCACAGCAATTGGAGTGACTTGAACGGACCTCTAACGCACCACCGGAGGAGGCACGGAAGTTCAAGACCACTGGATTTGCCTTGCTCGACTTGGTTGTGCACGCAGTAGATGCGCCCAAGTGAGACAAGGGCTTTGAAGGTCGGCTCGTTCTCGGCGCCGCAGCATTCGAGTCGACCTTGTATAACTTACCATCAGCAGCACGCATGATTGTGAGCGCATGCTTCTGGCTTGTTGCTGCCATAGCATGTTTGGGATGTATGGCCCGTGCTGTCTTGGACTTCTTCGTACCAGGCCGCTGGGGCGCGTAGTACTCAGAATCCAAATTCTTCTCGCCACTACAGCGAGTGAGTCTGTCAAAGACAAAGATCTTCTGTGGCACATCAGAGGTGATGCACGGGGCATTGGCTGCGCCCCTGCTCCGTCGATGCATCTTCTTCGCCTGAGAGGGAGATGGCTGGGGAACGTGGTTAGCCGCACGTTTCCCCGAGAGATGCGCTGCACCAGCGGGCACATCTTGGTTGCTGAGGACGTCAGCAGGAAGGAAAGGCTGGATTGGCGCATCCCCTTCGGTGGTAGTGCCCGAGGCGTCGACCTTGCGTACCCAGACTCGGCGGGTCTTCTTCGGCTTCGGCAGCCGCTTTGAAGGACTCGCACTGCCTTCAGATATGAACTCCTCATACGCCTATTGATTGAGGCATACGACTAGCGTCTTATAGGAGGAGCCCACCTTCACGTTGTCGGATTGTGACACAGCTTTCTCGGTGGAGGAGAAAGAGGTCCCCAGTAGAGTCGCCAGCTTGTTTGCCATTAAAATTTTTTGATTGTAAATTTCAATACAAACAGAACAGTGTTACAATATAGGACTTAGATATAGTCCTAGGAGTACACTTTTGTTTATCTGGGTCCCTTGTGCCGATGGAGTGAGTGGTAATGCGTTGACTTCGTTGACGATCTGACGACGATTATCGGTTCTCTGAAGGTCTGGATTGCTCTGGGTGCTGGAGCTTGTTGAGAGGAGGAAGACGTTGAGTGTCTGTATCTGCCTCTCTGGTGGTGCGAAGTCTCTGTCTGTTTGCTGTGGAGGTTGATATGCACGTAGATTGGTCCGTGTGTGTGTCCAAGAAGGAAATGATCCCTCTATTTATAGTTTTGCAGGCTGGCTGCTCGTGCGCGCATATGTAGGATGCGCCTGTACGTGGGGACGCCATGTGTTGATTGCTGATGGGGGCGCATAGAGGATACGCCCTGATCTAGGGGGTTGACTTCTTCATGTTGCTGTTGTGAACCGGCACGTAGCGGAGAAGAAGATCTTTCTGTTGCTGAGATCTTGGATGAGTTGAGTCAAAGGACACGCGTCGTCGACCCATGGCTCAGAGATCTCGGATTTGGTGGGGGGAATGATCTGGTAGGATGCGCCTAGGATTGGGCGCATGAGGAGACTTTGGCTCGTAACCTTTAGGAGTCATGAACCATTCTGGGCGCATGCAGAGCTTCAATAGTGACTTTACTCCTGTCTTTTGGGATCAGGGAGAAGTCTGGGGTGCATGGCTTTTGAGGCGCATGCAGAGTTGTAACAGTGACTTTCCTTCTGTCTTTAGGGATCAGTGAAAAGTCTGAGGTGCACAGCTTTTGAGGCGTATGCACGTTTGGGCGCATGGCTGCGGAGGCGCATGCGAGATGGTTAGGTGGCCACGTGGCAGTAGCCGTCGGAGGGGAGTAATAATGATGCTGACGTTGGCGATGCTTCGTCTTCTGAAAAAGATGCCGACTGCTTAGACTTTGGGAGGCGTGCTGCCAACTCTGTCAGTTCAGCATTTAATGTTTGTGACATTCGATGGACAGCTGAGTGGGCGCATCGGTTGGCGTTCTACTAGGTGTATGGGGACGCATGGGGGCGCATCCCCTATGATGCGCTTGGTACTGAAGGGCGCATCTGTGTGATGCGCTTGATGTAGTAGGGCGCGTCTACGTGATACACGGTCTGGCCGGCGCATCCGCTTCGTGAGACGTCTTTGATGGTGCAACTGTTACGTTCTTCGAGTGCTTTAAATAGCCGTTTTGACTTCGCTGAATTCGAAGCGTCCGGTTCATCCATTTAATGTAAATTCATTGCACGAAATTCGGAGAGCCATCCACTTGGCGCATGGGTTTGATTTGCCCGACCTATAAATAGTGGTATGGAGAGAGGGTTGGCCTCTCGCTCTCTCATGTCTTTCCGACATGAACTTGTGTGCTCGAATGCATTCTGTTGACGAGATGCTTTCGAGGGTGAAGATGCGACGCAATGTCTTCGTTGATGCACTTGAAGGTGACTGTTACATCCAAAAGACGGAGTCGAGGGCTTCCGAGGCAGGCGGAAGGTGCCTGTTGCATCCAAAGATAGGGATGCTCGGGCCTTGTCACGCCCCAGAACCAGAATACTGGAGAGCGGGGGCAGACATAGCCAGCTACGTATATTGAAATAGAATACATCTCAACTATACGGTCACGGCTGTCTAGATATGAGGGTTTACTACAAGCCAACAGTCTCTTAAGGTCAAGCCTATTGTCTCAATCTCAAGCAAATAATATAATTACAAGATGTATGATCATTAAATATACAATAAAAGGCGTCCCAAATATTACATATCAGCTGATCATAAAGCTAGTCGTACAAAATGTTAGGACTAGCAAGAGTTTAGTCATACATGATCAACCCTAGGATTTGTCAATCATGTTTACAGCCCGTAGGCAGACAGTAAGGAAAGTGCATCGAGCTAACAGGTGCTCGTCGGCTAAACGCCTCAAAAGAATAAATTTACAATAGAGTGAGCGAAACAAAATAGAAAACCCACTCGTAGCCCGGGTTCCTTCTAGTCGCCACCATCGGGCTGGAAGCTTGGTAGATCCTCGGAAGCTGCTCCAAAATCTGGCCACACAAAACCAGCTGGGTCAACCCCAGAAAGAGCAAGTGCCACAAGGGGGCCACGAAATAAGAACAAAAGCCAGCAATCAGCACAAGAAATATATATATATTAAGACTAGAATTTACGAAAATATGGCAGGGTGATATACGACGAGATAACCATGGGACTATTCCGATAACCAGGTTACAACCCGTAAACCAAACAAGGACCGGGGTTGTAACCCTTCATCTGAACAGAACTTGGTTTCCCACCATTTATCGACAAGATAATAATGTAAGAAATCAAGACAGGAAGCAATCTTGTACTGGATCAAGACATGGCTAAACTGGTTATTCCTCATTCAATCAATCACGGCCAAGCAGATCCTACGGCTTACTACTTTAACTAACTAGGGTTATCACATGCCTAATTACTAACAAGAAGCAGTGAGATTGTTCCACAGCCACAAGCCCTACAGACCATCCAGGCTACCCAGGACGAAAGAATAGGGTTGAATTCAGGTGGGTACATCGTCCAGGAAACGTATGTACCCTTAGGTGACTTAGAGGGTGCAACACTCGACGGTGCGCTGGAAATGTGCCCTACTCGACGGCAGGCTACAGATCCCAAGAGCGCCCAGGTAACGGGATTGCCTGTAGCTGTGTCATCTCTTCATGACTACTGTGTTATTCTAGTTATTAACCTTAATCCATTTTAGTAGGTACTCCTGACCGTGGTACTCAGGAGTCCCCTCCTAGACATGGTGCAAGACAGGACAAGTGGATTTAACAAGCAAGCAAAAAAGAACCACCCACGGTGTCAAGACAGGTCAAGTTAAGTTATCAAGTCATGTCAAGTCAGGAGTGCGCCACCACGGGCCACTATCAAGTCATGTTGGTCATGTCAGGAGTGCACCACTACGGGTCACTGTCGTGTTATGCTAGTTCCTTGTCATACCAAGCCATGTACCATAGTCATTGCAACATATTAAGTAAAATCGAGTTCATGACAAAAGGCGTAAGGATATAAAATGGGCATGAAATATCTAATAAAATATCAAAAGACAGGGTTATAAAAGAGCCAAACTTAAAGGAATAAAACTAAAACTCCAAGGGTCAATAAGTTAAGCAAGGGGTCAGGGGAGCAGCGTACAAAAGTCACACATGCTCAAGGGGAGCAGCTGCGTGAAAAGTCACGCAAGCTCAAGGGAATAGCTGCGTGAAAAGTCACACAAGCTCAAGGGAACAGCTGCGTGAAAAGTCACGCAAGCTCAAGGGAACAGCTGCGTGAAAAGTCACGCACGCTCAGGGGCAGCGTATGTGAAAGTCACGCACGCTACAGGGAGCAATGTGTGAAAGTCACGCACGCTACAGGGTGCAGTGTGTGAAAATCACGCACGCTACAGGGAGCAGTATGTGAAAAGTCACGTACGCTCAAGGGAACAGTGTGCGTGAAAAGTCACGTACGCTCAAGGGAACACGCTTCCAACAGGGAGCGTACCCAAGCCTGCGTACGCAGCGCTAAAGAGCGCGCGTAGCTCAGTGTGCGTAGCTAAACAGCTCTGCACACTGCTCACTGTCTTCTCCAAACAGCAAGAACACATTGCTGAAACCAAAACTTCAAAAGTTCATAACTTGGCCATCCGAACTCCAAATTCGGATTTCCAAGGCTCCAACTGGAGTGAAGCTGAAAGCTCTTCCACATGGAAACATCAGAACTCAAAAAAAACCAACCAAAATAGATCAAAAAATGTAAAATCCGAAAATAGCAATAACTTAGATCTACATCAACAGAGACTCCAAATCATAAAAACCTAAGAACTAATGTTGATCTCCATGTCCTAAACTAGCAAATGGACAAAGAAAAGAGGGTCCTCATGTAGTGGCAAGATGCACTTGCCTAGGGTTGGGAGAGTTGTGGAGGAAGAAGAAGAAGAAGAAGAAGAAATTAATGGTGGTTATGAAGAGAAAGAAGAGGTTGGTGGAGTTATAAAGAGGGAGAGTTGTGGTGGGTTGAGGGTGTAGCTTAGGGCTAGGGTGTTCCAACACAAAAACCGAACCAAACCGAACCCAAGAAAATCGAGCCATGCCAAACCCAAATACGAGAAATACTGAAATCCCACAAGTTGAGAAAATAAAAATACATGCCAAAATCCAGATACGAGTATAAATATGAAATACGGGAAATACGGGAAATGAGGGTGACAACTCTACCCACCTTAAAAGAATTCCGTCCTCGGAATTTAATCAAGGAGCTAGAGATTATCACGACAAGCTACACTAAGCACAGGCAAGTTACACTAAGCAGTTCAATCATACAATCATACAATGCAAGGAAGGAAGGGAAAACGTAAGGCATAAGAAAGACATTATACCTCACGAGTCAAACAGGTAGGGATATCGCGATCGGATGTCGTCCTTACGCTCCCACGTTGACTCACCTAGAGAGTGATGACCCCAAGCAACACGGACTAATTTAATAGTCTTGTTCTTGAGTATCTTTTCCCTCCGGTCCAAAATAGACACGGGCCTCTCCTCATACGAAAGGTTGGTACCAACAACCAATTCTGAATGGTCTAGGATGTGGCTCGGGTCCGAAATATATCGTCGTAATTGGGATACATGGAATACATCATGCACCTCACTTAGCGACGGCGGAAGAGCGAGACGATAGGATACATCTCCTACTCGCTCTAGAATATCGAACGGCCCTATATACCTAGGACTAAGCTTTTCCCGCACGCCAAAGCGAATGACACCGCGGTTAGGCGAGATCCTAAGGAATACATGGTCGCCGACAGCAAATTCTAAGGGACGCCGATGAGCATCGGCCCAATGGCGCTGGCGGTCCTGGGCAACTCGGAGGTGATCTCTGACCTTCCTGACCACTTCAATTGTCTGGGAAATCAATTCTGGTCCGAGCATCTGCCTCTCTCCGACATCGTCCCATGCTAGCGGGGATCTGCACTTCCTGCCATAAAGAGCCTCGAAGGGTGCCATCTGGATACTGGCCTGATAACTGTTGTTGTACGAGAATTCCACCAGGTGCAGATGATTCTCCCATGAACCACCGAAGTCAAGGGTACAGGATCTCAACATATCTTCAAGGGTCTGGATTGTGCGCTCAGATTGACCATCCGTCTGCGGGTGATAAGCTGAGCTGAACTGAAGACGAGTCCCCAAACTCTTCTGCAAGCTGCGCCAAAAGTGTGATGTAAATCTTGAATCCCTGTCCGAGGTGATGCTGACTGGCACACCGTGAAGCCTGACGATCTGCCTGAGGTACATCTCTGCTAACTGTGCCGTCGACTGCCCAACTCTGAATGGGAAAAAGTGTGCCACCTTGGTAAGCCTGTCCACAATTACCCAAATAGCATCTCTGCCGGCCGGAGATCTGGGCAATCCGGTCACGAAATCCATGGTTATATGTTCCCATTTCCATTCTGGGATCGGTAAGGGTTGAAGAAGTCCAGCGGGCCTCTGATGTTCAGCTTTAACCTGTTGGCAAACCAAACACCGAGAGACAAACCGGGCTATCTCCCTCTTCATGCCATTCTACCAAAAATGTTGACGAATATCACGGTACATCTTCGTACCACCCGGATGAATAGAATATTGCGAACTGTGAGCTTCTGCCATGACTTCCTGTCTGATATCTCTACTGGGTACACAAAGACGAGTGCCGTGTCGAAGTGTACCGTCATCATGGATACATAATTCTGACCTCCTTCCTGCTTCACACCCTGCTCTGAGTCGCTGGATCTTGGAATCTGCTGACTGCGCCATCCGGATTCTCTCAACTATGCTGGACTGAACCTGTAGACTGGCCATCAATGCCACACTGGTAGGAAGAACCACTTCAATTCCCATCTTTTGAAGATCTGCCAATAGTTCTGGTTGCACTGTCAGGAGATAAACTCCGGCTCAATGCATCTGCTACAACGCTGGCTTTCCCGGGATGATACTGCAAATCCACATCATAATCCACTAATAACTCAAGCCATCTTCTCTGCCGCATATTAAGGTCCTTCTGGGTGAAAACATACTTCAGGCTCTTATGATCAGTAAAGATCTCCACTCTATCTCCGTACAAGTAGTGTCTCCACAACTTTAAAGCAAACACTACCGCCGCCAATTCCAAGTCGTGGGTCGGGTAATTCTTCTCATGATCACGAAGTTGACGTGACGCATAAGATATTACCTTCCCATGCTGCATCAAGACACACCCCAATCCTCTGCCTGAAGCATCGCAATAAACTGTGAATCCTCCGGTCCCATCTGGAAGGGTGAGAATGGGAGCCGTTATCAAACCCCGCTTCAACTTCTCAAATGATTCCTGACACTCTGCTGTCCAAACAAACGGCACATCCTTGCGGGTCAACTGGGTCATCGGCGCTGAAATCCTGGCGAAATCTGAAACGAACCGCCGGTAGTAGCCGGCCAATCCAAGGAAGCTGCGAACCTCTGCCACTGAACTGGGTACCGGCCATGACTCGATAGCCACAATCTTCTGGGGATCCACTTCCACTCCTCCTCGGGTAATGATGTGACCCAAGTACGAAATACGATCGAGCCAGAACTTGTATTTACTAAACTTGGCGTACAACTGATGCTTCCTAAGAGTCTGAAGGACGACTCTGAGATGTTGCTCATGCTCTGCTTCACTCTTGCTGTAGACTAAGATGTCATCTAGGAACACGATCACAAATTGATCCAAGTAAGGCATGAAAATGCAATTCATGAGGTCCATGAATACGACCGACGCATTGGTCGCTCCAAAGGGCATAACAAGGAACTCCCAATGTCCATACCTCGATCTGAATGCTGTCTTCGGGATGTCCTGCTCTCTGACTCTGATCTAGTGGTATCCCGACCGCAAATCGATCTTCGAGAACACTGAAGCCCCTCTGAGCTGATCAAACAAGTCATCTATCCTCGGAAGAGGGTATCTGTTCTTGATTGTCACCGAATTCAAGGTACGATAATCAACACATAGCCTGGACGTACCATCCTTCTTTTTCACAAGAAGTATTGGGGCTCCCCAAGGCGATCCACTTGCACGGATGAATCCCTTGGTCCTCAGTTCTTCAATCATCTTGTACAAAATCTCCAACTCTGAAGGCGCCATCCTGTAGACTCGCTCTGAAACTGGTGCTGTCCCGGGAATCAAGTCTATAGTGAACTCAATCTCCCGCTCCGGCGGCATCCCTGGAAGCTCCTCTGGAAAGACATCTGAAAACTCTTCAACTATCCGGGGTAACTGTACTGCTGCTACTGCCATCCGCAATGCTGGGGAAGATGGCTCCACCGTGCCTCTGGAAAACGAAAACTCTGGCTCGCCGGGAATACTAAAGACAACTCTGCCAATATGGCAGTCTATCCTAGCATACTGGTTCTTCAACCAATCCATGCCTAGGACTACATCATAGTCTGCCATAGGAAACTCTATGAATCTAGCGGGGAACTTCCTACCGCTAACTACAATCCGACACGAGGAAAACACTCGATCTACTCCCACAAGACCATTACCAGTAAGTATATTGAGCCTCACTGATAATGACTCAGGCTCCAATCCTATCCGTGTCGCGAATCGTGTAGACATGAATGAATGCGATGCACCAGAATCGAATAATACAGTCGCTGGAGAGGAGTTGACGAGAATAGTACCTGCCACTACCTCACCTGGTGCAACTTCTTCTTCTATAGCCATCATCATGGCCTGACCTTGTCCTCTGGCTGCTGGTCCTCTCTGCTGGAAACCTCTCTACCTATTCTGGGTCTGAGCTTGGGCTTGTGCATACTGCTGGGGGTGTTGTTGCTGGAATGCCTGAGACTGAGGCGGCAAGAGCCTCGAAGACTGATACTGCTGCTGCTGAACTGGTGCTGGGGCCGGTCCTCTCACCGAAGAGCTAGAAGGGTTGGATGCTGATGAACCACCCCTATTCGGGCAAGCCCCTATCCTATGATCTGCTGCTCCACACGCCAGGTACAATCCCTGCGCCCTACGACAATCTGCCACCACATGCCCTGGCTTCCCGCAATGAGAACATCCCATCGCGGAAGTCTGCTTCTGCTTCTGCTGCTGTGGGTACGTCGGGGTCGAATGCTGAATCGACGTTACTGAGGCCGCTCGCCTCGGAGTTCCAATGGTCAATCCCCTAGCTGCCGGGGCTGGAGCTGATGATTGGTGCATCTGACTGTGGGACCGCTTCCTACCTCCGGTCCTATCCACTATCCTCTGGGAGGTATACTCATGCCTTCTAGCGGCTCTCAATACTGCATCGAACGTCTGGTGCTCGGACTGCTCAACCGCCAACAAGATCTCCAAATGCAGCCCCTGCTGGAACCGCTGGGCCCTATTAAACTCGGTCGCCACCAAGGTGGGGGCAAACCTACTGAGTCTAGAAAACTCCGATGCATAACTGTCGACTGTTCTGCCTCCTTGCTTCAAGTTGGTAAATCTGGTCTGCAGGTTGTACCGAGCCACAGCATCAAAATACTTCGTCTGGAATCTCTCTCTAAACACTGTCCAAGCAATGGGTGCCACTAATCCCAGCCCACCAACTGCGAGCCAAGTCCAACAACTGCAGGCGTACCACCGTCACCTTCTCATTCTCAGGTGTTCTAGCTGCTTCCAGAACTACCTCGGTATCCTGAAGCCATGCATCCGCGGCAATCGCATCCTCGGTGCCGTCGAAGAAAGGAGGGTTCAATCGCTTGAAGCTGTTCGCCGCCTGGTTCCCTGGATGTCCGCCTCGGGTCAAAGCATCTTGAACTGTCTGGTGCAGGGCGTCGCTTTGACGATCCTGGAAAGCTATCAAGGTTCTGATGAGGCCTACTAAGGTACCATCATCTGGCTCAGCGGGCTGGACGGGCCGAACTGGTGACTCTCCTCCAGTAGGTATCACTCTGAAGGCGACTCCAGAATGCTGGGCTTGATCCCCAGGTTGCTGCTGGTCCACGGGAGGTGCTCTTCCTTGCTGATCGGCAGGGTCAGGTACAGTACCGCTGAAGAAGACGACACAGGGAAAATAATAAGGAAGGACTAGGACAGATCAACGATACAAGCATGTAATCAAGGCAAGAATTTCAAGAATTTGAAAATACGGGAGGAGATCAAGGACGAATACTGATTGAGATATCTATTCGGTAAACCCTCACATTTCTTGATTGACAAGACCTGCGTGGGCCACCACTTAAACCATGTCACACCCCAGAACCAGAATACTGGAGAGCGGGGGCAGACATAGCCAGCTACGTATATTGAAATAGAATACATCTCAACTATACGGTCACGGCTGTCTAGATATGATGGTTTACTACAAGCCAACAGTCTCTTAAGGTCAAGCCTATTGTCTTAATCTCAAGCAAATAATATAATTACAAGATGTATGATCATTAAATATATAATAAAAGGCGTCCTAAATATTACATATCAGCTGATCATGAAGCTAGTCGTACAAAATGTTAGGACTAGCAAGAGTTTAGTCATACATGATCAACCCTAGGATTTGTCAATCATGTTTACAGCCCGTAGGCAGACAGTAAGGAAAGTGCATCGAGCTAACAGGTGCTCGTCGGCTAAACGCCTCAAAAGAATAAATTTACAATAGAGTGAGCAAAACAAAATAGAAAACCCACTCGTAGCCCGGGTTCCTTCTAGTCGCCACCATCGGGCTGGAAGCTTGGTAGATCCTCGGGAGCTGCTCCGAAATCTGGCCACACAAAACCAGCTGGGTCAACCCCAGAAAGAGCAAGTGCCACAAGGGGGCCACGAAATAAGAACAAAAGCCAGCAATCAGCACAAGAAATATATATATTAAGACTAGAATTTACGAAAACATGGCAGGGTGATATACGACGAGATAACCATGGGACTATTCCGATAACCAGGTTACAACCCGTAAACCAAACAAGGACCGGGGTTGTAACCCTTCATCTGAACAGAACTTAGTTTCCCACCATTTATCGACAAGATAATAATGTAAGAAATCAAGACAGGAAGCAATCTTGTACTGGATCAAGACATGGCTAAACTGGTTATTCCTCATTCAATCAATCACGGCCAAGCAGATCCTACGGCTTACTACTTTAACTAACTAGGGTTATCACATACCTAATTACTAACAAGAAGCAGTGAGATTGTTCCACAGCCACAAGCCCTGCAGACCATCCAGGCTACCCAGGATGAAAGATTAGGGTTGAATTCAGGTGGGTACATCGTCCAGGAAATGTATGTACCCTTAGGTGACTTAGAGGGTGCAACACTCGACGGTACGCTGGAAATGTGCCCTACTCGACGGCAGGCTACAGATCCCAAGAGCGCCCAGGTAACGGGATTGCCTGTAGCTGTGTCATCTCTTCATGACTACTGTGTTATTCTAGTTATTAACCTTAATCCATTTTAGTAGGTACTCCTGACCGTGGTACTCAGGAGTCCCCTCCCAGACATGATGCAAGACAGGACAAGTAGATTTAACAAGCAAGCAAGAAAGAACCACCTACGGTGTCAAGACAGGTCAAATTAAGTTATCAAGTCATGTCAAATCAGGAGTGCGCCACCACGGGCCACTATCAAGTCATGTTGGTCATGTCAGGAGTGCACCACTACGGGTCACTGTCGTGTTATGCTAGTTCCTTATCATACCAAGCCATGTACCATAGTCATTCCAACATATTAAGTAAAATCGAGTTCATGACAAAAGGCGTAAGGATATAAAATGGGCATGAAATATCTAATAAAATATCAAAAGACAGGGTTATAAAAGAGCCAAGCTTAAAGGAATAAAACTAAAACTCCAAGGGTCAATAGGTTAAGCAAGGGGTCAGGGGAGCAGCGTACAAAAGTCACGCATGCTCAAGGGGAGCAGCTGCGTGAAAAGTCACGTAAGCTCAAGGGAACAGCTGCGTGAAAAGTCACGCAAGCTCAAGGGAACAGCTGCGTAAAAAGTCACGCAAGCTCAAGGGAACAGCTGCGTGAAAAGTCACGCATGCTCAGGGGCAGCGTATGTGAAAGTCACGCACGCTACAGGGAGCAGTGTGTAAAAGTCACGCACGCTACAGGAAGCAGTGTGTGAAAATCACGCACGCTACAGGGAGCAGTGTGTGAAAAGTCACGCACGCTCAAAGGAACAGTATGCGTGAAAAGTCACACACGCTCAAGGGAACACGCTTCCAACAGGGAGCGTACCTAAGCCTGCGTACGCAGCACTAAAGAGCGCGCGTAGCTCAGTGTACGTAGCTAAACAGCTCTGCACACTGCTCACTGTCTTCTCCAAACAGCAAGAACACATGGCTGAAACCAAAACTTCAAAAGTTCATAACTTGGCCATCCGAACTCCAAATTCGGATTTCCAAGGCTCCAGCTGGAGTGAAGCTGAAAGCTCTTCCACATGGAAAGATCAGAACTCAAAGAAAACCAACCAAAATAGATCAAAACATGTAAAATCCGAAAATAGCAATAACTTAGATCTACATCAACAGAGACTCCAAATCATAAAAACCCAAGAACTAATGTTGATCTCCATGTCCTAAACTAGCAAATGGACAAAGAAAAGAGGGTCCTCATATAGTGGCAAGATGCACTTGCCTAGGGTTGGGAGAGTTGTGGAGGAAGAAGAAGAAGAAGAAGAAATTAATGGTGGTTATGAAGAGAGAGAAGAGGTTGGTGGAGTTATAAAGAGGGGGAGTTGTGGTGGGTTGAGGGTGTAGCTTAGGGCTAGGGTGTTCCAACACAAAAACCGAACCAAACCGAACCCAATAAAACCGAGCCATGCCAAACCCAAATACGAGAAATACTGAAATCCCACAAGTTGAGAAAATAAAAATACATGCCAAAATCCAGATACGAGTATAAATATGAAATACGGGAAATACGGGAAATGAGGGTGACATGCCTCGTTTTCGTTACTCCGGAAGAGCCGTAGATCGCAATGGCGGTGCTGCAGCTTTGGTAGCTCTTTCTTCCTTCAAAATGGGTGTAGCCCATTCTGGTTGTGTTGAAAGCTGCTCCTTTAGTCGTGGTTTCGATCACGGTCTTCCTTCGCCTTTGGAGGCTCTTTCGAAGCCTCCCCTGGCCACAGATTTTGCGGTGCTCTTCTCTTCCTTGGTTCCAGCCAGAGGGTTAAATGCTTCATTAGTCGAAGTATTTATCAGGTGAGCCTGGCTGGAAGAGCGGCACATAACTGGGCTGCTGAAGGGATGCACATAACTGAGGATGCACATAACTGAGCTGCTGAAAGGATGCGCCCTGCTGAGTGCGCTTGGCGGGATGTGCCTGGTTGAGGGCGCATAGTGGTTGCTGCGCCTGACTGGAGGCGCATAGTGCTTGCTTGGCTGTAGACTTAGGATCCTTTCTTGTAGAAATTCTCCTTTGTACAATCTTCCTTAGACATGTAATAAAATTTTATATGTTAAATAAAAAGTCCTCTTTCAATGTCTATATTTGTTGCTTTTTGCTGTGAAGCACTTTGTCTAGGCTTTTGGCACATGTAGTCTGGCGCATAGACTTTCGGGTTCTAAAATTCTATGCTTCTACAGTATCTTACAGGAGCATGGGAAGGTGATTGCTTATGCATCCAGACAATTACATACGCATGAGAAGAACTATCTTACCCATGATTTAGAGTTGGCGGCAGTTACATTTGCTCATAAGTTGTGGAAGTACTATCTATACGGAGAGCATGTGGAGATCTTCACAGACCACAAAACTTGAAGTACGTGTTTACACAGAAAGAGCTCAACAAGAGGCAACGCAGATGGTTGGAGTTGATGAAGGACTTCGATATTTCCTTACAGTATCACCCAGGGATGGCCAACGTGGTTGCCGATGACTTGAGTAGGTATCCGGTAGCTATGTGTTTGATGATGGATCGTCACTTGTTAGCAGATTTGGAGAGCCTGGGGATCGAGGTGATTGTGTCAGGAGTTCAGATGCAGATGTGGGACCTTCAGATTCAGTCGGACTTGATAGAGAGGATCAAGTCGGCTAAGTTCGACGATGTTACTCTGCGGTGTATCCGAGAGCAGGTTCGAGCAGAATTGGTGGATGATGAGTTTATTCTTACAGATGATAGCGTATTGAGGCACGGTTCTAGACTGTGTATGCCCAGCAGAGAGCTTCGGGAGCAGGTTATGCAGGAGGCCCATCGTTCTCAGTACTCTATGCATCCAGGTACCAACAAGATGTATAGGGATCTGAAGGAGCATGTATGGTGGCATAGGATGAAGCGGAAGGTAGCATGCTTCGTAGCCAGATGTTTAGTCTGTCAGCAGGTTAAGGCAGAGAGGCAGAGGCCAGGAGGACTGTTACAACTATTGCCCATTCCGGAGTGAAAGTGGGAGCACATCACGATAGACTTTGTTTCTGGATTACCGTATACACCAGGAGGGAAAGACACAATTTGGGTCACCGTAGACAGGTTGACCAAATCAGTCCACTTTTTGCCATTTAAAGTGGGTATGTCTACTGAAAGGCTAGCAGAGATATATATGCTACAGATTGTCAGGATACACAGAGTTTCGGTGAGCATTGTCTCGGATCGAGATAGTCACTTTACTTCCCATTTCTGGCAGAGTCTGCAGACTAGTTTGGGCACTCAGCTCAAGTTTAGTACTGCATACCACCCTCAGATGGATGGACAGTCAGAGAGGACTATTTAGACACTCGAGGATATGCTGCAGACTTGTGTTCTAGATTTTGGAGGATCCTTGGAGGATCACCTACACTTAGTAGAGTTTACATACAACAACAGTTTCCAGGCTAGCATTGTGATGTCACCATTCGAGGCACTGTACGGGCATAGATGTCGTACACCCTTATCTTGGGATGACGTTGGAGAGCGAGCTTTATTGGGACCTGAGATGGTTGTTGATGCAGCCGAGAAGATGAAGCTCATCAGAGATCGACTTCGCGTGGTGCAGGACAGACAACAACATTGGGCCGATAGCCACCGAAGACCTTTGCAGTTTGAGGTACAACTTAGACTTAGGATTAGGATTTTGTTTGTTTGTGATTTTTATTTGATCATGTGAATGTTATAGTTAAGTTGAGACATGTTTGTGCTAGGTTAGAGATCTGGTGTTCCTAAGGATATCTCTGATGTGTGGTACTATTCGCTTTGGTGGAGGTGGAAAGCTTAGTCCGCATTTCATCGGACCTTCCTTTCGTTATCAGCAGAAGAGTTGCTGACGTGTCATACAGACTGGACTTGCCCCCTGCATTAGAGGAAGTCCATAACGTATTTCACGTGTCGCAGTTGAGACGGTATATGGCAGATCCCAGCCATGTACTGGATCATTCCGAGATCGAGGTAGGTCCTACTCTTAGTTATCCAGAGCAGCCTGTGGAGATTCTGGATCGACGGGAGAAGGTGATGAGAAACCAGATGATACCCTTAGTTCGCATAGCATGGAGGCATTACTCTACAGGTGAGTCTACCTGGGAGAGGGAGGATGAGATGTGCGAGCAATACCCTTATCTTTTTCAGTCTTGAGGTATGATTTTTATAACCTTCTTACCTGTTCAGTTTTGTCTTTAATTTCGAGGATGAAATTATTTTAAGGTGGGTAGATTTGTCATACTCACTTTTTCATATAAGAGTATTTTAGTCATTTGATTAATAGTGTGATTTCCTAAATTTAATAAGTAATATTAATTGATAATTAGACTAACAACTTGTTTAACCTTAGTTAGAGGCCCAACATGACTCATGAGACTTAATTTGATAACTAGAGACGTAATTTGGGCTTTCGATCGAATTAGGAAACTTTTGGAGTTAATTTAAGGGCTCAAGTCAATTGGCCTTTTTGCCTTTTTACTAATGAGACTTTTAACTTAACTTAGAAGTGCATTTGGCCCATGAGCAAATCCTAACCCTAATCTAACTCCCCTTGGCCGGCCATAGCAGTAGCCTCCATCCCTACATAAGCACATACATGGCTTTGATACCCCTTTACAAACCCTAGTTTCTCAACTTCTCCAAAAACCCTATTTTCTTATCCGGCATCCGATTCGCATCAAGCAAATTACGTTGTGACCGTTGGAAGGAGAGAAATTTGATGGAGCATTGCTAGCAAGGATTTGGGAATGTTGCTCGGGAGAAACTGGTCGTCAAAGCGCTCGAGGATTCACTTTCATTGAGATTCCAACTCTCAATAGATAAATCTCTTCAAATCTGTAACACCCAATTTTCCACAAGAGGGTAATTTTGAAATTTTATAATTATAATTATTATTTAATGATATTTATTCATGTTATGATTTTTAGTGATTTTTAATTATTTTTAAAACTATTTAAATTCATGACTTATGATTTGGTGTCTTGCTAGTGTTCATTTCCAGACTGAGGGGTATTTTAGTCATTTTCATAATTTTAAGAATTATTTGGGATTATTAATTATTATTTAGATTTAATAGAATTTATTAGTGTTAATTAGAAATTATGGGAATTTTTTAGAATTTATTTTGGATTTATTTGGGCTAGTTTGATTTTTGGCCAGTTTTGACCCATGTAGACCAACCTAGGAACTAACCCTAGTTAGTGGGCCATGGTTAAGGTCAAGTGACTCTAGTCAAGCCTAGCCTAAGACTTGGTTTAGTCAAATTAGCAATAGGTTGAGAAAGTCATAAGCCATGACTTATGGTTTTAGAATATTGATTAGGTTTAGCCTTAACTAGCTTGTGAACTTAGCCCAAGCCTTACACTTGGACTCAACCTTATCCAAATGACAAGTGGCCGGCCACCTTAGCCTAGGGAATCCCACCCTATATAATCCCTCTCAAAACTAGGGTTGCCTCTTTTAAGGAAGAGCCCTATTTTCAAGGAGGTGAGTTCTTGGCTTCTTTAATCCATTTTAATTCCAATATAGGTCCTAAATTCCTCAAACTTGTTGCAATAGTTCCTAATGATGATTTCCTTGCTGTTGTGAATGTTTGGTTCAGTTTGGAATTAATTTGGAGGATTTAGGATACTAAATGAGGAGTTCACAAGGAGGTTTTTCCATTGAAACTTCACTTTGAGGTATATCTCTCATTTCTCCATTAAATCTCCTGTAGTCTTCATCAATAGGGACCCTAAGTGATCCTCCTAAGGTCAGGAATGATTTGTGTCCAGTATCGAATGATTCGTGTCCATTTTGGACACGTATCAGTGTCCTGGACAGGGTGTTCGACCAAATGCCACAGAGGGCAGGTCGACCATTTTAAACCATTCCTTTTAAATAGGAAATAGGATCTAGGTCTAGCCTAGTGATTCGTGTCCTTGTATCCTAGTTTTAGTGTCGTCCTGTGTCGATTTCCTGCTGTGGACACGCGCGTGCACACGGCCGCGCGTTGCTACAGGCATCCCCTGCTACACGGGGTCTGTAGCGGACACGACACGTGGCTTTTGGACACGAAACTTGACACGAAGCAAGGGGCGGTGTCTGTCATGACACACCCCAAGCCTTGTATCGGTTAGTGTCGTGTCGAGCGTGGAAACTCGTGTGCACAGGGAAATACCCAGTCTGTGCACTGTGGATTTTCCCTACTGACACGGATCTCGTGTCCAACCTAGACACATCGTGGACACTGGACAGTGGGTCCATGGGGTAGCCCTATAGGTGGGCTACCCATGTGTGTCACCACGAGGACCATTCGTGTCCTGTGTCGTGCACACGACACAAGTGCACGTGTGCACGAGACAGTGCACTGTTAGTACACTGTATGTGTTTCTCTTTATGTTTTGTGCTGTGGACACGCCGTGTCGGCTTGGGGGTGACACGAGAGGGCAAGTGGGGTTGTATACGAGGGGTATTATGCATTGTTCAATCATTAGATCATAAATCATCAAGTTTACAATTAATTTTACATTGTTGATCACTGTTCTGATACTTAAGAAATTTCCTGTTAAGTTTCAGTTTTTAATGTGATGTTGTTCAGGGAGTTTAATCCTAATGTTGATGTTAATTTGCTAAGTTGAACCCTGATTATGTTTTCCCTATATGTTTTAGCTCACTATGGCTAAGCTTGGTATAGAATTGATATATTGATGGACTGTAAATGGGTTTCTGATAAGTTAACAAGTCTGAACTGATATGATCAGTAATTGGTTCCAGGTTCACATTGAGTTGTATTGGTTAATTAACCTAAATTATTGATAATTTCATGTTTTTATAGATCAAACATGCTCTCCTATATTGCTGCCTAACTATAGTTTAAGTTTTGGATGTTTGGTGTAGTATGGATTTCGAAATATTGAAGGGAAATGTGAGGACTTTTGGTCCAGCTTTCTTAGCAATGGACAATTGATCCTTTTCATTTCTGATATGATAATTGATAGATGAATACCAGAGCTTGAGAGGGTTTCAGTTTGTTCTTAAAAAGGGTTTTGAATGTTATACTTATGATATAGTTCTAGTTCACTTTTTCTTTAATGTTTAAACTAAGCTTAGGTACAGTCCTTGATTTTAAACCTGAGAATTGGTTTACACATTCTTCTTTCCTGTTTTCCTGTACATGTTGGCATACACATTCTTGATCACTGTCACACTCTTCCTACCTTCACTGTCATAATATTATTCCTGCACATTCCTACTGTCACATTTTGCCACACACACACACTAGTTTACATGCTTCTTCACCAAGTTAATTCCTGCTGTGTAAATTTGACACATTTCACTATTTTTCCTGTGACACACTTCACACTAACTTCCTGTACACAGACAATTAGCTCCCTTGTAACCTGCACACTGTATTTTCCTGAACACAGGCCACTCTGGTACTTCCACATTGTTTCCTGCACACTTGATTTCCCTGTACACTGTTTCCTGCACATTAATTAGTTCATATGCACACACTATTATAGAAATTCCTGAGCACATGCCACCCTCTCTCTTATTACACATGTATGTGTATAATATATGTGGATTTCCATATATGAATATATATATATATATATATATATATATATATATATATATATATATATATATATATATATATAATGTAATGTATGTAGATTAGGCTTATGTATATCTATGTAAAGTGTGATGCATAATGTATGTATCTAATATATATAGATATCTTTACCTTCCTTGATTAGCTATGTGGTAGTTTTCTCTAGCCTAGTGGTGTGTATTTTGTGGTGTCTTGAATGGGTTTATAGTGAAATGTGATTGTTAAGATTTTCTAGATTAACTAAGGCTTGTGATGACTAGTGTAGGCTTGCTTAGCTTGTTAGGCATAGTGCTAACTAGTATAGATTGGAATAGCCTAGTTTAGACTTAACTAGACTTGGTTGACCTAGTTTGACTTCTAGGGTTGACCAGAGTTGACCAAGAGTTGACTTTGGTCTAGATTGACTTAGAATCATATAGAATGCATAGTAGGACTCCATTTTGATATTCTGGACTTGTTGTGACTTGTGCTGTTCTGATTAGGAGCCAGACACCACTCCTTGGACAGTATGTTTCATACCGGACACTCAGTTACAGGCGAGTACATTCTCTGATCGTTTCATACTTGTCACGACTTATATTCTCGCTCTAGATTACTTTTACTTGATGCTGTCACGTTATCATCACGGATTGGTACTATACGGATCTCTTCTTGGGATGTTACCCCCTTAGCGGGCGCATCGAATACTTTATGACATGTGTTTCATGTACATCATGTATTCCTCGCATCTGCGTTATTCATGTACACTCATGTTCTCTCATGTTCTTACATGTACGTTCATGTACTCTCATGTTCTTTCATGTACGCTCGTGTTTGCCCATGTGTCTCTTGTATAACCAAAACATCATGTCCGTAACGTAACTTGAACAGATCCTTGTGTATTGATTGTGGGTAGGGGTGAGTATAAATGGCCATGTGATTTACCCATCATGTACACTCTATTACTTTTCATGTTCATCATGTACAACCTAAGCCAATTACATGCCATCTTAAACTCTAAATCACTAGTCACTTACAGTTCATACTTATCATGTATATATATATTTCCAGTTATCAAATATCTCTCCTGTTTATATGTACATCTTCTTACAGCATTTCATGTATTTTATTCTATTGCCTGCTTTATATTTCCTGACATGATATGAACTACATGAGATGTATTATGCTCGCTCCTGTCCTGACTGGACCTGTTGAAAATATTACAGAGGACGAGGAGGAGGTTGGTCTGGATACTTACTACGGGGCAGCCTTAGAAGACACCTGCGAGCTGGACCCTCAGGAGGACCCAGCTCTAGCTGAGGATATTCCCCGACTGCCTAGGCTAGATTAGTTAGGCTATTTATCATTTGTAGTCTGGAGACATGTTCTAGTTAGACTTATTCTGGAGTTCAGTTTGTATATATTCTTTTATTTGAGACCTTGTACTATTGGATATTGCTGGGATTATCTTAGACTGCTTTCATCTATTTCATTTCCTTGAGTTCTGTTCATATCGTGCTATCTCTTCCTTAGTTGTGATTGAGTTTACTACTGCTATGTCACCCCATTTCGGGGAGTATAAACTGTTTAGAATGATATTGTTAGATGTATGTTGACCTAGGACAGCGTTCTACCGCCGACACTACGGCGTAGGCTGGGTGTTGTTACGTTCTCGTACCCTTACAGTGGGTGCGGGTCGTGACACGTTTTTAGTGGTGGCCCATGCAGGTCTCGACTAGAAGTGTAGTGGTATTCGAATTAGAATATCACTACAGCCTGCAGTAGGATATAGGATATTAATTTTAAGATACTCAATCACTTTAGGAAAATTCCTTTTATTGCCATCTAAATCCTTTTGTCAGCTGATCCTTCGAATTATAATTGTCCGCCTTTGTTATTTCGCTTCCCTCTCAGAAATTGATACTCTTGTTTGTCTATCTTCAGGATGGTAGAGACTCGATCGCAGCGTGCCGTCCATGAGGATGCTATAGAGGGGACTGCTACCTCTCAGCCAGCACGGCGAGGCCAGGGGACTATAGCTCTTGTCACCTCAGCTCGTGTTGAGACTTCGACAGCCGCAGCAGGGGATATGCATCCACCGACTGGAAGGCAGGACCCGGTCTATCCAGAGGATCCTTTCCAGCCACCACCGCCTCCAGGACATGTGGACGTAGCTCAGATGTTTCGCATATTTTCAGCAGTTCATGGACCGACAGCAGGCTCGGCAGGATAGAGGCATGGAGTTGGCTGTCACGACAGCCGCAGCTCGACCAGTGGTGCAGCAGCCGAAGACACCGGGGATCGAACAGTTTCAGAAGATGAGCCCCAGAGACTTTCTGGGGACAGAGGGGATCATATATGCCGATGAGTGGATCGAGCATATAGAGGAGATCTTTCGCCTGGCCAGGATTCCAGCAGACCTTCAGATCGAGGCCGCAGCTAGCCGGATGCGAGATATTGCTCGCACCTGGTATCAGTCGGACCCCAGGGTAGGGGTACCGGGGCAGACTTGGGAGCAGTTCTGGGGCTTCTTCAAGAAGAAGTTCTTCCCAGATTCGGCAGTCAGAGCCTTGGAGACGCAGTTTGAGAGCTTGGTCCAGGGGAGCCTCTCTGTTGAGGAGTATGCAGGAGAGTTTGGCCGTCTCGGCAGGTTTGTTGAGGGTCTGAGCGAGACGGCGAAGGCCCAGAGGTTCCGGAAGGGTCTGGTCAAGGAGGTCAAGTCCCTGACCAAGGGGAACAGAGATGCTACGTTCGAGGAGATCTTGACGGGAGCCTTGTTGGCAGAGGATGATCTTGGGCTTAGGCTCAAGAGGGGGCGAGACCCAGTCGGGGGCAGCAGCAGCGGAGGCCAGGCCAAGAAGCCTCACCTTCAGCACCAGCAGCCGAGGCAGTTCCAGTCGCAGCTATTCCAGCAGAGACAGCAGCAGCAGCAGAGGCAGCAGCATGTTATCTTTTGCCCCTTCTGCAAGAAACTAGGGCACGATTGGGGTGAATGCCGGCTGAGGCTAGGCAAGTGCCTACTCTGCGGATCATCAGATCATCAGTTGAGAGAGTGTCCCAAGTCTGCGGGACGGACAGCTCAGGGAGCAGGAGCTAGGGCTCCGGCAGGACAACAGAGAGGACCAACATTACAGACTCAGCAACAGATGTTCGTACAGCATCAGCAGCAGGCCAGGGGAGGCCAGCAAGGACGAGCTTACGCCATGACACTTGAGGATGCTCAGGCAGTAGGAGAGGTGCTAGCAGGTTCTGATCTTCTCGATTCCATTCTACCTTGTCTCATTATACCTATCCTGAAATTCTATTCCATCTATTTCTATCTGTTTCCTCATTGTTGATAAGTTTGATCTGGTGTTTCGTTATGTTTGTTTTTCTTCTGAGAAAATCATATGGGCTAGGTCACCTCAGTTATGGGATCTAGAATCTTTGATGGTCGTGTTAGTTGGCATAATGAGGACATATAGTCAGATTTTGGATGTATTTTTCGGATATGGGAATTTAAGGTTTTTCGCCGTCGCATGCGGCAATGTGAAAATTTTAAATACCATGAACCTAAGGATACGTACCTTAGTCAAGGACTCTGTGATTATTGTAGCCATGCTCACTAGCACGACAAAGATTCTGAGTATCATGATTTTGGACAGACGTATATGATTATCTGACGGTATGTTGAGACTCTGATTGTGGGGTGTATGACCTAGAAGGACTACTACCATTTTAATTTCGAGGACGAAATTTTTATAAGGTAGGTAGGATTATAACACCCAGTTTTCCACAAGAGGGTAATTTTGAAATTTTATAATTATAATTATTATTTAATGATATTTATTCATGTTATGATTTTTAGTGATTTTTAATTATTTTTAAAACTATTTAAATTCATGACTTATGATTTGGTGTCTTGCTAGTGTTCATTTCCAGACTGAGGGGTATTTTAGTCATTTTCATAATTTTAAGAATTATTTGGGATTATTAATTATTATTTAGATTTAATAGAATTTATTAGTGTTAATTAGAAATTATGGGAATTTTTTAGAATTTATTTTGGATTTATTTGGGCTAGTTTGATTTTTGGCCAGTTTTGACCCATGTAGACCAACCTAGGAACTAACCCTAGTTAGTGGGCCATGGTTTAGGTCAAGTGACTCTAGTCAAGCCTAGCCTAAGACTTGGTTTAGTCAAATTAGCAATAGGTTGAGAAAGTCATAAGCCATGACTTATGGTTTTAGAACATTGATTAGGTTTAGCCTTAACTAGCTTGTGAACTTAGCCCAAGCCTTACACTTGGACTCAACCTTATCCAAATGACAAGTGGCCGGCCACCTTAGCCTAGGGAATCCCATCCTATATAATCCCTCTCAAAACTAGGGTTGCCTCTTTTAAGGAAGAGCCCTATTTTCAAGGAGGTGAGTTCTTGGCTTCTTTAATCCATTTTAATTCCAATATAGGTCCTAAATTCCTCAAACTTGTTGCAATAGTTCCTAATGATGATTTCCTTGCTGTTGTGAATGTTTGGTTCAATTTGGAATTAATTTGGAGGATTTGGAGTACCAAGTGAGGAGCTCACAAGGAGGTTTTTCCATTGAAACTTCACTTTGAGGTATATCTCTCATTTCTCCATTAAATCTCCTGTAGTCTTCATCAATAGGGACCCTAAGTGATCCTCCTAAGGTCAGGAATGATTCGTGTCCAGTATCGAATAATTCGTGTCCATTTTGGACACGTATCAGTGTCCTGGACAGGGTGTTCGACCAAATGCCACAGAGGGCAGGTCGACCATTTTAAACCATTTCTTTTGAATAGGAAATAGGATCTAGGTCTAGCCTAGTGATTCGTGTCCTTGTATTCTAGTTTTAGTGTCGTTCTGTGTCGATTTCCTGCTGTGGACATGCGCGTGCACACGGCCGCGCGCTGCTACAGGCATCCCCTGCTACACGGGGTCTGTAGCGGACACGACACGTGGCTTTTGGATACGAAACTTGACACGAAGCAAGGGGCGGTGTCTGTCATGACACACCCCAAGCCTTGTGTCGGTTAGTGTCGTATCGAACATGGAAACTCGTGTGCACAGGGAAATGCCCAGTCTGTGCACTGTGGGTTTTCCCCACTGACACGGATCTCGTGTCCAACCTAGACACATCGTGGACACTGGACAGTGGGTCCATGGGGTAGCCCTATAGGTGGGCTACCCATGTGTGTCACCACGAGGACAATTCGTGTCCTGTGTCGTGCACACGACACAAGTGCACATGTGCACGAGACAGTGCACTGTTAGTGCACTGTATGTGTTTCTCTTTATGTTTTGTGCTGTGGACACGCCGTGTCGGCTTGGGGGTGACACAAGAGGGCAAGTGGGGTTGTATACGAGGGGTGTTATGCATTGTTCAATCATTAGATCATAAATCATCAAGTTTACAATTAATTTCACATTGTTGATCACTGTTCTGATACTTAAGAAATTTCCTGTTAAGTTTCAGTTTTTAATGTGATGTTGTTCAGGGAGTTTAATCCTAATGTTGATGTTAATTTGCTAAGTTGAACCCTGATTATGTTTTCCCTATATGTTTTAGCTCACTATGGCTAAGCTTGGTATAGAATTGATATATTGATGGACTGTAAATGGGTTTCTGATAAGTTAACAAGTCTGAACTGATATGATCAGTAATTGGTTCCAGGTTCACATTGAGTTGTATTGGTTAATTAACCTGCATTATTGATAATTTCATGTTTTTATAGATCAAACATGCTCTCCTATATTGCTGCCTAACTATAGTTTAAGTTTTGGATGTTTGGTGTAGTATGGATTTCGAAATGTTGAAAGGAAATGTGAGGACTTTTGGTCCAGCTTTCTTAGCAATGGACAATTGATCCTTTTCATTTCTGATATGATAATTGATAGATGAATACCAGAGCTTGAGAGGGTTTCAGTTTGTTCTTAAATAGGGTTTTGAATGTTATACTTATGATATAGTTCTAGTTCACTTTTTCTTTAATGTTTAAACTAAGCTTAGGTACAGTCCTTGATTTTAAACCTGAGAATTGGTTTACACATTCTTCTTTCCTGTTTTCCTGTACATGTTGGCATACACATTCTTGATCACTGTCACACTCTTCCTACCTTCACTGTCATAATATTATTCCTGCACATTCCTACTGTCACATTTTGCCACACACACACATACTAGTTTACATGCTTCTTCACCAAGTTAATTCCTGCTATGTACATTTGACACATTTCACTATTTTTCCTGTGACACACTTCACACTAACTTCCTGTACACAGACACTCAGCTCCCTTGTAACCTGCACACTGTATTTTCCTGAACACAGGCCACTTTGGTACTTCCACATTGTTTTCTGCACACTTGATTTCCCTGTACACTGTTTCCTGCACATTAATTAGTTCATATGCACACACTGTTATGGAAATTCCTGAGCACATGCCACCCTCTTTCTTATTACACATGTATGTGTATAATGTATGTGGATTTCCATATATGAATATATATATATATATATATATATATATATATATATATATATATATATATATATATATATATATATATATAATGTAATGTATGTAGATTAGGCTTATGTATATCTTTGTAAAGTGTGATGCCTAATGTATGTATCTAATATATATAGATATCTTTACCTTCCTTGATTAGCTATGTGGTAGTTTTCTCTAGCCTAGTGGTGTGTATTTTGTGGTGTCTTGAATGGGTGTATAGTGAAATGTGATTGTTAAGATTTTCTAGATTAACTAAGGCTTGTGATGACTAGTGTAGGCTTGCTTAGCTTGTTAGGCATAGTGCTAACTAGTATAGATTGGAATAGCCTAGTTTTGACTTAACTAGACTTGGTTGACCTAGTTTGACTTCTAGGGTTGACCAGAGTTGACCAAGAGTTGACTTTGGTCGAGATTGACTTAGAATCATATAGAATGCATAGTAGGACTCCATTTTGATATTCTGGACTTGTTGTGACTTGTGCTGTTCTGATTAGGAGCCAGACACCACTCCTTGGACAGTACGTTTCATACCGGACACTCAGTTACAGGCGAGTACATTCTCTGATCGTTTCATACTTGTCACGACTTATATTCTCGCTCTAGATTACTTTTACTTGATGCTGTTACGTTATCATCACGGATTGGTACTATACGGATCTCTTCTTGGGATGTTACCCCCTTAGCGGGCGCATCGGATACTTTATGACATGTGTTTCATGTACATCATGTATTCCTCGCATCTGCGTTATTCATGTACACTCATGTTCTCTCATGTTCTTACATGTACGTTCATGTACTCTCATGTTCTTTCATGTACGCTCGTGTTTGCCCATGTGTCTCTTGTATAACCAAAACATCATGTCCGTAACGTAACTTGAACAGATCCTTGTGTATTGATTGTGGGTAGGGGTGAGTATAAATGGCCATGTGATTTACCCATCATGTACACTCTGTTACTTTTCATGTTCATCATGTACAACCTAAGCCAATTACATGCCATCTCATACTCTAAATCACTAGTCACTTACAGTTCATACTTATCATGTATATATATTTCCAGTTATCAAATATCTCTCCTGTTTACATGTACATCTTCTTACAGCGTTTTATGTATTTTATTCTATTGCCTGCTTTATATTTCCTAACATGACATGAACTGCATGAGATGTATTGTGCTCGCTCCTGTCCTGACTGGACCTGTTGAAAATATTACAGAGGACGAGGAGGAGGCTAGTCTGGATGCTTACTACGGGGCAGCCTTAGATGACACCTGCGAGCTGGACCCTCAGGAGGACCCAGCTCTAGCTGAGGATATTCCCCGACTGCCTAGGCTAGATTAGTTAGGCTGTTTATCATTTGTAGTCTGGAGACATGTTCTAGTTAGACTTATTCTGGAGTTCAGTTTGTATATATTCTTTTATTTGAGACCTTGTACTGTTGGATATTGCTGGGATTATCTTAGACTGCTTTTATCTATTTCATTTCCTTGAGTTCTGTTCATATTGTGCTATCTCTTCCTTAGTTGTGATTGAGTTTACTACTGCTATGTCACCCCATTTCGGGGAGTATAAACAGTTTAGAATGATATTGTTAGATGTATGTTGACCTAGGACAGCGTTCTACCGCCGACACTGCGGCGTAGGCTGGGCGTTGTTACGTTCTCGTACCCTTACAGTGGGTGCGGGTCGTGACAAAATCCATTCAAATCTATGATTTCTTTCCTTAGATGCATCCATATAGGTACCCCACACCTGTAGGTAAATTTTGGTAGGTTTGTTATTTCGTTTGATAGCCGTATCGGACACGTGTCGGTCCTATGGAACACGTGTTCGACGAAATGCCACTTAGAACTGAAAATAGTTATTTTTCGATTCTGTTTTCGTGAATTTATTGATTATATTATTTGTAATAACTTTCATGAAGACGGATCTTGATTAGATACGATTTCAGTGTCCGAATCGGACGCGGACATGTGAGCATGAGGCCCGTGCATGGCCCCGTGCATGTCCTGTTGTCTGTGCGTCATAACTCGACGCACATGGCTCCGTTTCTTGTGATATTTTATGGGTGCATGGGGGTAACCTCTACCCACATGTTCCTAAAATTTAATGACGTTTTATGAAGCGTGCGCAGAGAAATCCAATGCGCACGGTTCTGCCAGCACCGTGCACGCGGCTGAAAAGTGATGCTGACACGGCCTTCATACGCGAACACGACGCGTCGAAGACCCGTTCCAGGAGCACGAGCACGAATCCCTATACCTGGGCTACCCAGGGACCTAATCCCAAGATACGATGTGGCTCGTGTCGCGGGCCACGGGGCTCGACACGCGCCCACGGGCAAGCACTCGCACGCGCACAGGCCATGCGGGATCCGCGTGTCCTGTATCGCGTAGACACGATGTGGTGTCATGTCAGTGTATCCTAGACCTAGCTCGGGACCCTACCTTGCTATGTGCACGAGCACGGGACTTCTCGTTGTGCGTATGGCCTTCAATCGAGCAAAAACACACGTGTACGTACACTTGTCAATGCACGCGTATCCGGTTCTCTCCGATACACACTCTGTGGACACGATACGGACACGAGTTCAACCACGTGAGTACCCGAGCACATCACACACGTATACACCATCGTGTTTGCCAAGTTTCACGAATTCTAGTTGAGTATGGTGCGTTTTGAGCTTCGAGTTGGGTTTTCGGTTTCGGGTTGTATAATTTTGAGTTGATTTTTGTTATAATTTGATTTTCTGAGATTTAACTCAGAATTTTTGAGTTTGTATAATGTTAGATAGATACTGGACTTGCTGGTATTGATATCTATTTTTACATTCTAAGGTTTCTCTCATATATTATATATATATAGCCCATTTCTATCTCTATGTATATATATATTATATATATATATATATATATATATATATATATATATATATATATATATATATATATATATATATATATATTATATATCTCATTGTGTATATATATATATATATATATATATAATATATATATATATATATATATATATATATATATATATATATATATATATATATATATATATATATATATATGTTGTATATATTATATATTATTGATTTTAGTTCTGAATTTATATTGGGTTAGTTGATTTGATTTTGATTTTATATAGATACTTGGGTGTATCCCCATATATATATATATATATATATATATATATATATATATATATATATATATATATATATATATATATATATATATATATATTTTATATATATATATATATATATATATATATATATATATATATATATATATATATTAAAATATATATATATATATATATATATATATATATATATATATATATATATATATATATATATATATATATATATATGTTGTATATATTATATATTATTGATTTTAGTTCTGAATTTATATTGGGTTAGTTGATTTGATTTTGATTTTATATAGATACTTGGGTGTATCCCCATATATATATATATATATTTTTTTTTTTCCCCATATATATATATATATATATATATATATATATATATATATATATATATATATATATTCAATAGGGCCGAAAAGGCCGAACCATTACAAGTATACCATAAGGCGCAAATGCCGATGTCTGTACACGTATACTGACAAAAGAAGAGGCAAACGATAAACAAAACGACTAAGCTGAGGAAAGGAGAGAGTCTCAAAAAATTGTCTCGCCATGCTTACAGAGGGCTCTCCGTTTGTGGCATTAACGAGTGGTCTCCCATATCAATTGGTCTGCGCTGTATTGTTGGCCTTCGTATCTCGCCTTGTTTCAATTTTTCCAGATAACCCACGTAGCGGCTGCAGCGACGATCTGGTGGCCATGGGACGCTGACGCCCAGGTCGCCATGAGGTGGTGAAAGTTGTCGCCCCCTGGAGGCAATCTGCATCGCTGGGAAAGAGCTCTCCAGACCTTGACCGGTAGGTCCCCCTGACTGAGGATGTGGTTAACTGTTTCCGCTTGACGTTTAGAGCAGCATGTGCATGCTGAAGCACGGCTGAAGCTGATAGTGTTGAGAGTGTCGTCGGTGGGGAGAGTATTGCGTAGGGCTCGCTAGATGAGGAAAGACCACTTCTTGGGGATGCAAGTTTTCCAGAATGATGCTATGGTAGGAGACGGGGCCGCATTTCCGAGGATGACTTTTCTGGCCGAGTTAACCGAGAAAGCGTCGCTATTATCGGGGACCACTCTAGCTTATCTGCGTCCGGTCCGATCCTCAAACCGCTACGACGAATGTAATTGACCGCCTCGGGCCCAGCCTATAACCGAACTTTGTCCCAATTCCAGGTGTTATTAAGAGGGTCCCACAGGTCCTTGATAGTGCTGTTCCTAGGAGCCGCAGAGGTGTTGGGGAGCAAGATGTCGTCGACCCAGCGCTCCAAAAATGGCAAAGCTTCGTCATGCCCACCTTAAGGCGAATCGCTGGTTCGACGAGGGACCACATGATGAGAATGCGCTGCCAGGCCGCTGAGGATCTGCTGTTAGCAATGGCCGTAGATGGGTGGATGTGCTTGAAGTATCTAGCCTTCATGAATCTGGACCATAGTTCTTACACGTGCGAAGCGACCACCACAATTTCATCGAAAAAGCGTTAATGATGTAGGAAAGTTTAGTGAAGCCTAGGCCCCCCTCCCCGGTGGGACGAGCCATGGTGTCCCAGCTGGCCCAATGGTGCTTGTTGTGACCGCCGCTGTGACCCCAGAGAAAGTTGCTGAAGATGCTTTCGATGTAGTATAGAACTTTCTTGGGGGGAGCACGCTGCCAGGGTGTAGATGGGAATAGAAGTGAGAAAGTGGTTGATGAGGATTATCTTGCCTCCTGGGGATAGAGTGGCATTGTGCCAGCCCTCGAGCTTCTTCCTGATGCGAGTGATCAGGGTCTCGAAGATCCCGACATTTGATTTGCTGTACACGAGGGGGCACCCAAGGCAGTAGAATGGAGGGTGCCTGATGGGGAATAAGGTGGTGGTTGATATGCTATCCGCTTGCTCTCTCTTAATATTGTGGTGGGTATAGATAACACTTTTATCCCGGTTGATCTTCTGCCCTGAGCATCCTTCGTATCTCTGGAGCGTGTTGTGGACGACTTCCACCGATCTGACGTCTCCTGAAGATAATATAAGGATATCGTCTGCGAAGACCGGATGGGTGATGATCGGCCATATATATATATATATATATATATATATATATATATATATATATATATATATATATATATAGTTTTCTTATATATATACATGTATAATTTACTTGATGCATATAGATATATTCTATGTGTAGTTGAGATTTTTGTGTTTGTTCTCAGATTTTAGTCTTACAACAGCAGCTCTCATACAACACCCTCGCACACACTCTCTTTTCCTTTTTCTTTGCATGCCTATGTTTATGTGAATGTGTATATACATACATACTGTAACGCTCCAGTCCCAAAATACTTGGGACTAGATACGTATCATGCCAGCTGTATACATACGAGTAATTATACGGCTCGTACGTATACATAAGCTGTAAATGTAGAAAGCCAAGACACTAAATCTCATCCACAAAGATAAATAATAATATAAAACTACTTTGAGTTTGTCATGTACACAATAGTTAGGCGGAGACAAAGTCCACTACCAACCAAATTAAATATAGAAAATATACAAGGAAAGAATTTAGCAAGTGAGAGCAATGGCGAGTCCAAGAGCAATCATCACGAAGGAAGGAATGGCCTCAGCTAAAGCACCTGCGAGAAATCACGAAATACACACCTGGAGAGATCACCAGGTCCTCAGAGGGACGTAACAAGACACATAATATCATGCCAATAAACTGAATAATAAAGCTCATCAGAAAAGTATGCATGAGTAAAGGTTCCTAACCATTCTATGTGGAATGCACTTCAGAGGACAACGCTCTACGCAGGGGTTGTCTCAAGAAAGTAATAAAGAGTGGCCAACAAGTAGCGTTCATCCGAGACACTATCGGTCGGGTAACACGTAGCGCTCATCCGAGACACTATCTTCCAAATGTGTAAAATAAAAGTAGCCCCTACGCTAGTACCTGTCCTCTCCCCCCAATGATACTATACGTGTCTCGTAACCATGACACACAAACACGTGTCGTTTCCACCACACTGTTTTAATATAGATAACTGTCAAGTCTTATAATCATGCATCTATTGACAGTTATTCCTACACATGTGCATGGGTGATCAGCCAACACGCAAGTGACAACTACATGATACTCACAACTCTCACACACAACTCGTGTACAATCGTGATAAGTCAATGAGACACACTAAATTTGACTGTAGTCCCTTAACTCTAAGCCAAATTGCATAAAATATAGTATTTTGCATCTACATATAATTTAGAAAGAAACAACTTGAAAATAAACAAAACATGCTTGATATTGAGCAGAAATTTAAGCAGTAAAGGCAAGGTGTCTTGCCTGGTGTGTCGCCAGGCGTGGTGCGATGATCGAGATGTCATGTTCTGTCCAATAGCCGAGGTCCATGCGAATATGGCCTAAATTTGTGGAAAATAGGAACGCGTGAGTAGTCGTGGTCAATGGTGATAATCATGGAGAAATTTTTGGAGAAGGAATATAGAAATTTTAGAAAATAATTTTTATAATAATTTAACGTAAATACTTGAAAATACTTTTTATACACAATTGAAAAATATATTCTTATTAGTCAAATATTTTAAAGTAGTACTTTGCAAATCTAGAAAATTATTCTTAAGGTAAACTAAATTATAAGGATGAAATTTGTAGTTCAAAATCTTTAAATAAAATAGTAGGCAATAGTATATATATATATATATATATATATATATATATATATATATATATATATATATATATATATATATATATATATTTCTTTCCAAAAACATTTTTATAATATAATCAAATTATTTTATGCAATTCAAATTTTGAAAATAATCTTGCCACTAATAATACCAATGGCAAATACCCATACCCATATACACTCATAAACTAAAATATTAAAAAAAACTGCTGTTAAAAATAACAATAATAATAAACATAATGATAATAGTAATCATAATAATATGTATAATAATAAAACAATCATAATAATAATAATAATAATCATAATAATAATAATAATAATAATAATAATAATAATAATAATAATAATAATAATAATAATAATAATAATAAATATCTTACCATTTCAGCCAAATCCCTCAATCACCTATTGATTCCTTTCCCAAATTAAACCATGAGAGAGAGAGAGAGAGAGAGGGTGAGAGAGTGGGGGAGCGGGTCTCACCGGGCGGCTCCGGCGTTGTCGCTGACGGTCGACGTGCGGTGCGATCAGCGCTAGCAGTGGGTGAGGCAACTCTACGACGGAAGGAAGAGGGCGAGTGGAGGGAGAGACCCAGGGCGGCGAGGCCAGGGCTGAAGCGGTGGGGGCGCACGGGCTGCGACGAAGTCTTGGCGGCGGAGGGTTTCGCCGGCGTGGTCGAGGACGTGAGGGAGCGGCGCCTGTGGTTCTCGGTGGCGCTGGCGACTTCGCGCGGCGGGATGATGCGGCTGGGAGGAGGCGATGACTACGGCGCCGGTGGTCAGGCGTGCTGGAGGCGGATGGGAGCGGCGGCACGGGGTGGTCCGGCACGCTACTTCTGGAGACGATACCGCGCGGCTCTGGCTTCGTGGCCGGCGGAGGAGCTCTGGCCACAGAATGTGGCGGTGGCTCCGATCGTGGCTGTCGGGGCGCTGGGAGGCTTCGTCGAGCGCGACGGAGGTAAGGGTTTCTCCTTCTCTTACTGGTTGATGGAGGTGGTTATTCTTAGTGGTGGTAATGGCGGTGGGTGAAGATGTGACGGTGGTGCCACGGTGGTGTTGGTGGCTGCCGATGGTGGCAGTTGGCTGACGGGGTTGGGGAGGAGTGCTGGAAAGGGTGATGACGGGTGTCGGGACAGGGAGAAGGGGTTGCCGGCCGAGCGGAACGGTGGGTCGTCGGAGAAGTCAGGGTTGCTGGTGTGTTCCGACCGTCGGGAACGATGGTGGTAAGACGGCGACGGTGATCGGGGTTGTAGAGTCGACGGGGATGATGGATGGAAGTATTAGGCGTAGGATTTATTTGTGTCGGGATTGTCGACACGGAGAAAAATGTATATGTAGCGGATGGAATAAGAAGCTGGGCACAGACACGGTGCACATATGTGGATGGTAGAAATTTTTGGAGGAGTACCTCTCCTTTTATAGGAGGTGGGAATTTCCAGTTGGATAGGGATTGGAAGGATTTAAATCCCCCCATAATTAAATTAAAATTTGATTTATACTTTAATTGTTCAAATCCAATCAAAGTTAGATAAAACCTTCATTTAATTTAAATTCACACGAAATCTTTTCTAATTTAAATTATCCAAAATAATTCAAATATTAAATAGAACAAACTCTTAAATGTCTTTTTCATAAATATTAAAATATAATATTAATTAATTTCGAAAATCGAGATAATTAAATCATAAAATAATTTTTATAAATAACAAAAATATATTGATAACAAATTTTCAACTTCGCAAAATGTTTGGAATACGTTTCATATAAACCAAAATCTTCAATAACTACTTATCTTTAAATGACGAATAAAAATAACTCTTTTATAAAAATATTTATCACATTTATTTGAACATGTACTTTTCTATAATTAAAAAATGTTTTTCTAAATATGTACCTCGACACATATTCACACTCGTCGAGCAAATACGAAACACGAATCTCGCATGCTATGCAAATACAAAAATGCGAACTCGTATGCGACGTGCAGATACGGAGTACAAACTAAATACAAAGAAGAAAAAAAATATTTTAAAAATCGTAGTAAAAATTTAGGGGGTTTTACATCCTACCCAACTTACAAGAATTTTGTCCTCGAAATTTAGAAAAATATAGGTAGAGTCGGAAGGTAGATGGAGTTCATCAATACCGAAACTCGAGACAATACGATGAAACGATGATCAAAAATTATCGGCACTTAGAGAGTCTGGTTATAATGAAAACAACCCAATGATATGGTTTTTGAAAGGGGTTGCTAGTTAACACAATGAAATAAGGAAGATTTAAGGTTTAAAGTATAATCATGATACGACATAGAATAAGGAGACAAGGGATCTACTAGATTAAGGGCAATCCATTGAGAGAATATAGTCGCCTAGGTTTTGGTTTGAATCCTTCTCAAGTTCGAAGAAGGTCGCGAAAATGAGTCTAAGGTCGAGGGAAAAGGACGAGTAACTCGAGACGGGGATCTAGTTATATTGGTTGGTCAGTGGCTAATTATCATCACGTACATACAAATATCACGATCATAGAAGAATAGTTTGGCTCACTTATCAAGTACAAGGCTTGTCTAGAATAGGAAAAAGGCGAAGACCCGTAAGAGTTCAAAAAATATGTTTTGTATACCAATATGGGTTTCAATGGCGATTGAATACTTCAAAGAGATTTGTCAAGGCAGTCGCGGGAGAGACTCTAGGGCCCTGTTTAACTATGTCTCCATCCACGTTTAGACAATATACAAGAAGCGAACCAAGTGCACTATGGTTGATCAGACCATAATACGCCGGTTCTGATTAGATAATGTATTAGTGGGTGCCCACATTAAACATCTGTCATGATCAAGTTTGATAAAGAATAAGCTTGCAAAACTAAGCTATTTTAGCATCATAGGTAGATAAAATAATAAGTAAAGGGTAATGATAAAAGAAATCAATTAGTCCAAGATCTTATAAAATCTAAGTTTCGCCCGAAAATTGGGCCTATGCAGTCGGCTTGGTTGACTAGATAAGTTAGGGTCTACTGAATTCTATGGTCCAAGTGAACCTATCAATGTGGTCCACAAAATGTTGGTTAGGTCGTGAGGTATTCTACCCAACTTACAAGAATTAAACTAATGGTGTGATAGGTCCAGCAATCAAGATAAAATGCAAGGTTAAGTATGTAAGGAATTAAGTAGAACAAAATCATATATCGGGTCGAAAAGAATTGAGTCGAGGTCGAGTCTCATCTATAGTTAAAAAGTATATTGGTTTCACGGTAGGGATTAGAGTCCAGTCTTTTTGACCCAAAAGTCGCAATATGAAATTAGAGTACAAGGAGACGTGTTTTAGTGGCACGTGATATACCTACATGAAGGTGGGCTCGTGTAGGTCTTGCTTGTGAAATTTATGGGAAGGAAAAGTCTAGTGTTGTGCTCCAAATATCAAAGTCACGATAGGGTATGCCAAATGATCAAAATAAAAAGTGGGTTTTTATAAGGTACTAGTTAATGCACAAAAGTAAAAGGTTAAAACACGAAATAAAGATAATTTAGGAAATCTCATAGTTCAAGGTAAACTAAGTTAGAGACACAGTTTCTAGAGAGAAAATAGTCTCATAAAGGTATGGTCAAGGGAATGATTCTAATCATTTCTAAGTTTCAAACAATTAGATGGCCACGAATAAGAGATCTAGATTTGTGGAAAGGTCAAGTGGGTCAAGATATGTTCATCGGTTTGGTCGATGACTACTATACTTGTGTAATTGCAATATCATAATCATAGGTGGCATGACAATCTAATGTGGAATACTTCTATCTCTCCAGGGTGACCTTACATGTTTCTTGGTCCTTCACCAGTATATGATCTAATCTAGAAAAGTTAAGTTCCTCAAAGTTTCTCAATAAAATTCCCAAGGTACTCCACCAAAATTTCTAATTATCTTAAGCTACCAAGTCTAGTCAAAATTTAAATTCCTAATCAATCTCGAAATAGTCCTTGTATATCGCAAATTGAACATGCTACCTTTTTTTTCACCAAAATTTAAATAATCCATAATCAAGACTTTAAACTTGAAATCTAATCAATTTTTTTAAATCATAGATCATATGACACAATTTAAAATTTAAATTTTCCTTCAAAGTCGCTTTCATATCCTCCAAGTATTTAAACAAAATTTTACCATCATTTCTTCAACTCAAAATTAAACAAACTTATGAATCGTACGACTCAATTTTAAACCTCAAGCTCTCTCAAACTAAACTTTCGTCTTCTCTAGTTGTCTAAAAATCATAATTAAAACTCCTTAAATAATCTCGAGATAAACTTTATAATGTTACAATCCAAACTTTTAAAGTTAATCGTAAATCATGCGTCACAATTTAAAAAATTAAGTTATTCCTCAATGGATTTCATATCCCTAATAAATCATAATTATTTCACAAAATCAACATTTTGTTTTTCTCAATTTATCAATCCTTTAGTAGTATCAAAATAAAATCCTCTCTACTACCCAACTTAGAATTTACTAATCCTTAAGATTAAATTTCTAGGAAACATAGATGCCTTTATAACTCAAATAAAATTCTAATGCATATTAATTGTCAAGGTAATCCTTCTAGCCATGTGTTTGACCTATGAACATACACGAGTGTAGTCATCTTCCTAGCTGTCATCAAGCACGAAACTAAGAATTTACGGTAGAAGGAGTCAAGCAAGATGCAAATCAAGGAGGGCGAACGAGAGTTCGGAATTCGAAGTCAAGAAAGGATGTCAAGTAGGTGGATAAGATTCTAGACTCTAATACTATATTGCAGGTCCGCTCGGTACAGTCATGTAACCGAAATGGCAAAGTAGACCTGCATGGGCCACCACAAAAACATGTAATGCCCCAGTCCCAAAATACTTGGGACTAGATACTTATCATGCCAGCTGTATACATACGAGTAATTATACGGCTCGTACGTATACATAAGCTGTAAATGTAGAAAGCCAAGACACTAAATCTCATCCACAAAGATAAATAATAATATAAAACTATTTTGAGTTTGTCATGTACATAATAGTTGGGCGGAGACAAAGTCCACTACCAACCAAATTAAATATAGAAAATATACAAGAAAAGAATTTAGCAAGCGAGAGCAATGGCGAGTCCAAGAGCAATCATCACGAAGGAAAGAATGGCCTTAGCTAAAGCACCTGCGAGAAATCACGAAATACACACCTGGAGAGATCACTAGGTCCTCAGAGGGACGTAACAAGACACATAATATCATGCCAATAAACTGAATAATAAAGCTCATCAGAAAAGTATGCATGAGTAAAGGTTCCTAACCATTCTATGTGGAATGCACTTCAGAGGACAACGTTCTACGCAGGGACTGTCTCAAACAAGTAATAAAGAGTGGCCAACAAGTAGCGTTCATCCGAGACACTATCGGCCGGGTAACACGTAGCGCTCATCCGAGACACTATCTCCCAAATGTGTAAAATAAAAGTAGCCCCTACGCTAGTAGCTGTCCCTTCCCCCAATGATACTATACGTATGTCGTAACCATGACACACAAACACGTGTCGTTTCCACCACACTGTTTTAATATAGATAACTGTCAAGTCTTCTAATCATGCATCTATTGACAGTTATTCCTACGCATGCACATGGGTGATCAGCTAACACGCAAGTGACAACTACATGATACTCACAACTCTCACACACAACTCGTGTACAATCGTGATAAGTCAATGAGACACACTAAATTTGACGGTAGTCCCTTAACTCTAAGCCAAATTGCATAAAATATAGTATTTTGCATCTACATATAATTTAGAAAGAAACAACTTGAAAATAAATAAAATATGCATGATATTGAGCAGAAATTTAAGCAGTAAAGGCAAGGTGTCTTGCCTGGTGTGTCGCTAGACGTGGTGCGATGATCGAGATGTCATGTTCTGTCCAATAGCCGAGGTCCATACGAACATGGCCTAAATTTGTAGAAAATAGGAACGCGTGAGTAGTCGTGGTCAATGGTGATAATCATGGAGAAATTTTTGGAGAAGAAATATAGAAATTTTAGAAAATAATTTTTATAATAATTTAACGTAAATACTTGAAAATACTTTTTATACACAATTGAAAAATATATTCTTATTAGCCAAATATTTTAAAGTAGTACTTTGTAAATCTAGAAAATTATTCTTAAGGTAAACTAAATTGTAAGAATAAAATTTGTAGTTCAAAATCTTTAAATAAAATAGTAGGTAATAGTATATATTTATATATATATATATATTTCTTTCCACAAACATTTTTATAATATAATCAAATTATTTATGCAATTCAAATTTTGAAAATAATATTGCCACTAATAATACCAATGGCAAATACCCATACCCATATACACTCATAAACTAAAATATTAAAAAAAAATAGCTGTTAATAATAACAATAATAATAAACATAATGATAATAGTAATCATAATAATATGTATAATAATAAAACAATAATAATAATAATAATAATAATAATAATAATAATAAACATAATAATAATAATAATAATAATAATAATAATAATAATAATAATAATAATAATAATAATAAATATCTTACCATTTCAGCCAAATCCCTCAATCACCTATTGATTCCTTCCCCAAATTAAACCATGAGAGAGAGAGAGAGAGAGGGTAAGAGAGTGGGGGAGCGGGTCTCACCGGGCGGCTCCGGCGTTGTCGTCGGCGGTCGGTACGCGGAGCGATCAGCGCTAGCAGTGGGTGAGGCAACTCTGCGGCGGAAAGAAGAGGGCGAGTGGAGGGAGAGACCCAGGGCGGCGAGGCCAGGGCTGAAGCGGCGGGGGCGCACGGGCTGCGACGAAGTCTTGGCGGCGGAGGGTTTCGCCGGCGTGGTCGAGGACGTGAGGGAGCGGCGCTTGTGGTTCTCGGTGGCGCTGGCGACTTCGTACGGCGGGATGATGCGGCTGGGAGGAGGCGACGACTCCGGCGCCGGTGGTCAGGCACGCTGGAGGCGGATGGGAGCGGCGGCACGGGGTGGTCCGGCACGCTACTTGTGGAGACGATACCGTGCGGCTCAGGCTTCGTGGCCGGCGGAGGAGCTCCGGCCACAGAAGGTGGCAGTGGATCCGATCGCGGCTGTCGGGGAGCTGGAAGGCTTCGCCGAGCGCGACGGAGGTAAGGGTTTCTCCTTCTCTTCATGGTTGATGGAGGTGGTTATTCTTGGTGGTGGTAATGGCGGTGGATGAAGATGTGGCGGTGGTGTTGGTGGCTGCCGATGGTGGCAGTTGGTTGACGGGGTTGGGGAGGAGTGCTGGAAAGGGTGATGACGGGTGTCAGAACAGGGTGAAGGGGTTGCTGGCCGAGCGGAACGGTGGGTCATCGGAGAAGTCAGGGGTGCTGGTGTGTTCCGACCGTTGGAAACGATGGTGGTAAGACGACGACGGTGATCGGGATTGTGGAGTCGTCGGGGATGATGGATGGCAGTATTAGGCGTAGAATTTATTTGTGTCGGGATTGTCGACACGGAAAAAAATATATATGTAGAGGATGGAATAAGAAGCTGGGCACAGACACGGTGCACATATGTGGATGGTAGAAATTTTTGGAGGAGTACCTCTCCTTTTATAGGAGGTAAAAATTCCCAGTTGGATAGGGATTAAGAGGATTTAAATCCCCCCGTAGATAATATCATATTAAATTAAAATTTGATTTAAACTTTAATTGTTCAAATCCAATCAAAGTTAGATAAAACCTTCATTTAATTTAAATTCACATGAAATCTTTTCTAATTTTAATTATCCAAAATAATTCAAATATTAAATAGAACAAACTCTTAAATATCTTTTTCATAAATATTAAAATATAATATTAATTAATTTTGAAAATCGAGATAATTAAATCATAAAATAATTTTTATAAATAACAAAAATATATTGATAACAAATTTTCAACTTCGTAAAATATTTGGAATACGTTTCATATAAACCAAAATCTTCAATAACTACTTATCTTTAAATGACGAATAAAAATAACTCTTTTATAAAAATATTTATCATATTTATTTGAACATGTACTTTTCTATAATTAAAAATATTTTTCTAAATATGTACCTCGACACATATTCGCACTCGTCGAGCAAATACGAAACACGAATCTCGCATGCTATGCAAATACAAAAATGCGAACTCATATGCGATGTGCAGATACGGAGTACAAACTAAATACAAAGAAGAAAAAAATATTTTAAAAATCGTAGTAGAAATTTAGGGGGTATATATATATATATATATATATATATATATATATATATATATATATATATATATATATATATATATATATATATATATTTTAATATATAAATATATATATATATATATATATATATATAATATATATATATATATATATATATATATATATATATATATATATATATATATATATATATATATATATATATATATATATATATATATTATGTAGCGAATGAATGGAATATATATGTATATATTGTGATTGCTTTGAGATATAGTCTAAGGGTTAGCTAGTCAGTTTAGGATTGACCCAATGAGCCTAATTTGGTCGAGTCGACTACCAAGTTGACAAAAGTCAACTTTGAGTCAAACTTGATCCAAATCGACTCAAACGGATTTAGAATGACTTGATAACTTATGTTTGACCTAAAAATTAGTAAACGGACTAGTTGACTTATAGTTGACCAGGTTTGACCAGAGTTGACCAAGGGTTGACTGACCTAGAGGGACCTAGAATCATGTAGAACTGCATTGTAGACCTTTCTAATTATGATACTTTAGACCATATTGTGACTTATGATTATTTTAAATAAGATTACATCACTCCAGTTCAGTTATAATTCCTCATCAGCAACTTGGATTACCAGACGAACACATTTTCTGACCGTTTCATACTTGTTTGGACATATTCACTTGTTATGGACTAGTTTACTTGATGCTGTCACGATGTTATCGCAGATTAGTACTATATGGATCTCTTCATGCGATGTTATCCCCTCAGATACATCGGGTATATTATGCTCATGTACTTTATCATGTGCATCGTCTACTCCTTGTATTCGTATTTATTCATGTATACTCATGCGATATTCATGTACGCTCATGATCATCTGAGCCTTCATGTATAAACCAGTAGTACTTATATGGACTAGCTATCCATGTGAGTCACTACTCTTTCATGTGTAATAACATAACTTGGACAGATCCTTGTGTATTGATTTGGACAGTGGGAGTATTTTTTTGGTTATATGACTTACACCCATCTCATGTGCAACTCCAACCTAGATTTAAGTCATGTACAACCTAAGCATGTTTACATAATCAAACATGTGCTCTAAATCACGTAGTTAGTTCAGTTTTCTTATCTATATCATGTATATCTATTTCTACTATATCATGTTCTTTTTTTACAATCTCTCTACTATTTCTTTACAGCGTTTCATGTATATTATTCTATAGCTTGTTTATATTTTCCTTTCATGTTATGAACTGTGTGAGATATATGTATTCGTTCTTGTCTTGACTGGACCTGTTGAAAATATTACTGATGATGAGGATTGCCGTGATACTTACTATGGAGTAGGCCTAGTTGACACATGTGACCTGGACCCTCAGGAGGATCCAGTAGTCGCTGAGGACTTGCCATTAGCTTAGTCTAGACTTATCTTATTATCTAGCTTTATGAGACATTTGAGATTGTATTGAGATATTGTTTATGGTGTGGTTTACACCGGGACTTATTATTCATATTTGTGACTCTTTATTGAGATTATCTTATCTTCTATTCCATCTTAGATATTGTGATTGAGTTGTACCTTATATATTGTTCTCCTTTCGGAGAATATTCTATATTATGTTAGATGTTGTGACCTAGGACAGCGTTCTGCCGCCAACACTGCGGCGTAGGCTGGACATACCCACCTCTCGTGTCCTTACACTAGGTACGGGTCGTGACTGACATGATGAGATCATTAGAATTGTCTAGCTCTACTTACTTCCTACTATTTTCTTTTATCATTATTTGACCGAGTTTGTCCCCAGGGAACCTATTTTGGAATGTCCTTATATTATAAATTTGGATACAGGAATTATTGTGATGTTATATGGGGATATTGGTGATTCTCTAGATTGGGTTTATCTTCCATTTCCTTATCTCTATGTATAGTTTATCTCTGTGATTTGAGTTAGATAGTTACTTGTGATTTTGATATGGTTTCTGTATGGATTCATGGTTCTTGAGGTATAGACAACTACTACCGCAGATACCACGACATAGGCTAGAATTACGCATGTACTCATACCTGATTATTCGAAAGCGAGATGTGACATGTCCAAAGCTTTGTAACCTCTCTATCATCATTGCTTGTTAGGATCATGTCATCAACATAGATAATAACAATAACATGTAGACAAATAAGCTCGAATCAGAGTTACAAGCAAATGACCAAAAAATGGAAGGTATAATCGTATCAAACCATGCCCTTGGAGCTTGCTTCAACCTATAAAGATCCTTATTTAACTTGCATAAATAGTTTGGATAAGAGCTTGACACATAACCCGGCGGTTTCTCTATGAAGATGTCATTATCAATCCTAACATAAAAAAAAGCATTCTTTATATTAAGTTGCCTAAGCTTCTGTTGGTGTTTTCTTTACATGGAGAGAGCTTGCTCTCAACATGCCTTGTAAAAGTTTAGTCCCACATCGAAAATGCACCATGAGTTATCTCAACATATATACTTGGTTGTGTTGTTGAGAGATGCACATGGGGTGGTGACCCTAAGGAGGGAACCATGTGGGTGATTTTACTAGGAGGTAAGAATAAGGCTCCAAGGATTAAGCATTAATGCTTTTGTCATTCTCGTAGATTAATTCCATTTGGAGCTAAGCCCCAAAGGGGCTTAGCGACTCGGACTCGGACTCGGGCTCATGGGCTCATGCGGTCCATGCGGCCATACGGCTCATACGGCCAGGCTACTACTGCTACTGCCGCATGGAGGGCTCCGCTGACTGTGCTGGCTACAAGTCAGTTATGGAAAGACTGATTTAATTTAAATTAATTTCGTTTCCATCTTTGTGGTATTTGAATTAATTTTGTTTCCATCTTTGTGGGATTTGAATTAATTTCATTTCCATCTTTGTGGGATTTGAATTAATTTCATTTTCATCTTTGTGGGATTTGAATTAAGTTCGTTGCTATCTTTGTGGAATTTGCTTCAATCTTTCCATAACTGAAGAGGCGGCTAGGGTTTCTACCCTCTCTCTATATATACTCTCTTCTGGCCTCCTTTGTGGCTACTACAAATTTTATAAGTCAGAAAAGAGAGAGAGAGGGAGCTGCTGCCGCCATTGTAAGTCCATCCGAGGAGTCAGAACAGAGGTGACTTCGAGCGTTCCACAAGTTTTTCAACTTGCTGGTTCCTGGAAGCAATTCGTGTGGGGCGAATCTTGCTTTGACCAACGGTGTTTTGACACCCCAGCAATTTTTTTTCATATCATCTTTCTCTAGATTATTGTAACTCGTTCTGTCCCAATTGCAATACGTTTGCAAGGAAGAACGAGAGATCTTCTCTTCTCTATTTCCCTCCTTCATATTGTAATCTGGCTATTTGGTTTTTTATATCATCGTAGATCTTGAGTTTGATCACTATAAAGTATTGTGTGACTCTCAGATCTCGATTGCATCAGTTTTTCATCTTTGATCAAGCCCCGGGACTAACAATCTCAAAGCAAGATCATTGTAGATGGAAAACATTAATGCTTCGCTCGTCCAATCGGACTACTGCAAGTTGGAAAAGTTCGATGGAGAGGATTATCAAGTTTGGAAGAGGAAGGTTTATCTAACTCTTCAACTCAAAGACGTTGATCATGTACTCTTGGAGGAAGAACCTTCTGTTCCAGACACTGGGTCTACTGCCGCAATTAATGTGGCTACCAAACTCCAGGCCAAATGGAGAAGGAAAAATAGCATCTGCAGACTTCTCATCCTGAATGCTATGGAGGGTTCCCTGGCAGAATCCTACTCGAAGAAGGAATTTGCCAGAGACATATGGGAGTCTGTGGAAAAAATGTATGAAGAAGACAGGAACAGAAGCAAGATGTTTGTGGTTGAAAAAAATCACAAATTGCTCTTTGAGGACGAGAAGTCCATGTTGCCACAGGTGAAGGAATTTCTGAAGCTGCGTCAGAAACTAGAAGACGAAGCGATGCCCCTTCCCGACAAGTTTGTCGTTGGAGGGATGGTCTCAAAACTTCCTGCTGGATGGAGTACCTTCTATGCAATGATGCTCAGAAAGAAGCTAGACATTAGCTTGGTAGATCTACTTCAAGAGATCCATGTTGAGGACGAGATGCGTTCCCAACAGAAGGTGGACACTCTGTCCAAACAGTTGGCTAAAGCCAATCTAGTGCAGATGAGAGATCCCAAGGGCAAGCAGGCGGCTTCTCATCCCAAGAAGAAGGACTTCACTAATCTAAAAGTGAAGGGTCCTTCATTCAAGCAACAGAAGTCCAAGTCCCACGTGACTTGTTTCAATTATGGTAAGAAAGGCCACTACAAGAGTGAATGCAGATCCAAGCCTAAACAATCAGAGAAAGGTGAGCCTAGTAAGGTTTCATTGGTTTCTAACATTGTTGCTATGATCGTACAGGTCACAACTGTGGGAGTTGACTCTGACTAGTGGATAGACACTGGTGCGACTTGCCATGTCTGTTCTGGCAAGGAATGGTTCGTCACGTACCAGCCGATATCTGAGAAGGTTGTCATGGCAAACCAGGCCCAAGCTGAAGTTCTGGGGATCGGGACTGTGGAGCTGAAACTCACTTCTGGGAACACTCTGACGCTTCAAGGTGTGAAGCATGTTCCGGTGATTTCTAAGAACTTGATCTCTGGGAGCCTGTTCTGCAATACAGGCTTGAGGATGGACATCAATGCTGGTCAGATGGTGATGTCCAAGAAGGGAACATACTTCGGAAAGGCTTATCAAATCGAAGGAATGTTTAAAATTTAGCTTGTCAACCAGTTTAATGACATTAATGCAGTTGCATTTTCTGATTATTCTCTTGAGTTGTGGCATAATAGGCTAGGACATGTTCACTGTAAAAGAATTAACAAAATGTCCAGTCTAGGACTTATCTCCAAATGTGGGGGTATGGTGGAGAAGTGTGAAGTGTGTGCTCAGACGAAGATCACAAGGAAACCCTTTTATCGGGTCAATCGAAGCACAGATCTTCTGGAGTTGGTGCACTCCGATATCTGTGACTTTAAACATTTCTCCACGAAGGCCGGGATGAAGTATTTCATAACCTTCATCGACGACTTCTCAAAATACGCGTTCGTCTACTTGCTCAAGACTAAAGACGAAGCTTTCAAGAAGTTCAGAGAGTTCAGGGCCGAAGCTGAACGACAGACTGGACAACAACTTAAGAGGTTGAGAACTGATCGAGGTGGGGAGTACAGGTCTCATGAATTCACATTGTTTTGCAAAGAACATGAAATCATAAATGAGACTACTGCTCCATATTCTCCTCAATCTAACGGAGTGTCGGAGAGGAAGAACAGAACGTTGACAGAAATAATGAACTCAATGCTGCTAACCGCGGGTCTTCCTAAATGCTACTGGGGAGAAGCTGCATTGTCGGCTACTTTTATTCTAAGTAGAGTGCCGTATGCAACTTCGGACGTAACTCCTCATGAACTCTGGTTCAAAGTCAGACCAAACTTGAATGTCATTCGAGTGTGGGGTGTCTGGCGTATGTGAAGCTCCCAGATCTGAAGATTCGAAAGCTGGGGACAAGGACTACGAAGGCGATCTTCTTGGGATATGTCGAGAAGAGTGATGCTCGAAGATTTTTTGATATTGAGTCAAATCATATCATCGAATCTCGCGATGTTGAATACTTTGAAGACAAGTTTGCAAAAGACAAAAACGTTGTTCTTTCGGACATTCCGAAAAATGATGTAGGTGAAAATGAGACTAAAATCTCATATGGGCCAGTAGTCCAAGAAGAAGCTGTTGTTGATGAAACAACTCTTGTACCAGAACTCACAGAGCCGTCAGCAAAGCGAGCGAGGAGACTGTCACCCCCAGTTTTCACAAACAGGAGTATTTTGGTAATTTTCCACTTTAAAAATTATTTTCGAATTATTTAATTATTATTTGTATTATTTTGGGGTTATTTGAATCGGGTTCGAATTTCAACTCATTCCGACTTGTTTTGACTAGTTTCGGGGACCCGGGTAGTTTTGACCTTAGCGGGCCCACACACTAGCTAGCCATGGCCCACAATATTACCATCAAAAGTTAGAGGGATTTATCATGACTCTATGGATTAGGTTAGAGCTAATTAGAACACTAGATTTACATTTTTAACCCCCAAACCCTAAGCAACCTTATGTAGGACTAATAGAACAATTAGAGGGGCAAACTTGTAAATACCAAAAAGGGGAAAATAGGCATGCTTGGCCGGCCACTAGGAGTAGGGGTGGGGAGGAGAGAGAAACCACTTTCCTTTCATTCTCATCCACTTTTTCTTCTTCTTCTCCAAAGGCTCCTTCCACGTTTGAAAGCTCACCATTGATTTCTTCTCCAAACTTGGTAATCTCTTCTCCAAATCTATTTTCCTCTTATGTAGATTGGTTAGGAACCCAATAGGAATGATTCCCATGATTGTGTCCCCATTAGAGACCATTTTGTGTCCATTTGGATATTTCTAGGAGTGTCCAACATGTAGGTTTGTATCCCAATAGGAAAAACCCTCTTTTGGACACATGGATATTAATGTATATTGATTTTTTGTGTTGTTCTTATTATTATTCCAGATTTTGACATGTTTTAGAATGAGTTTCTCCAAGTATCTAAATGTATCATATTCATTCCTATATATATATATATATATATATATATATATATATATATTTTATATATATATATATATATATATATATATATATATATATATATATATATATATATATATATATGGTGGATATTGTGTTGTTGTGTGATGTTGTTGTGTGGGTTGGAGAGAGCAGCCATGGTCGGCCATGGGGGTGTGTATGAGTGTTGTGTGGGTGTATGTGTAGTGGTGGTGTTGTGGTTATGTTTGTGTGTAAGTGGGAGAGTTAGAGGTGATTTGTGAGAGAGTGATAGAGGGATAGTGAGAGTGGGATTTGAAGAGGCTAGAGGGGGGAGTTATGCTGCTGAATCCAGCAGTTAGGAGGGGGCATTCAGCCCCATGGCAGCCCCCAATTCACTATATGACAGCCCCCTACATTTGCCTTCACAAAATCAGTCCAACATGCCCCTTAAAACCCATCCAAAATCAGTCCAAAACACCTACTTGGCTGTCCCCTTTTTGCCTAATTTTCTGTCCATACAAATCACTAAATAACAGCCATATAATCCCCACTTTTCAGTCCCCACTTGCCCCTCAAATATGTCCATTTATTTCTAATGTGTGTGTGTATTGTGAGATGTGTGTGTGTGTGTTTTGTGAGGTATTTTGAGTGTAGTCTAGTAGCCTATAGGATAGCCTATACCTAAACTAGTAGGAAAACCTATAGGAGAGCCTTGTGAGTGTGATACCATGTGAGTGTTGTGTATGAGTGGTGTAGATGAGTGTGGTATGGAAAAGGGTAAATTCATGATATATGATAGGTAATAGGGTAAACCTATACCCCGTATCCTAACATGGCCTAGATACTTAGGATACCCAAATTTCTTGGTAGGTAAACCTTAGATAGGTTGATATCTAGCTACCCTAAGGAGCCTAGGCTAGTGTCATGGGTATTTGCAAGGTTTCCTTGGGTTTGGGCAAGGTATCGGGATTTACCTTGGAAAGGTAAATACTAGTTTTGCCTAGAAATAGGATATTGGTGTTAGAAGCCTAAGATGGTGTTAGAACTTGATTTCCGTGGTTGGTAATGATCAAATATGGTACTCTAAGACTAGTTTTGACGTCGGTTGACCTTTTGACCAAAAGTCAACAAAAGTCAACCGAGAGTCAAACTTAGCCTTTAAGCGACCCGATTTGACCGAAACCAACCCAGAGTTGACCAGTTGACTGGAAGTCCATAGTTGATCAACATTAGACTAGTTTGACCTAGGGTTGACCTAGGGTTGACCAGAGTTGACCAGAGTTGACCTTTTGACCAAAAGTCAACTGTAAGTCAACCGTTGATCCCGATTGACCTAGTTTGACTTGGAATGACTCCCAGTGACCTAGTATGACCTAGTATGAACCAATATGGCCTAGTATGACTCAGTTTGACCTAGATTGACCTAGTTTTAACTTAGACTTGCATTCATGGCTTGTATTAGTTTCCTTTTTCAGTTTTAAGCCCTGTTTGACTCATAGTATCTTATTTTAGGTCTGTGATCACTCTGAGCGTCTGTTCACTCTATCAGCTCAGGACCACAGGCGAGTACATTCACTGATAGTTTTTATTGTCTTGATATCTACTATATCTGATTCAGTGGTAGTGTCTTACTTGATTCTCGACACGATAGTTCACGGATTAGTATTATCGGATTCCGGTCATAAGATGTCATTCCTGGATTTCTTGGGATACTGGTACTTGTTGGTCTTGATTCTTTTACTTGTATTGATGCCGATTCCTGAAGAGGACTTGCTCCCCTCTTAGGGAATCCCGCATGATGACGTGCTATGTCCGGATCTGTAATACTATTCGGGGATGGGGGAATTATTAGGGGTTATGTGATCAAGCCTTTCTGTAACTATACATTGCTAGCGTTACCCTCACCTCACGTAGGGTGTTGTAGACACCCCATTACCAGTTATCTAGGTTGGATGACATGATTCTCCGTTGAGTACACCGCGGATTGCCGGGCCAAGTGGATAACCATCTCTTGCTTCCCTAGCCGATCACATATCGCTCTAATAATTCAAAACACCTTTTTACTTTATTTGTCATGTCTTATATTCCAGTTTCATCTTTACTTACTGTACTTTCACCATGCTATGATTTATTCTTATTTGCTCTATCTGCCTTTTATACTGTACCATGGTTATGGGACTAAGTTCTATTTGAAAGAAGGGTTACAACCCCGATCCTTGTTTGGTTTAAGGATTGTAACTCGACTTTCAAATGGTTCCCAAGTCGCCGATGTCTTTGTCTTGTATTTCATTATTACTGTCTCTTAAGTATTTCTCAATTCACATGGAACTGCTGTTGGTGTTTTGTACTTGCTCATTTTCCTGACAGGATACCGTTGATAAATTTTACAGATGACTCTGAGACTGACTGCCCGACCTACTACGGGGTTGAGTCGGATGAGCTAGACTTAGACCGTGGCTTATTGGTAGAGCCACTGGACTTCGCTCACCCTGAGTAGCTTAGTTAGTTAGGTTTGCCTGGTCTGCGAGCCAGCTAGTACATTTTCAGTTTGTAGTATCTTATACTTATATTATCTGAGACTCTGGATGTTGTGTTAGCCATGACTTGTGGATTTTGGACTCGTTTCCTATTTTATTCTATTATATCTCTGTTCCATGCTATCTACCTTAGTTTTGATATATGTGATTGAGACTGTATTGCTATGTTACCTCCGTTCGGAGTGTATATACTGTACAGGTACTTTTAT
>JANAVB010009995.1:11013827-11140129 GCA_029216955.1 Iris pallida | reverse complement strand
CGTCCTAGCCGCCTTCGCCTTCTCCGACCGCTCTTTGTACTCGGGCTCCTCAAATCGAGCCCTCATCGTGGCCCACTGGTCTGGTGTGATCCAACCAACAATCGGCTTTCCGGAGCGGTGACGTTTTTTCTGATCGTCAATAGCATCACGGATCAACTTGGCGGCGACGGCAGGAAACTGCCTCTCAATCTGCTCGGTGCGGTGTGGTGGATAAAAATAAGTCCTCTACAAGAATTACAAATTAAAATAATTAGTTCTAAAAAATACTTAAAATTATATTAATTATACTAAATTAACTATCTTTAGTTACCTTGAAGTGGGCAAACCAGAATGCCTTCCTCTCTTCCGAGGCATCCGAGTAGTTGATCCACGGACCCCCATAGTTGGACCTTAGAAATGTGCCCAACGCTCTCTGTACCGACGAGGGACGATATCTGTATACAACGATAACCGACGTATTAATGAATATATATAGATATACAGACATGCATAAAATATTGATTTAACTTACTTTGTAGGACCGTCGGCCCAAATCTCCATCCTCGTCTCGCCCTGAGGTGCGCATGCATGGTCGCTCTGGTATGGATCCGCCCGGGCGGGAAGGGCGAGAGTAGGGACTACCTCCTCCACCTGCTCCCCACCCGCCATGCTGCTGTCAGCGCTAGAAAGGCTAGGGGAAGTAGTATGTTCAGCAAGCCTGGAACTGCTCGTCGCAGGTGCACTGCCACCCGGACCTGAGACCGTATGGTACAAAAAGTGCTCGGGTCAGAGGATGGTCCAGAGCCATCCTCCTGTAACGGAGCTCTCTGCCCACCTAAGGACACGGATCGTGCTGGCCTATCTCCGCGTCATCCTGAGGTGCCTCCGCGTCGTCCTGCCATGCTGATAATAACATTGGAGTTCATAATTTAAGACTACAGAAATATGAATACATCGAAATCACAGTTTATGATTGAAAATATAAATAAATACAATGACAGTTTAGAAATATCTGCATACATTGGAATTCAAAAGTAATCATAGTTCATAATTTAAGATTACAGAAGTATGAATACATCAAAATCACAGTTTCTCAATCATCCTCTGAAAATTCATCTTCTTCGTTTGCCTCCTCCTCCTCATCCTCCTCATCGTCACTAGCATCTCCTTCGTCTTCCCCTTCGGATACTTGTACCTCTTCTACACAAGTAGATATTGAATGGGGAACTTCTGCTGAGTCGACATCAACTGTATTAGGTACAAGAGGCAGCTCGTCCTCCTGATAAGCCACTTCGTCGACGTCGTAGGTATTTCTGGCTTTAGTCTTGCATACTGCCCACCAGTCGTACCTCGTTGTTCTCCGTCTAGGATATGTTATAAAATATACGAGTTGAGCTTGACTTGCTAGGATAAATGGTTCGTATCCTTGGTATCGACGACGGTAGTTAATATCTACAAGACCATGTTTGTCAATTTTCCATCCTTGATTTTGTATGGGATCGAACCAATCAACTTTAAACAACACGATCTTGGCAGGCTCTATGCCATAGTTGTACGTCAATTCTACGATATCACGTAAGACGCCATAGAAATTATTGCCTGGAGTGACATCTTTGTAGTTTGTAGATTGATACACAAGCAACTATTTTTTGTGGAATCAAGATCCAGGAAGCTATCTCTGATGACAGCATTTGTTGACTTGAACTTAAACCCATTCACGCAATAACTTGGCCATACTTTGACAGCATAAATTGGTCCCTTGGCAAGAGTTCTAATAGATTCATTCTCAAGAATGACGTCCGGACGATCGACCTAAACACGAAAAGATACAAAATTAAGTTTAATGTTAAGTTATTTCTTGTGAAGTTGTGAATGGAGGAAGATTCTAACTAGCTTGTTACATACATATGCAGTCAACCAAGACGGAAATGAAGTCTCATTTCTTCTTCTACTTCTTCATCTGCAATGTATGGTCTACTTGACCTCACCTCATCATTAAATTTGCTGAAAACCAATAAATATCGGGATATACTCGTTAAATTATAATAACGGAATCAACAAATAGATGACTTGAATGTTGAAAATTTTTACTTACCACTCTAGCTTTTCTACTTCATCCTCCTCGCAGTTGAGTAATATATATAATTGGGCCGCCTTTAGTTCCTCATCATTCAAATATCTCTTTTTCAGTTTTCCTGAAGGCTTTCCAAGAGTATTGAAGACTTTCAATAATGCATCATTATATTCTATATCTCCAACGTCGTTTCTCGGAGCTCTTGTTCTATTTGTAGCAATATGAGGCTTGAAATACATTGAACAGAAGTTTGTAATCTCCTCAAGGACATAGGCTTCACAAATAGAACCCATGACCCGTGCCTTATTTTTCACCTTCCTCTTCAGGTGGTTTAGATGACGCTCGAACGGGTACATCCACCGATAACCGACGGGCCCACCAACACGTGCCTCATATAAAAGATGAATTGGCAAATGCTCCATAGAGTCGAAGAATCCAGGAGGGAACACCCTCTCAAGCTTACACAATGTTACTGCAATGTCCTTCTTCTGCTTTTCAAGCCGATCGACGAGCAACTTAGTAGAACAAAGATCTCTGAAGAATATGCTAAGCTCTGTCAGTGGATCACAAACGATATGAGGTAAGAATTCCCGAAATGCAATCGGGATTAACCTCTCCATAAAAACGTGACAGGCGTGGCTCTTCATACCCTGGAGTTTGTTCTCCTTCGGGTCAACACATCTTCTCAAATTCGATACGTACCCGTCTGTAAATTTTAGGCCCTGGATCCACCTACAAAGTTTACCTTTGTCCTCCTTGTCCAGTGAGAAAATGGCCCTGGGCTGCTTATACTTCCCACTGCCTTCCTTTATCAAATGCAACTCTGGACGTCTGCATATTTCTTCTAAGTCCAACCTGGCCTTGGGATTGTCTTTCGTCTTCCCCTTTACGTCCATCACAGTATTTATTATATTGTCAAATACATTCTTCTCGATATGCATGACATCCAGGTTATGTCTGAGCAGATGGTCACTCCAATATGGTAGGTCCCAGAATATACTCCTCTTCGTCCAGTTGTGAGCGCGGCCAAATCCATCACACTTGTACCCCGCTGTAGGCTCTTCAATAGCACTTGACAATTCTTTAACTTCTTCCCATATCGTGTCCCCAGACCACCGTGGCGGTGGACTGGACTTCTCCACCACGCCAGCACGAAAAGCATTCTGTTCCTCCGGTACGGATGATCCTTTAGCAGGAACTGCCGATGACAATCAAAGAAGCACGGTTTTCCTTCGTGTTTCAAACGGAAAGCCTTAGTGCGATCCATGCAATACGGACATGCGAGACGACCATGGGTGCTCCAACCCGATAACATTCCATAGGCCGGGAAATCATTGATGGTCCACATTAGTGCGGCCCTCATCTGAAAGTTCTGCTTTCTGGAAACATCATATGTGGTTGCACCTACTTTCCACAACTGATTCAGCTCATCTACCAAGGGCTGTAAGTACACATCGATGTTCCTCTTCGGGTTCTTCGGACCTGGAATAATAACAGTTAGGAACATGTAAGGAGTCTTCATACACATCCAAGGCGGCAAGTTGTACGGAGTAACAATCACTGGCCAACAAGAATATTGTGAGCTCGAAAGTCCAAATGGGGTAAAACCGTCGGAGGAAAGCCCCAATCTGACATTACGCGGCTCCGAAGCAAAATCGGGATACACTCGATCAAAGTGCTTTCCATGCTTCCCCGTCGGATGGATGATCCAGTACTCCATCTATTTGTTCCCGCTTGTGCCAACTCATATTATCAGCTATCTCCTTTGCCATAAACAACCTCTGCAACCGCGGCATCAAAGGCAAATAGTGCATCGAATCTATTGGCTTGCGTGCACCAGAAGTCCTTGTTGTACTAGTTGCCTTGAAGCGATCGGCACCACAAAATCTGCAGGCGTCTTCATCCTTGTCGTCCTTATAGTACAGCATGCATCCGTTGCGACATGCATCAATTTTTTCATACCCCATCCAGAGCGATCTCACCATTCTCTTGGATCGGTAGAAGTCTTTAGGTAACTTGCCACCCTCCGGCAATATATCTATAATTAACTCCAGGATTCGGTTGTAGCATTCTTGAGACATGTTAAAATCTGATTTTATGCTCAACAATCTTGTAACCACCTCCAACGGTGAATGGTCATCACAACCAGGATATAAAGGAGTCCTTGCATTCTCCAGCAACTCCATGAACTTTGCAGCATTGGCATTCGGTGCCTCCTCAGCTGTATATTGATTGTTTGGATCGAAACTAGGCCCCGCAGCATCAAAAACCATGTTCGTCCACCCTTGGTCATAATCAGCATGCTCGTGGACATCTACATAAGGCTCCACATAAGGCTCCGGCTCGGAGGCTAAAGACACAAGTTCTCCATGTGCGGTCCACTGATAATAATTTGGCATGAAACCCCTCGAATACAAATGATATATCACATCCACTTCCGAAAGATATTTCAAGTTGTGACATCTCATACATGGACACTTAATTTTTGTACGGTCCATGTACTGAGGGAACGCCTTGGCAAACTGCAGAAACTGTTGCACACCCTGTATAAATTCATCCCGCACACCGCACATGTCATCAGGATGACGATTGTACATCCACAAACGGTTTCGCAGATAGTAATTCATATCCATTTTAAGATAATTCTGCAAAGATTGACACAGATAATAATTCATCAGAATGACGATTGTATATCCACAAACGGTTCTGCATAATTGCCAAGTGTGGGGACGAATGGCTCAGAACACAACCCAAAATGCATTCTAGCATACATTAGTTTGAATCATCTATGTTCTGTACATATTGTGTAGTATATGTTCTTATCGAATCTAGTATCTGAAGAATGTAACAGAATCAAGATGAACCCATATAATGTAATACTAAGACATTATCTACTACTAAAAGATGTAGTAATAGGTTGTCGTATCATCATTGCCGAGGGATGGGGGTAGGAGGACAGTCAACTTTATCTACGGCTACATAGTTTATGCCTCGCCAGTCGAATGGCTGCAAGGACTATGTCCTGATCACGATGTCGTACCATAGATTATCTACTACTAATTAAGACTTTCAACTAAGCAGTCAAAGGGTACTGAACAGAAAGTCTAATTATAAGACTTTCAACTAAGCAGCATTGTAGGATTTAAAATATGGTATTCAGGATTAGTATCCATCCTTCGTGACATAGCTGACTCTGCCAAAACCTGACCAACATATCCTACACTAATCATTCCATATTTCAGTAATGTCAGTGAGCTAAATCATTCTCAACTGTCGAGAATACTTAGGAGAAAACTCATTCACAGGATTAGTATCCATCCTTCGTGACATAGCTGAAATTTTATAGAGCTCGATAATAATTATTAGTCAATTTATTCATCATTTCAAAACCCTGAAAAAGCCCAAAAACAACTTCCAGTATCAGTAAATAGGGCTCGAACCCTAAATTAGAATTCGAATCCAAGCAAAATATCAAATTGACAATTGATATGCCCAAAAAACTTCCAGTATCAGTATATAGGTGTCACACTGTGAGTCTCGTGTCCACACAGTAGGGACACGACGTGTCCAAACCAACAAAATAGGTGTCACTACGAACTAGAAGCGAGTCCACTGTGAGTCTCGTGTCCACACAGTGGGACACGACGTGTCCAAACCAACAAAATAGGTGTCACACAAACTAGAAGCGAGTCCATTATGAGTCTCGTGTCCACACAGTGGGACACGACGTATCCAAATCAAAAAAATAGGTGTCACACGAACTAGAAGCGAGTCCACTGTGAGTCTCGTGTCCACATAGTGGGACACGATGTGTCCAAACCAACAAAATAGGTGTCACACGAACTAGAAGCGAGTCCACTGTAAGTCTCGTGTCCCCGACAGCGAGTCCACACTCTCGTGGACATGAACTACAAGCGAGAGAGAGAGAGCTAGAAGACGAGGAGAAACAGGGAAGCGGGGGGGGAGAGTTACCTGATCCGGAGCTACCTGAGGAAGGAGAAGGAGGAGGAGGAGAAGGAGGAGGGAGATCGCCGGAGGAGCGCCGCGGAGGAGGAGGCCGGAGGGGCGTCGCGGAGGAGGAGGGCACGAAATATTTAGAGGAAAATTTTGTGAAAGATCGAAAAGCGAAACCCTTGCTATATGAAAATATTAGCGACGTAATTCTATAACGTCGCTAAACGTCGCTGGTATTTATGAAACGGCGACGCTACTTAAATTGCGTCGCTACACGTCGCTGAATCAGCGACGTGTACCGACGAACTTGCGACGCCTATTCTCATTTAACAAATTGCAACCGCTAGACGTCGCTATTAGTCGCTGTCAGCGACAAACAGCGACGTCTTGCATAAATGTCGCTAAAACTCCAAAAAATAGCGATGTTTTTGTTTGGAGTCGCTAAATACGTCGCTGATATGACTTATTTTGGTAGTGGGAAGTCCCGTTTCCACCCAAGTATAAGCCACTAACCATTATGCTGTTTGACGACAGCTCATCTCCAAGTCAATATCTTAATCATTTCAAGGTAATGACTGATCAACTTCAACCGAACGATGCTCTAGTTGAAGTAACGTGTAGGCAACTCTAGAGGGGGGTGAATAGAGTTTGGGTCGATAATCAGCAAATAAAAATTAACTCTTTCACCAACAGAATAATTAATCAAAGTATTAATGCTAAAATAAAAGAGATCAGAAAAGCATACATAAACACAATAATTTTAACCTGGTTTCCCTCGTAGAGGACTAGTCCAGGCCTGAGAACTCTAGCTCAGGATTAAAATCTACTATTTGTGAAATAGCGTACAACCACGTGCCTTTACTCAGAAGAGCACGCCAATTTCTTACAGATTCGTAGGTGGCAAAACTTGGAATTATCCAAGTGACTTTTCTTTCACTCTTGCACACAACTTCTAGCAGATATTGGATTGAGCACCTTGGGCTAATGAGAGTTGTGGCTTAGGAGATATGGAAGAATGAGGCTTGGAGTAGTAGAGCATAGAAAGTTTAAATATTTGAAGGTGAGAGATAATTTGAAATAGGAGAATTCAAGCTCCATTTATACTATGCGGAGGCAGAGTTCGACCCGAATTATGTCCCAAGAATTCAAATATTTGAACGTTGGACAACTTGTACCAAGTAGGCCCTAAAAATTAGGGTGCTGAAAATTAGGGGACAGAGTTCGGCCCGAACTCTGTCTTCCTTAGGACAGAAGTTCTCAATAGGCTATGGTAGTTTGGTTTGGTTCAGGAATTGGTCTATTTGTATGGTAGAGCTTAGAGAGATATGTCTAGGGGTTGAGATGACACCGTGCGACTCAACGTACACATTCTTCTAGACTCAATAAGTTGAAGATTACAGACTTGGAACAAATAGAAAAACCAAGAGCCCTTTGATGATTCATTTCTTCTGATATTTGAGAAGACCTGAAGACGTCTTTTTTCTTGATAGCTGTCGTCCAAAGATAAATAGATCTTAAAATCTGAATACCTTTCGGGGGCTTCGCCCCTGAACCCCCGAAAGGGGGTGCTGCCCCCTCGACCCCTGTCCGCTGACCGGACAGCGGAACCCCCGATGCGAGGCCCCGGATAGGTCGCTAGGCGGTTCAAAAACTTTTTTCTATGACGCCGTCTTTGGTCCATCATTAATTCTTTATTGCCTATGTCCTGGTTTGATCATGTTTGATCATGCTTACTGCATGTCTACAAATATATGTTAGACGAGCAAAATATGTTACAGTATGAAACAAGCATAGCAATATGTTATAGGACAATTAGGGCAATGCTAAGTTTAAGTAGCAACATGATAGTGAATATATGAATATTAGTGACATTATTATGCTAAACTTAATTGATCAACCATATTCAAAAAACACGATGTAATCATTGGGCTAACACTAGTCACTAGAGTTTTTGTCGGGTGCTTAGCGGGTGTGGCCTATGACTGGTATCGCAGTTTGCCAGATGGTTGTATAACATCTTTTACATGATTCAAGCAAATATTCTTGGAACGATTCTATGAGGGATCAAACGACATGACTATGTCGGCCCTTATCAAAATCAAACAACGGCCTAATGAAACTGCTGCACATTTTATTGAACGCTTCCATTGTAAGGAAATCAAAATATCTCTAGGTACTCCAGATGCACTGACTATAGATACATGCAAATCAAACTTGTTACTAATAGTCAGCATGTGGACTGGACCCATGCAATTCCAAGACTGGGCCTCCTTTATAGTAAGTGCCAGGGCAGCCGAAGACAGTGCTGACAAGTTCAAACAACTAGGCATCCATATGCCTAATTTTGACAAAGATGAACATTCTATAACCGACAGTGGTGGTCGTCAGAACAATCGCAAGAGCAAAGAAGCTTTGGCCATCAATGTGAAAGGCAAAGAAGCTTTAGCTGTCAATGTAGGTCAGTCAACACCTACTACGACAGCACCCCCACAGAGAGCACATCGTCCAAAAGAGGAATATTCTTTTGACGAGGACAACATCATAAGCATATTCGATTGTGTAATCAAGAGCAACAAACTTCAACTGCCCGAAGCAAAACGGCTAGACGAAGTAGGTAAAACTGACAATCCTAAACACTGTGTGTATCACAGGTTCTTGGGACATCCGATGAGGGCGTGTTACGTAATCAAAAGGAAGATCCAAGAGCTGATCAACGCCAAGGCAATCACCCTTCAGTGGGATAAAAATACGGTGACTGCTAATGTCGTCTCTCTGCAATTTGGCAACTTTTTTGCTTAACTTGTACATGATGGAGTCGTCCCCATTCCAAAAGCTACTCTGGAGATCGTCAATCTTCCACCAGTACGAAGTGACGGTCTTGTGCCCCTATCAACCGACAAAGGGGAAATCATGTGGATCTGCCCCAATTTGGTTACTGAGTTTGAATCCAACACACCTGCTTCCTCTACAAAGTCAAGAAAGATAACTAGATACAAGTCATGGCATATAACTTCACTAGGTAGTCATCTTCCACCTTTGGATGCTACCTTCATCCCAGAGGTAGCTTCGCCTTCTTCTGCTGAAGCAGTAACACCAAAGACGAAAATCAACTACAGAGCAACATTCTATCTATATAGTCAATACTCCAAAGAATTGATGACAAAGATGGGATATGATCTACAGAAAGCCCCTGGCTTAAATGATGGAAAAGGGTCTCCTATACCCCTTTCCCTACGTCTTCAACAGAATCAGTCCCGTATTGGACTGCAATTTTGGACAAATCTATCATGTCTTCAAAAGAAGTCTTCCAGAGGCAAGACTAGGATGAAGAACTGTATCATGGTGTCCTTTGCACCAGTACCGAAAGAAGAAGCCATGACTGGTACCCAATCTGGAAGGCTCTATCTCAGAGACTATCCAGAGAGATAAGAGAATGCAGTCTTTTCGCCCCCAGTCCTTAATGCCCCTTCAGCATCTTCTCCACCCTGTAGTCAATGTTCCATCGGCTTCATCGCCACAAGCGGAACCGATTCCTTCCAAACCAACAGCAGCCGACAAAAATAACTAGTTTACTTAGTTAAAATATTGAAGAAAACTCCACCTCTTGGACTTAAAAAGCTGTATAACTTTGATATATTGGCTCAACTAGCCAATACGTCGGCAAGGTTATCAATTTTTGAGCTCTTGCATCTCTCGAGAGAAACTCGAGAAATACTAAGCAAAACTTTGATACAAGCTAACGCTTGTCTAACACACCTCAAAAAACTAGATAAGGAATCGGTGGCATGTTTTTACTGTCATAGTATGATGGAGTTGATTCCCAATATCACTTTCACATAAGATGATATGCTTATGGAGGAAACTTGACATGATCGACCTCTCTACTATACATGGTGTATCGATACAATGAAGGTCGATTGCATCCTGACTGACCCAGGATCTGTACTCAGTATTATGCCAAAGACTCTACTGGATGCGCTAAAGATCCCAATTCATAATCTCTCTACAATAATCACGACTATTCTGGGATTCAATTTTGGAATAAGTGAACCTCTGGGAAAGATTCGCCTGAAAGTTCAAATCGGAAATCTTTGCACGAAAGTCACCTTCTATGTGATTGACAATCATGGCTTCTATAATACTTTATTGGGAAGACCATGGTTGCATGAACATAATATTGTGATATCTACTCTCCATCAATGCTTCAAATATGTCGATGACAACGGAGAAGTCTGAAAGGAATTGGCTGATCTTAATCCCATCCGAGGTAACGAGGAATATTTTATGGACTCCAAAATGTACAAAGAAGAGTTCATGAAAGTCGTATTGGCCAAGGACACTGAATAGGATCAGAAGGACAATCTAGATGATATCCTAGTGATTCTGGTCAAAGGACGTATTTCTCGTCCTTCATCTTCACATATGCTAACCATCAGTCTCTCCTCTTCCGTCAAATATCCTCTTAAAGAAAAGACAAAGCATAGGGAGCTCACCTCTTCTGAGCCTCTGGTTATTGACCTTTATCGTAACGAGCCTTCTTCTCCTTATCCTTCTCTTATTATCAATCTTAGCAAGCCATTGGCTAAGATCAGGAGCCCTGTTGTAAATGATGATGTAATTATCAATAAAGTAGTATCTCCTTTGCAGTATACTGATGTCAATTACTATATATGATGTTATCTAGAAATCCTAGATAACTCCAAACCCCTTATATTAGGATCAGTCTAACCTCTTCAAGATGAAGTATCACTAGACTCAGTACAAGATTCATTCTTTCAGGTTCCCTCCCGAAAGAAGGATGAACATGATATTCTCTTTAGCAAATGATTGAATCAAAAGGCTACATCCGATAGTGATGCTGAAAACGACGATAATAGACGACTTCAACTACATCGTTACAGTCAACAGTCGAAGAATATCATCCGAAAGATGGATTACAACTTCAAAATCGGCCTCAATGGTGGTAGAGGAAGACGAACTCCTATTCGTATACCTGCTCTAAAAGAAAAGTTGATATAATATTACAACAAAACAAAGCATGGGTTAGGCTACACCTCGCCGATCATGACCCCAGACGCTTCTAAGTCTGACAAAGAAGAGCGATCTAACTCTGCTTCACGGGATTAAGTCACCAGCATAGGACACATCCATCGAGTGACCCTATCTTCCAATATGGTGATCATCGAGTTCTCGAAAGATGACGATAATTTTGTTCAAATCCTTGAATCTGATCCTTGGACATAAAGGATGGATACTCAATAGAAACTTCGCTTCGAGCAACGCGAACCACCTATTGAAGATCAGTTGGTCCAGGTCGATATCAGAGATGAAGCTTCTCTAAGGCCAATATTTATCAGCAAAAGTCTCCCTGAAGCGGATAAACGAGAACTGGTCCAGCTCATTCGAGAATACATTAACGTATTCGCCTTGAGCTATGAGGATACGCCAAAATTAGATCCTCAGATCGCTACCCACAAGCTCAATATCCTGCGAAATGCGAGGCCAGTTAAATAACAACGGCGTCGATTTTGACCTGACATAATGGATGCTATAGGAGCTGAAGTCAAAAAGCTTATTGCATGTGGCTTTGTCAGAGAAGAACAACATCCCGATTGGGTGGCTAATGTCATCCCAGTTATGAAGAGAACGAAAAAGTTCGACTCTGCATCGACTTTAGAGACCTCAATGAAGCTTGTCCCAAGGACGAGTTCCCTCTTCCGATCACTGATGTCATGATCGACAATACTTTTGGGTTTGAGTGGATATCTTTTATGGACGAATTCTCCAAATATAATCAAATCAGGATGAACCCCAAAGATGAAAAACATACATCTTTCTACACTCATCTAGGAGTCTACAGCTATATAGTCATGCCATTTGGTCTCAAGAATGCTGGTGCAACCTGTCAGCGGGCCATGAGCACCATTTTTGTGAATATTTACGAAAGACAGTCGAATGTTTTATCGACGATATTGCTGTCAAAAGTCATCTAAAAGAAGATCACAACCAAGACTTAAGAACTATTTTCGATCTAATGTGCCAGCATCAACTCAAGATGAATCCCACCAAGTCATTCCTGGGAGTCTCTAGTGGCAAATTCCTCGGATTCGTTATTACCTCTAAGGATATATACGTTGACCCCAAGAAAGTCAAAGCCATTCAAGTGATGCGTCCTCTATGAAACCTAAAAGAGCTACGAGGATTCCAAGGATGACTTGCGTACATCAGGAGATTCATCTCAAATCTCTCTGGACGCTTCAGATCGTTCACTCAATTAATGAAGAAAGGTGTCTTTCGTTTGGACCAAAGAATGCCAGCAAATATTTGAAGACGTAAAGCAATACTTGATGAACCCTCCAGTCCTAGTGCCTCCAGTCACAGGAATATCCTTTTTGATGTATGTCTGAGTAATGGATCATTCTATGGGTGCCTTACTGGCCCAAAAGAACAAAGAAGGTCATGAGCAAGCTATCTATTATCTCAGTCACACGATGATCGATGCTCAACATCGATATAGCCCAGTGGAAAAAGAATATTTAGCCCTTATGTTCACTGTCCAGAAAATGCGACATTATATCACGGGCCAAAATATTCATGTCATCTCCGGAGAATCCTCTCTGAATCTTGATGAAGAAGCCCAGTACACTCAACTCCAGACTCGCTATATGGGCCATATTACTAGTATAGTATGATATGGTCTATGTCCCACAAAAGTCTGTTATGGGTCAAGCCCTAGCTGACTTCCTAGCTGCTCATCCAATCTATGAGACATCTAAACACTATAACAAAATTTCTGATGAAACTCTGGAATCAAACATGATTTTAGAGGGAATCCTCGCTTGACATCTATTCTTTGATGTTGCTTCCAGGATCTGACCTAAAGGCACTATTGTCGCTGGAGTTGGAATCGTTCTAGTATCTCCAAAAGGACTGACAATTCAGAGAGTTTATTCTTTTGGACGAGCCATGTTCTAACAATGTTGCTGAATACATCGCTCTACTCATCAGTCTTCAGTTAGCTAAACAATTGGATATCGAATACCTTGAAGTATACGGAGACTCTAAACTGATCGTCAATCAGGTCAGAGGCACGTATGAAGTTCGGCGTCAAGATCTCGTTCTATACCATGAAGCAGCAGTCAGATTGGCTACATCATTCAAAGGCTTCTTCATTAAACATGTACGTCGAGAATACAATACAGAAGCTGATGTGCTTGCTAATCTAGCAGCAGTATTAGCGATTCCTATAAAAAGACAACAAATGATCATCACCACTAATAGGGAATTATTCTGTATCGAGAATAATTTACATCTGGAATCTAGCAATTCAGTCAAAATTTATACTACAAGTGAAGAATGGAGGGCTCCTTTCGTCGACTTCGTAGTACATGACATCTTTCTGGAAGATCCGAAAGAAGCAACGACAGGTGATTGCTCCGTTTCTACTACAACCATACTTCCAAAACACTCTATCGACGATCATATGACGGTATTCTTTTACGCTGTCTTGCAGGAGATGAAGCAAAACATATACTACGTAAAGCTCACGACGGTGTCTGTGGTGTACATCAATCTGGTCCTAAGCTACAAGATCGGATCTGACGAATGGGATACCAATCATAGTGTCAGATGCCATCGAATATTCAAGGAAATGTCGGGCATGTCAAATTTATGCAGATTTCATTCATCAACCTTTAGAATTTCTGCATCCAACTGCAGCATCATGCCTTTTAAAGCTTAGGATATGGATGTCATTGGTCCTATTAATCCTCCTTCATCTCGAGGACATCGATTTTTTTTAGCTATAACCGATTACTTCTCAAAATAGGCCGAAGCTATACCTCTAGCCGAAGTCAAGACAAGCAATGTCATCAACTTCATTAAACATCATATGATCTATAGATTCGACGTTCCTCAGCAAATCATCCATGATAATGGACCGCAGTTCATCAGTCAGAAATTCACTCAATTTTGTGATGACAATCGAATCAACAATGTTGCTTCTACAGCCTACAATCTTGTAGCTAACGATTTGGCAGAAGAATTCAACAAAATAATCATCAAACATCTCAAGAAGTTTATTTCCACCAATAAACAGAATTAGAGCGAAAAGCTTAGAGAATGTCTATGGACCTACCATACTACCATACGTACTCCGACTGGATGTACACCTTTCTCTTTGGTATATGGATGTAAAGCTATCCTACCGTTAGAAATTCAGATCCCATCACTGAGAATAGCCATTGCCAGCGAACTCACAACAGAAAATAATGATCATCTTCGACTTCAGGAGCTTGAAGCACTTGATGAGAAATGACTACTAGCTCAACAACATATCGAGCTATATCAAGCCCATATCTTAAAAGCCTTCAACCGTAAAGTCAAAGTACGAGCATTTTAAAAAGACGAGTTAGTCCTTACCATCAGACGTCCTATGACTATGACAAACATGAGTAAAGACAAGTTTGAACCAAAGTGGTAAGGTCCTTATGTTATAAGCAAAGTTTTCTCTAACGGGACTTATGAACTATCTGGGATGGATGGCTGAATCGCTATAATGCCTATCAACAGAAAATTCCAGAAGAGTACCATATTTGAAAGTGTGTACTATATTTTCTAACAAATATTGTACATACTTCAAATCTTTGAATCTCCAGCAGAGTCTATCCAGATCTTATTATCATTGACAACGTCTACAACATCATTACAAATATCATCTTTTGAAACCCAGTTGTTTTAAAAGATATCCTGTTCTTGAGTCCCAGTTGGCCTAAGAATAACCGAATTTACGTCCACATTACCTCTGAATTCTGCTATCTACATTAACGACTCATTACGTCCATATTACCACTGATGATGTTATCTTCGAAATAACAATATTGCAAGTTATATTATGTCCTGTCCACATTACCTCTGAAGAGATATAATAAGTATTGTTATTTTCAAGAGATATGTCATGCCCAGTACCTTTGAACATATTTCTTATTCTTATCTATTACTTGTGTCTCAAACAGATACGCAATAAGTAACAGAGCCATAAAAGATCATTAGTTTTTATTCAATGATGAGTAAAAAAATCAAAATTATTACATTCTTCGAAAATATTTAGCAAAACAAAAAGTTGTTACAATTAGATAACTTCATTTGGGAGGCTGAGTGTTAAGATCAGTTATCAGCTTCTTCAGAGAATCATCTCTTTCCGCTCTGGAATCAAGCAACCTTTGCCTGGCCAAAGCTCACCCGAACTCTGGGTCAAAAGGTTGTAGGGAGTTAACTCGGCGTTCAATTTTTGCACACTGAATTTAGATGAATTCATCTCGCTGCCTTCTCAGATCATCCAAACGGCTCATGACAACTTGATGCATTTTAAGTACTTCTTCTTTACGTCTCCTGGCTGCTCTAAGTGTCTCGCGAAGCTGGGCCATCTCAGCTTCCAACTCTTGAAGACAAGTTTGGCATTCAGCCGCTTCCTTCTCTTTTTATACGACTTTAGTCTCATAATGCTCAACAGAAGAAGTAGTCTCGACAATGCTAGACTCCAACTATGTAGATCTTAGTGAGAAAGTAACCACAGATTCTTCTAAGGCTGCTTGTCGTGTGGCAGACTCGCGATCCATCGCCTCACACTCAGCATCTATAAGTCTCTGAATATTGCCCCTTGTCAGATCTTGGTAGGGTCTGATTGGCTCTTCAAGCACATCCATGATGTGTTCCAAGAAGCTAACCCTGTCCAGATCACCAATATTACGGATGGCATCAATGGCAAAAGAGGCAATTCTTCTTACTGGCTCATAAGAATAGCCTTTCTCCAAGACCATCTGAACAAGATTCCCAAGGAGGTGAAGAAAGCGCTTGTGTAGGTTTCAACGATGATATTTATCATCGCCGATACACCAGAAGCGCCACATCAGCCCGAATCCCTTTTTCTGCAAAAGATGAAGGAATCACGGATTGTGTACCAGAAGATCTTGGTACAGGCATCCTCGAAGAGCTTTCTTTTGCAACCTGAGTTCCCATATCCAGAGGAGCCATTGTTGAGCTGAAGCTGAAAGCTACGAAAGTCAACGAAGCCACAGCAATCGTCCCCATGGGACCCTCTACAATAAAAAAGACATAATTATTATCATATCACACAATCTCAAAGGTGCAATGGTAAATGAAGTCAAAAATTTACCTGAGCCTGACGACATATATGGAGTCTCACGAGGTTCTGTATTCCGCTCTATAAGGAGCCTTGTCACTTGGGGCTACCGCCTCTGCCCCATCTGCTTCAAAGATACGTTCAGTCGGGGTTTAAGTCTCAACTTCTTTAGGGTTTTAATCACCCTCGATATTAATATCAGAATTCTCACCACCTCTTGGATCATCGAGATTTCGATTATCATCTTTTGGGCTTTCATGACCCTCCTCTTCAATAGGGTATTCCTTACCCTGAACAGCAGTTTGGCTATCTTTAGCCGTCAGGTTTTCATCCTCTTAGACCACTATTTGATCCTCAGAAGTAGCGTCCCCAAGATCTTCTTCAATCAGTTCGTTATTGAAGTCACAGTCGTCCAGTGCTTCTATCCTCTCCTTATCTTCTTAAGAGGGTACAGGAGCTTGGGTCATAGGAGGAGCTGAAACATTCAAAATGTCTTCAGAAGGCATGATATCCTGAGCATCCTTAGTAAGGGACGACAACATTATTCATGCAGGAGCAAGTACAGTCACTGGAATATTGATCTTTGCAAACACTGATTCTGAAGTAGAGACCAAAGGAGTATCCACTACAACATTTGGAGATAGAACATTCGTCGCTGGAGTCTCTGCAAATAGAAAATATCCATATTAATACAAATTCCCAGTAAATTAATGTCTGGGAGGGCAAGAGTATCACCTATCGGGAGTGGGTCTTGCAATGGCAAAGACAATTTTGTTGACCAGGGGACTGTCCTGGCACTGAAGGAATAAGTGAAGTTGCAGTTTCTTGCGGCACAACTTTGGTTATCGACAGTCTTCTCCTCGATTTACACTTAAACGATATTGGAGGAGATCCTTCGGATCTACAAGGTTCATCACGTATGTCTGGTCTCCTACTAGTCTCATCAGAAGGAACTCTACCTTCTTTTGGGATTGGAGAATGGGTTGTTCCTGTTCTCCCAGAAAAAATCCCTGCTACAGCTTGTCGTGCCTGGGATCTAGTCCTCACTGCAGGCTGTTCAGTAATAACAACTATTTCTTTTGTTTTCTTCCCCTGAGCCTTAGTAAGAGAAGGAGGTTCGGCTGGGACAGTTGGGGTCACTACAACAAATAGGGCATACAATAGCAGTTTATCTATAGCGTTCAAGTCTCCCTGCTATAGAATGTCATCATCAATAGCGTTCATTCTGCAGAGCTATTAAAAGAGCGTACAATAGCAGTTTATCTATAGCATTCGAGCCTCTCTGCTATTATAATATCATCATCAATAGCGTTCATTGTGAAGTGCTATTAAAAGTTCATACAATAGCAGTTTATCTATAGCGTTTATGCCTCCCAGCTATTTTGCTGTTAACAAAACTTTATATAGCGTGTTATGAATGCTGTTAAAGGTATAGTTTTTTCTGGATGCTGCTTATGTTGCTATGCCCGTATGTCAAAGTAAGGTATCCAGTTCGATTAGGAGCAACATCGTATTATATATTTTACATGATTAAAAAAAGACTATATCACATTTTGGATGCTATATAAGTTACAACGTCGTAATGGGATTAAATCGTTACCGTAAAAAAAAATTTATGCCAAGGAGTCTGCAGAATACTCTTCAAATCAAACTAACCTGTCAGAAATTTTATATAAAATTCCTCTCCCTTGGTAAACCGAATAAAAAAATTTAGTAATATATATACGAAATATATCTTTGTATATTTAGTAACTATATATTGACAAAAAAATTATAAATAAACTGAAATATTGGTTAAACCAAATAAACTGAAAATCGAACAGATTTATTCCGTTCGGTTTGGTTCGATACGGGATATTCAGTTGGTTTCAATATTCGATTTTCGGTCGAATTTGGTATTTGGTTCGGTTAACCGAGTTAATCGAATGCTCACAATTGAACTATCAACTATTCCAATCATAGAAGAAGCAACACAGTTTTATATATATTTAAAAAATAAGTTATAGCATGTTATGACTGCTATAGGAGCTATCCAGTTTTGCTGTATAATTTATAGCGTTCTTGATAGCGGCGTTCCCGTCCGTTAGATATTCAGAAATTAAATCGCTACCGTCACTACAAAATTATGGTAATATAGTGACTAATTGGACGATTAATCCTTTTTCATTGCTAACATAGCGACAAACTAGCGACTGATTTTCTAGTTATTGATAATTTAGTTTAATTAATGAGATAGTTAATCGCCAGGCCGTTCCTAGATTGTTGCTAAATTTTTGTAATTATCAATGATTAAAATTTTGCGTTGCTAAGTAGTCGGTAATTTCTACATAATACATAGCGACTAAATTTTAGTTGTTGCAAAAACCTGCCCCAATTTTCTTTCCCCCAAAAACTCAAAGGTCACAACTTCTCCCCCCCAAAACCTAACATTCTCTCCCCAAAACTCAAAACTCACAGCTTCTCCCTCCCTCATCCGCACATCCGACCCCCTCCTCCAGACTTCTCCCTCCCCAATCCAAAACTGCCGCCTCCTTCTCCCTCCCCACTCCTTCTTCCTCTCTCCTCCGTATATCCGCCCCCTCCTCCAGACTTCTCCCTCCCACACCCAAAGCCACTGCCTCCTTCTCCCTCCCTCCTCCTTCTCCATCCCTCCTCCATACATCCAACCCCCTCCTCCAGACTTCTCCCTCCCCCACCCAAAGCCGCCGCCTCCTTCTCCCTCCCTCATCCTTCAGCACATCCGACCCTGTCCTCGCTGTTGCTTCCTCGTCGACTCCTCCCTCCTCAAGACTTCGCCACCGCCTCCTCCTCTAGTCCAAAGTCGACGCCATCCACTACACCATAATATGCAAATTGTGACACAATTTTTCTCCAATTAGTAACAATTATTACCGTTACAAGATAGTAACAGTTATAACCGTTACTACGAGCAAAAACCATTACGAAAATTCTAGTTCTATAATTATTTTTATTTTTTATATTATTTGTAACAGTTAAAATTGTGACAAATTTACAGCTTAGATCACATGCAAAACATGTGTCAAGAGAAAAGTGTTACAAAGCACCAAAAGAAAAAAATTCCCAAATTTTTCTCGCACTTCTTCTGGATGGTTTCCCCTTCCCTCTTCTTCTCTCCTGTGAACAACTTCCCGGTGCCGAACGCTTCCCTTTTCTCTCCTATTACGAAGGTATGACATCTCCTTCTCTCTCACAATCTTTTTGGGTTTCATTTTTCTTAGGGTTTCGGTTCTTAGGGTTTTGATTTTCTTAGGTTTTTTTTTCTTAGGGTTTCAGGTTTTCTTCTCTCACAATCTCAAAATTTTGAGCATCATCTAAGCAAGGAAGGTAATTCCCTCATACTCTCTATCTCTCTCTCTCTCTGATTTTTTGAGTTTTGATGATTTTTGGGTTTGATCAAATTAATTATATGAAATGTGGTGGTAGATAAAAGAGAAAATTAGAGGTGAAGAGGTCGATTGAACAGTTTGATTAAACAGAGACAAGAATTAACTTGTCCAAATTACTTAGTTGTTCTGTCCCCCATTTGTTTAACAAATAAAATGAAATTTTTGAGATCAGTACTAAGCCTTGTCGTGACTTTCCTTACACACTGAAGATAAAGACTAGGAATTACATTCGTTAACAAATAGATTAGTTAAATAAACAATGAAAAGTGGATGGGACGTAATCATGTTATTGCTAAAGTCTAATTAGTTGACAAATTACAGAATACCAGTTCGACGTTAATTCATCATGTTGAATATGAGCTCCGAATTAAGTAGCATAAAAAATTGGCCTTTCATTATTCTGTTAACTATTTTTAAACAAATCCATTTTTAAATATAATTTGATTAAATATTTATTTTTATTAGATCATACAACAAACATCTAAATCCCAACAATTTCATACAGAATTGTTATATATGAGAACAGTTGATCATCCTACATCATTCTACGTCCATAATTAATTAATGAACAATTGATTTTGTGTAGGAAGAAGGAAAGAAAAACATATATCATAAGAGAAAAATATGTTGCAGTTACTTACTGGATAGTTGACATATTATTAACTTATATAATAATAATAATAATAATAATAATTATAGGGTGCTGTTATTGACACCCCTAAAATGTCATCAAGCACTCCTTTTTTATTTTTTTATCATTCTAATTCCAAATATATTCATACATTAAATATAACATTAATTTGTACATGTATGGAGGAAAGAGTGTATGCTGACATTTTAGGAGTGCCAATAGTGTTAATACAAGGACAAACTTCTCTGACACTGATAACATTACATACACCTTAACGAAACTGCCACAAATGTTATATATGTAAGGATCTCAGAAAGGCCAAAAAGATGGAGTCAATAGCTTCTCTTCAAGTTCCCTAAAGCCTCAGTAAATAGGCTCAGTCTGGCTCTGTTGAAGGGGCAGGCACCACACCTCAGTCATATACCTGTAGTGTAATTTCATGAACAACTTTTAACAATAGTAGTAAGCAATATATACACAAACAGGTAAAATAATGCATATTTTGGACCAAAAAAAAGAGAAGAAAAAAAGAAACAAATCCTTGTGGCCAAATGAGACATCACAAGCTGCAAAAGGGAACATGCATTGTGCAGTGTCATGTCAAAGTGAAAAGGAACAAGGGTTGCAAATTCTGGAGGAAAAATTGTCAGAATTGTTAGGACATAGTAGCCAAGGATAGATTATTCAAGCTTGTTACCTATGTACTATTCATGTTCAATCTTAACATAGTAAGGAATTTTCAGTATATGTTAAGGCCATCAAATGTTAATAACCCTAAACATCTAAAGTGGAGTTCCACTGACAGGTTTTCATTTAAAAATAGTTTAATTGATTTTTGGTCAAATTTTAAAGCACATTCTAAACTATGTCCGAACCTAAAATTTTATACTTCAAAAGTTTGTTAGTAAGGATCTAAATTTTAACTCGACTGAGTTTGGTTTCAGGCTAGATGGAGGCTACATGGATGGAACTTCCTACAATTGTCTCGAAGGCAAGGACCATTGAGGCCCTCACAACTGGACTAGCTACAAGCATGAGCGGGTCACTAGCACTGGTAATTCTTAGTGCAATGTTACAGCTAAAAATTTACACATGTTCTTATATGGATCATTTCTAACTCTACCCGCAATTATTCAAGAGGATTTAACAAAACATACGTTAAGAGGACCCTTGTACAAAGGAGCCCTTGTATTCAGTATCTGTTGGCTTGCGAGAAAATCTGGAGAAACATCAGAGCATATAATCATTGGGACTGCGGTCTTCATAATAAGTATGAATTTTTCATGGATACACTCAATAAAGCCATATCTGATATGAGTGTTGAGGCAATATAGTGTCAGATACATCCAAAACACAGTCCTCCTGAGGAGTATCCATGCTACCTTGGTAGTACTATTCTTTTCTAGCCTATTGTTTTCTTGTTTTCAACAACAAAATTTGCCTTATATCTACAAAGAGAAACAGAATTGGAATAATTCTCTTATTGTGCAACTAAAGAACCTTTTGATATATTTCTAGTAATAAATGAATGGTCTGGCAATGTTTTTGTATTTGGTGCAGTACGTAAAGTGTGGTTTTGCTGGGAAGAACTTCCCATCATCAGTTTTCTCGTGTGTTGTAGGAAGGCCATTGCTACGGTACGAAGAATCATTCACATAACAAGAATGGAGGTCTGAATTTGGCAGTGCTTCCTTCGAGTCATAGACTCTTATCAAATTATGTAGAACTGTAAGATGTCATTTTTTTCATTCAGGATATTATCGTGGGAGAATCATGTGCGAACCTGATACATAAACTTGATATATCTTACCCTGTCAACAATGGTATTGTGCAGAATTGGGAAGATATGGGCCATGTATGGGACCCTGCATTTTACAATGAACTTAAGGTAGTCATGAAGTACATCGAATGCCCATTAAGATGCAGTTTGGATGTAAAACTATTAGCAAATATAAACCTTGGTTCCTTGTTGGTGTTAGCATAAGACGAACCTTGACTATTTATAGCTTTTGGCATTTGCATGCCAAAATAAATAATCAACTTCTCATGAATATTAATGCACTTCTCATCTTTCTTAACTCAGATAGATCCAGCAGAGTGCAAAATTTTACTGACAGATCCACCTCTCAATCCTTCGAAAAATCGTGAAACAATGGTGAGTTATAAACTTATTTTTTATATTCTATGTTGCATGAACATAAATACGATATGGCACAAAATGGACAAGATGACATAAACATGACACAGACCTAGTATATTTTGATGGGTCTGTCTCATGATACGTGCATGGCGTGGACTTTGCAACCCTTTTTGAGTTTTCATTCTTCATAGTTTATTTTTATTTTTTTGCAAAATTGCTCGTAAGCTTATGTTCATGCAAGCGATATTTCTTTTGTATCATAATCTTACAAATTGAGCTATACGTGTAACAGTTAGAAACCATGTTTGAGAAGTAAAATGTTGGCCGTGTCTTCATTCAAATCCAAGCTGTTCTGACATTTTATGCTCAAGGTTCTTATAAAACCCTCTTTCGAGGATGTTAGCTCTTCAATACAATATTAGTGTAAGATTGTTCTCCCAGATTGCTGCTTCAGGTTGACTGAAGAGCATAATATGTTCAAGCCCATATTTTTTGTAGCCACTTTTAGCTCTTTTCCTTTCTTTTTCACTAATATCATCAAATGTTGTTCCCACTTGACAGGACTTCTGACTGGCCTTGTAATTGACTCTGGCCTTGTAATTGCCTATATTCTTTAACATGCATGCACTATGTTTTCAGCCTCGTGCCAGTGGCCTAGAAGCAGTTTGAAAATCATTCAATGAAAATGTTCAGATTAACGATTTGCGGATTGGGGTATACATATTTCTCATCAGATAGTAGAGGAATACCATATACATGTTAGTGCTTCAACCTTTCTCATAATAGCTTGATATGCTACATGTATGTTTCCTTTTTCCTATGAACTACCATACTTTTATTCAAGGTTATTTTAGATATGAACCTTAATGGGACAATTTTGTTATTAGATGGATACTTGAATAATTTTTGTTGTAAATCATACTGAAATAAGTTTTGATTTGGACAATTTTTTATGTTCCAGGTACATGGAATTGTGTCCGTGAAGATATGAGCAATGTGAAGGAGTTGGTAAGTATTTTCTTAAGCATGGTATGCATAGATACACATGACAGTTGGTAAGTATTTTCTTAAGCATGGTATGCATAGATACACATGACAGTTGGTAAGTATTTTCTTAAGCATGGTATGCATAGATACACATGATAGTTGACAAAAAAGGTATATTTGTTGTAGTTCTTTCTTTTGTTGTTTTTGACGTAACATAAATGTTAATGTTAAGCTTATAATTTTTCATGCACTGAACTGTTGTTTGATGTGTGTTTTACTTGTTCTGCAAAATGTCCAATGTGTTGTACTAGATTTTCCCTTTATGCATATTATAATTGTAAACCCCCTGAATTTTCAGGGAATTTTTAAAATTTTTTTTTATTTTTTTTTGAAGAATAGCTTGTTAATCTATTTATTTAAATAATTAATTAATTATTTCTAATCAAGGTTTAATTTATATTGTAAATATATATATATAGATGCAAGATTACTAAATATTGTTATTTGTTAAATAAATGCTGTTACATTAATTATTAAATTATTTATAAACTCTAACCAAGTTTCATATAGATTTATTATTAGATTATATTTATATCAATAATTAAATATATATAGTGTTATTATTCAATTGGTTTTATTTTTAGATTATATATATATCTATACTTATATAGATGTGGTGTTAAAATTCCTAGCAACCAAACCCATTCCTTAAGTTTAACCCTAACTTAGGCCCAACCCAGTATGGTCCTATTCATTTGGATCTCCTTCATGCATATATATATATGCATCTACTCTCAACCCTAACCCTAAACTTGCCTCCACACAAACCACCAGCCCCCCTTCATCACCGCCACCCTATCCCTCTCTCTCTCTCTCTCGTCTATCTCCTTCCCCCCTCACCCGGAGCCCCGCCGTCGACGACGACGGCGTTTCCCGCGCCCGCGTGTAGCATCCGGCGGCCCCCTCGTCGGCGCAACCCCCCCTCGTCGGCGAGCCACCCCCCTGCGGCGTGGCAAGGTAACCCCGACCCCCCGTGGCGCTGTCACGTGGATTAAATCCTCTTTGCATGCTTTAAACCAAGTTTTAATAATTAAATTCTGAATATTCAGATTATTGTAAGGATTGTTGTGATGAATAGATTGATGATTAATTAGATCTAAATGTAGAAAATCATTTGTAAATATGTAGGGGTTCTACACTAATTTTTGTGTGATTTAATATTAATTATTGATATTTATTTATATTTGATTATGAAGTTTCAATGTTAGTAATTAATTAAATGTGTTTTCTGTTTTAATTTTTATGTAACATTTTGATTACGAATTAGAGAAAACTTTGTACATGAAAAAGTTTGTATAATTAATATAGTATTTTAAAATAATTTTTCCAGAATTTTTATAATTTAATTTATAATTATTTTATGTGAAAAACAGCGAATTTACACTGTTTAATTAATTCCATTTTGATGCTTATTATTTAATTAATAAATAATTAAATAATATAACTTATATGGAAAATATAGATTTAATTATAAAGTAAGTTATGGAAATTTTTCCAGAATTTGATTGGTGTTTAAAATATTATATTTAGATTTATCTTGAAAGTTTTGTATTAATCAAATTGAATATTAAATATTGTTTTCAATTTATCTTATTTATTTGGTTAGTAATTAAATAATACTTATTGAATAGAAAATGTTTGTAATAGCATGTTATTCTGTAGAAAAATAATTCCAATATTTATTTATTATTATTTATAATTATTTGGATTTAGTTGAGTAATTTCTAGATTTATTACATAAGTTGAATATATTATATAATTAATTGTTATTAATTATATAAATATTGTAAATTTTGTGAAGTGATATGATTCTGTTAGAAATGTGTAAATATGGTATTTAGGAATTTATTTTATGTATTTTAGATATATTTACGAATTTTTAAGACTTAAAAGTAATTTTGAGAATCATGTTTAGGTTTATGTAATCAATTGTGTAATAATTATTTATTGATTTAAATAATTATTAATTTTGTGTTACTACTGTGAATTTAGTTTTAATGATTAAATTTAAGGTTGGTGGTGATTTATTTGGATTTATTTAGAATTATTAAGTACTTATTGTTATTATTCAACTAGTTATTTAATAAATAGTTTAATGGTAATAATTCATTTTCTGTAAAATATATATATAATATATATTTATTATTCTGATATTATTTAGTTTATTATTAAAATAGACTAAAAATGATTTTTAAGGATTTTTACTATTTAAGTTAGTATTATTAGGAATTGTGTATTCATGTGTGTATTAAAATGGTTGGTTAATTGATTATCATTAATTAGTTAATTAATTATTAAATATTTAGTTGTAAATAAATTTCAGAATATAAATGGTATGATAATAAGTATGGTTACCTACTTATTATTGTATAATTATTATTCATAAAAATTTGATACTAGTTAGCTAGTAGTACTAGATTAATTTAAATTATAGATTACTTAGCAATTAAATGAATTGTTTAAATTGTTTAATTAGTAATTAATTAGAGATAAATTTTGTTTAGGATTATTTGCTTCTCGGGACTCGGACTCTACTTTGGATCCAGATACTCAGTTGCTGGACACAGGCAAGTACACCTTGCTTGATTGTATATTTTTGCAGTTAGTTTATGTTACCTAGTTACTTCTCAGCTGTGTGCACGCGTCTAGTAGTAGTGGACTTATCCCGTGTATTGTGAAGGTATGTGGTACCTTCTAGCCGGACACCGTATCATACACGATCACTATATGAGTGAGTTGAGAGCATGGATTTGTGTGTCGACTGATCATTGGCACGTGAGTTCGCGTCTGGTCTAGTGGTTGGTACAGGTCTACTTATATATACTATGACGTCTTGCATATTATTTGTACCGCGTATACGGTACGGATATACATTGGGTGGAGAGAGTCTACTAGTGGTGTATGAGAATTTCTATTTCCAATGGACGCTGGATGCTCGTAGCCCCTCGTTTCTCAAACCGTAGAACGCTTGGTGGCCGTTTCTTCTTCTTCTCCCCCTCTCATGTGCCACTAGAGATGTCTCGAGTGCATTTTACACATAGATGGTTAGTTTACCTGTCGTATGTTGCATGATATATCCTGTCCTTGTTTGGTTGGGGAGATGTTATGTTACATTTTGTTCTAGTTATTTATATACTGCCCTGTACTATCATGCATGTCGATTTCTTGTGTACTTGTTACGTCCCTCTGAGGACCTGGCACCTTTTCCAGATTGGGACGAGCACAGGTACCGACGGACTACGGAGATTGGAGACTTTTGCTGACGAGGACTTCAATGTTGAGCCTCGTGAGTTTCTTGAGTTCTTAGGTGATTTCTGCTAGTGGCTATCTATTTCTTTTCTGGTTCAGTTGTACTCTTTTAGTAGTTCATTCATACATTTATTGGTGGATTATTTTCCACTAGTCATGACTTGTAGTTTGATTCAGAGTTATTTTCATTCCTTCCAGCTTTATTCTGTGATTTTTCCTGTGGATGAGATTAGTATTTACCTGCCTGTATTGTTATTTAGTTGTTACTTCAGCATACTACGATCGAGTATAGTCCATTAAATTGGGGTTTTTCTATACTTGATCGTACAGCTGGCACGCCACGTGTTCCTGGTCCCACATATCTTGGAACCGGGGCATGACAATAATTTTTCTTCGTATAGAAATCTGGACATGGATGAAATCTCATGCTTTCCTCCCCTTTTTCTTATCAATCAGATTATGTATTGGAACTGGAGGTTCAGATTTCATTACAGGGTAAAAAGAAGTCCCCGGACAAGACAACAACTGGTTTTCTGGTAGCTTTCTCGAGTTTACCTACTTTACAGTGGTGGGAAAAAAGTGACAGGACAGGATACAAAGAGTTAGGTATGTCATTTCTTTAATTGTTGTCTTATTAAGATACCTCTTCCTTCAACAAATCCAACCGATTGATTACTTAATATATCATTAAGATATTTGCATCTTGGTTACTATTGTGATGCTTCTGTATACCCAACCTCCAGAAGAAAATAATCGAAATATGACCATTGGTACATAGTCTCAAACTTTTTCATAACCATTCCTATAACATTGAGAATGAGCAACTGATGAGGCTCTTAACCTTAGAATTCTGCTAACGATGTATGCTCTAGCACTCTTACAATAAGACATCCATATGGGGTGTACAAAAAATTAGGAAGTCATCGAAATAAGCAGAATAATGAGTTTACGACCACAAATCTGGATATTTATATTTGTGTTGCTAGATAAATTCAACTGTGTCAAATTATATTAATATTGCTAGGTAAATTCAACTATGTCATCGAAACAAGAAGAATAATGAGTTTATGACCACATGTCTGCTCTAGCACTCTGTCTGCTTATTCATGTCAAATTTATATTTGTGTTGCTAGGTAAATTCAACTGTGGATATGTCATGACCCGCACCCGTTTTTTTTTTTTTAAACGGATACGAGACGTGTCCAAGCCAGCCTACGCCGCAGTGTCGGCGGTAGAACGCTGTCACGGCCATGAAGATCAAAATCACAAACAATGCTCATTCACATAATTAATTTAATTTACAAAGATCACAAGTTTTACATTTGCTAAAAATATAAACTTGTACAATTATCTAAATGGCTACAACTCCACTAGCTAGCTAATCTCTAGGCTTCCCGTCTGCAAGTATACCATCACTCCCCAAACTAAGTGATCCTCGGCTAACCTGAAAATGTTGGTTTCCAGTCAGGAATGGAACGAGCACAATTCACTGAATGCAATTTCAAATAAAGAAGATGACTATAAAACAAAGGTTAGGCATTAATCATGAGTTTTGAAAATATACAGTAAATACGAAAAACCAATAACAATAAATAGACACAAAATACTTTCCCCAACTGCTAGAAGTACCTTTGATATGTGATCGGTCTGGGGTGCTACACCGCACGGTCTATGAGGTCTACTTGCAGAAATTAAACAATGTCTACGAGGTCTACTTGCAGAAAATAAACAATGTCTACGAGGTCTACTTTCAGAAAATAAACAATGTCTACGAGGTCTACTGTAGAAAATAAACAATGTCTACGAGGTCTACTTGCAGAAAATAAACAATGTCTACGAGGTCTACTGCAAAAAATAAACAATATCTACGAGGTCTACTGCAGAAAATAAACAATGTCTACGAGATCTACAATGTCTACGAGATCTACAATGTCTACGAGATCTACAATGTCTACGGTCGGATCACACATCCTTGGTACTTCTCGTTCCCGACTCAATAATTTATAATAGAGTATAAAAATATCACATAACCAATGACTAATCAATGAAATATAGTAAAGATCAATATCGAAATGCAGACAATAAACTGTACTCGCCTGTGGTCCTCTGCTGGTGAAACCGACAGCCTGAACTACTCAATGTGCCACAATAGCTAAAACCCGTACAACAGTCCCCGGATGCTGAAATAGACAATACCAATGATTTCAGAATAGTCAAATTAGCTAGGATTGCCTGTCCTTAAGTCCAATTCTGGACACAGGGACAAAACGGTAATTTCGGGTCAAAACGATGTCCGCCGTTGGACCCACTTTGTACCGAAAAGCGTGCCAGAGTCAATGGTCTCTAAAGTCGTCAAACTACCTGTCTACGGATCTAGTTTTTCGATACGAACCCAACCGTTTGTCCAGAGTTGGATTCCGGTGGGCCGTGCACAAAATTGCCCGTTGAGTGGGACCGTGGGACCCGCAAAACGACGATTTTATCAACGGTCTCAGAATCGGACCAAACTTGGCATACAGGACCAAAAAAACGATACGGTTCTGTTGGCGCAAGTTTCGTCTTGATCTGACGAACGTGCACAAAGTAATTGAGAAATTTACAACGTGCACGATACGGTGAATTTCGACGGATACGCATCAAATTCGTCGCGCACACGCGACCAATTTGAATTCCGTCAAAGCCCACACGACCACGAAGCTGTTACGCAGCTTTCGATGTCTTCGGTGCGCGACCACGTCGTCCGGTTTGGCGGGACGCACGTCGTGTGGAGCGATTTCTAGTTTTTGAAAACAGATTTTCGTCAAAGTTCGGGATACGATTTCTCGACGTGTGGTCGATGATTTCCGAATCCACAAGAAGGGTTGTGAAGCCCTATATGTTGTCTAAATTTGTGTTCAAGTGGAATTTCTAGATGGTTGTTGGATTGGTCGGGATCGACCTCCCAACGTGTGCTCATGGACTGTTATAGCGTCCTGTTTTTGGACAGATTTTTGTCGAACTTGGGTTCGATTTCCTGGGCAACCTAGAGCCTTTGAATAAAAACTAAATGAAGGGATATCGACTCGTATAGTTTGACTACATACCAGAGGCAACGGTTCGAAAAACGGTACAGCGAGGCGACGGGAAACTCTGCGCGAAGTGGGGCTCTCCCAGCCGTTTACTGCTGCTGTCGCGTGCTCTGATCCGCGCGCGCGTGCGCGCTGTGCCTCCGCGGCCTCGGCCGCGCGCGGCGGCGCGCAGGCCCAGGGTAGGTCGCCGACGTTCAGGGAGGGGTGGCGCGATTTGCGGCTAGGGTTTCGTGTACTCCTCTGTCGAATATATATATACTTTGTATACATATTGATCGGGTGTGGGGTTTGCGGTGTTCGGTTTGTGGCCCCTCCCTTTGGGCTCAGGTTTCATTTTGAAGAGGAAACAGGTGGTTCAATAAGGCTGTGGGTGCTGGGTGTCCCACCATACTCGGCTGTGGCCGAGTATACATTAGTTGTTTTTTTTTTTCTTTTATTACAACAAATCATATATATATATTTAATGAATATCTATATCTATATTTATATATATATATGTATTTATATCTATATACTCAAATAAATACTTATATAATAATATCCATTAATTCTAAATAAACCCCGATATATTCCATTCCTAGTGTAGGGCCTATATGTATATTTATATTTATGTATATACACCTACACATATATAAATACATATGTATATTTATCTATATATACATACACCTTACATCTATAGTATTTATATATATACAATCTCATATATAACATTTATGTATACAAACATTCACATAAAAAGTAATTATATATTTATAAATATTTACGCAAAGCATATGCCTATATATATTTATATCCATATATATATATCTATATATACTCCCATATACATATATATATATATACATACACATTTATACCTATATAATTCTATAACTCTCTCTCTCTCTCTCTCTCTCTCTCTCTCTCTCTACATATATATACAGTATCGCATTATCTGACCAAGATAATATACACAATAAAATAATGATATTAAATAATAATAACCTCAGTAACAAAATAATCATAACGAAATTAACAAACCAATATTGGGGTACGTACCATTCAAATTAATTAAAATAATAAATAAAATATTTCAAAGTAGTCGGGAAAGGGAGTTACAAATCTACCCACCTTAAAATAATTTCGTCCTCGAAATTCTAACTCATAAACATGCCTAAAATTCAAAAATAAAAATAAAAGGGTAAATCCACTATTACCACAACCTTCTTAATTTAATTTCTCCGAAATATTTACACCTCCCCCTAGCCATTCCGTAACTACGAATTTATCGAGGACGTCTACCCACTTTTGGTCACACTACTCCCTCATACTAAAATCTTAAAATCTTCTAACTGGTTGCTAACAATCCTACCAACAAATATCTAGGCATATGGTATCTATAATCCTCTCGTATCTATCAAGCAACCCAAAATTTTAACAATCAACAAACTTACACAAGTAGCTAATAAATATTGCTAAACTCTAGTAAACATGACTATTCGTCACTCCGAAGTAGGGAGGACATGAAGATAAGGCAGAATAATCGGAAGTAACTGTGAAGTTTTCAGAGCAGTGGAGAGTATCCAATGTTACGGATAGAAAGGGAGTTTATGAATCACTGTCTTATTTGCTAGATTGGGCTACTCTAGTCTAGTCACTTGCTAAATCGAAGAACACTTGTTTCTTAGAGGGGTTTACAATCCATGCAGTACAGAAAGTCGGTTGTCGAAATTCTAAACATCAATTCTAAAATAGAACGAAATTTGAGAAATCAAGATTGTGATCTTTTTCGTAGTTATTTGAACAGACGAGCAAGGGTTATGATGCAACACAAGCTCGTGTCGCGACTTCCGGGTAGATGTACTAAGGGTTACGAATGACCTCGCTTTCTATGGGGTGGAGCACACATAATAGCTATGGGGACTTATTACAAACAGTTTGGTTTTATAGTCCAGATATGGTGGTATGCATGGGTGGGTGTTACTGGGTCTTAATGGGTTCCTGATTGGACGTCAATCGTTGGTTAGATGAACCCCGAATTTCAGTCTCTATTGACTAGTCTAGTTCCCAATGGTAAACTATTTCTGCTAGGTTAGGATAATCCTAGAGTAGTTTTCACCCAAATGATTGAGCTAGATGGGCAGTCGGATTGGTTCGCTAGGTTCCTAAAGCCATAAATGCGTCTTTGGTGACTTCTGTGTTTAAGGAGCACATGAGGCCTCAATTGGGTGGCACACTAGCGGCATGTGCGTAGTGGGCTTTGAGTAGATCACCATCCCTATTGGGTCGAAAGGTTCGAGTCGAGGTTGAGTCTTTAATGGAAGTCTAGAAATATACCGTTATTATGGTATAGGGTTATAGCTAGTCCTTTTAATCTGAAAGTCGTTGCACAAAAATAGAGTACAAGGGGACAGGTTTGAGTGAGACATGATATACCTAGATGAAGGTGGACTCGCCTAGGTCTTGCATATGAAATTGTTGGGAGGTAACAACTGGTCTTGTGCTCCGAATATTAGTGACACGGCCGGGTACACAAAAATGATCTAAATGAAAAGTGGGAGTCCATGGGGTACTAACATTCATTCTAATGGAAGTTGTTCTAATCAATCGGTGATCCTCGTATATCCTAAAACTTTAGGAGGCTTACAATCTACCCACCTTAGAAGTTAGGACATGGCCTTAGGAATGATGAGGTTAGAAGAATTCCAAAATCCGGATATTGTACCTCGACTCTTGTTAATAAAGAATAAGGCACGGCGTAATGGGATACGGTAGATATAAGTCAAGTCAAGGATCATTCTTCAATAAATGGAAAACGAGTGTGTACAATAACACATGGTCGAAAAATAGAATGACCTACTCGTCCACAGTATACAAGAGTTGTCGACGGGGAACCAACTCCAAGGCACATCTTATGAAAGGATTCTAACAACTGAGTCGTGAATTTCTATTTGTGTCAAGCCTGCCAGACTATTTTCACAAGGGTTCTAGTGGTATGGGCTGTTGACCACTGCTAGATCATACTAGCTATGACAGGGTATTCAAACTATGGTATTGGCTAAAGTAGTGACTGTGGTATTCCAACACTAGTTAGGTCTAACAAATTTACTTAACTAGGGCAATATTGGTTGGAACCTATCGGAATGAGTGTCTATCACAGTGACGGTAAATGATCGTCCTTACCTTTCTCTACACATCTCATGTCTAAACTGTGGCTTTGATCGAGGAAAGGTTGAGTCAAGGCATAAGGATTGCTAGTTAAGGCAAGCTTCCAGCAGATAATTAGAGACTCCCAAAATTTGGTTTCTTGAGAATAGATAGTCTCTTAGGTTGGCGTTCTGACTAAGGGTAAAACCTTAATCATTCTCAAGTTCAGGTGGCTAGAAGGTCTCAATAGTAGTTTGAGGGTTGAGGAGAGAACGAGTAACTTAATCATACGACTGGCCGTTGGTAGCTACACTTGTGCCTACCATTATCATAGCCATGGGAATACTCTGTAGCTCTCTACCATCACGAGCTTTCGTCTTTCCAAATCGGTGAAAGATAAAAACAATAAAGAATTCAAGGGAGATGTTACTGAATACAATTTCATGATTCAAGGGCGAACATATAATTCAAGAGAAATTGTCAATGCAGTCATGGATGAGATCCTAGGTACCTATATATCTCCATCCACGTAGTATAATTAAACGAAGAGCGAACCAAATGCTTCATGGTTGATCAGACCATAATACACTGATTCTGATTAGACAATAAGTTAGCAGGCGTCCCCACTAAACATATGCCTCGAACCAAGCTCGAGAACAGAGTGAGCTTGCAAAACTAGGCTGTGATAGCAACATTGGTCAAAATAGTCAAATTTCAGGTATACAAGATTTTTAAAAGAAGGCACATATAGTACGAGTTTTGAGAGAATCAAACTTCACCTGGTGTTCTTGCTTATACAGTCTATCCTACTATCTTCTGTTCACAAGGACTTGGTCGACTAATGGGTTATAGAACTCTGGATTCTATATTCTTGGTAACTTATTAGTGTCAGTCGATAACCTCGTCAATAGGTCACAAGGACGACGGAATGCTAGATCGGGAGACGTGCTATCCAACTTACAAAACTTCCACCAATATTGGCTTCGGATCTTATGGAACACACAGAGCACTGTCCTATCCTCTATAGTATCCTTAATTTGTAATCACGTCTGAAGTCATTTCACCGAGGACTATGCCTCGCCCGTAAAATCGGGCTGTGGTAATCTTTGGTTTTGTAACTCAAATATGATACAAATCGAACATTACTTAACTCTATCCAATATTGGCTCAAGGATAACTACGATCAAGAGTGGACCACTAGTCATATCTCTAACAAATTCTATAACCGATATTTTTCTAATCTCATCTCGACTCTAGGGGTCGTGTCTCGCCAGTGCGCTGCTGGCTGCAGTGGATCCCTAGTCTCCAAAATATAAATAATTGGCGACAGTGCGCTGCTGTCCTGCCAGTATAAGTTAACTAACGTTCCTTTAACTACATCTGTAAAAATCCATGAGCTCCTAGAGATTCAAACAAGTTGTCTATGAAATAAAGCGTAAGTATTTGTCCTGTCAGCCACAATATTTAAAATAACAGATTGCACAGGGAGGAACAACCTGAAGACAAAGAACTACAAACATTCTAGCACCTATTCTGTGTGTATTCTAACCATGGGAGAAATTTTTTTGGATCAGTCTACCTCAAGATTTGCATTTGAATAACCGAATCAGGAATTATAAACTATTCCCTTACGACAAAATAGGATTTTAAATGGGCAATTCAGACTAAGATATGGTGACGATATCCAAGGAGGCAAGAGAATAAATTAAATAATCTATCAAGGCTAGATCATTAATTCCATGAAGTCCTGCCTTACCAAGGGAATAAACTATCCAAATTGGATTACATCGTCGTATCAAGAGATAATAATGTACCTTTGGGGATCTGATAAACTATCAAAATTACTAACTCCTTATCTACATTGCATGGCCTAGACTACCCATTGGTAAACTTGTATAAGGGACTCCTAGTCCTAGTCATTCTCGTAAATTAAATTAATTTCTAATTCGTGAATGAGCATTTTTAGTCGCAGGCTCGCAATAGTACGACTAACTTAAGAACTATCACGAGTTCGCATTACTTGCGAAAACAGACCTGCATGGGCCACCACACAAACTTGTCACGACCCGCACCCGTTTTTTTTTTAAACGGATACGAGACGTGTCCAAGCCAGCCTACGCCGCAGTGTCGGCGGTAGAACGCTGTCACGGCCATGAAGATCAAAATCACAAACAATGCTCATTCACATAATTAATTTAATTTACAAAGATCACAAGTTTTACATTTGCTAAAAATATAAACTTGTACAATTATCTGAATGGCTACAACTCCACTAGCTAGCTAATCTCTAGGCTTCCCGTCCGCAAGTATACCATCACTCCCCAAACTAAGTGATCCTCGGCTAACCTGAAAATGTTGGTTTCCAGTCAGGAATGGAACGAGCACAATTCACTGAATGCAATTTCAAATAAAGAAGATGACTATAAAACAAAGGTTAGGCATTAATCATGAGTTTTGAAAATATACAGTAAATACGAAAAACCAATAACAATAAATAGACACAAAATACTTTCCCCAACTGCTAGAAGTACCTTTGATATGTGATCGGTCTGGGGTGCTACACCGCACGGTCTATGAGGTCTACTTGCAGAAATTAAACAATGTCTACGAGGTCTACTTGCAGAAAATAAACAATGTCTACGAGGTCTACTTGCAGAAAATAAACAATGTCTACGAGGTCTACTGCAGAAAATAAACAATGTCTACGAGGTCTACTTGCAGAAAATAAACAATGTCTACGAGGTCTACGGCAGAAAATAAACAATATCTACGAGGTCTACTGCAGAAAATAAACAATGTCTACGAGATCTACAATGTCTACGAGATCTACAATGTCTACGAGATCTACAATGTCTACGGTCGGATCACACATCCTTGGTACTTCTCGTTCCCGACTCAATAATTTATAATAGAGTATAAAAATATCACATAACCAATGACTAATCAATGAAATATAGTAAAGATCAATATCGAAATGCAGACAATAAACTGTACTCGCCTGTGGTCCTCTGCTGGTGAAACCGACAGCCTGAACTACTCAATGTGCCACAATAGCTAAAACCCGTACAACAGTCCCCGGATGCTGAAATAGACAATACCAATGATTTCAGAATAGTCAAATTAGCTAGGATTGCCTGTCCTTAAGTCCAATTCTGGACACAGGGACAAAACGGTAATTTCGGGTCAAAACGATGTCCGCCGTTGGACCCGCTTTGCACCGAAAAGCGTGCCAGAGTCAATGGTCTCTAAAGTCGTCAAACTACCTGTCTACGGATCTAGTTTTTCGATACGAACCCAACCGTATGTCCAGAGTTGGATTTCGGTGGGCCGTGCACAAAATTGCCCGTTGAGTGGGACCGTGGGACCCGCAAAACGACGATTTTATCAACGGTCTCAGAATCGGACCAAACTTGGCATACAGGACCAAAAAAACGATACGGTTCTGTTGGCGCAAGTTTCGTCTCGATCTGACGAACGTGCACAAAGTAATTGAGAAATTTGTAACGTGCACGATACGGTGAATTTCGACGGATACGCATCAAATTCGTCGCGCACACGCGACCAATTTGAATTCCGTCAAAGCCCACACGACCACGAAGCTGTTACGCAGCTTTCGATGTCTTCGGTGCGCGACCACGTCGTCCGGTTTGGCGGGACGCACGTCGTGTGGAGCGATTTCTAGTTTTTGAAAACAGATTTTCGTCAAAGTTCGGGATACGATTTCTCGACGTGTGGTCGATGATTTCCGAATCCACAAGAAGGGTTGTGAAGCCCTATATGTTGTCTAAATTTGTGTTCAAGTGGAATTTCTAGATGGTTGCTGGATTGGTCGGGATCGACCTCCCAACGTGTGCTCATGGACTGTTATAGCGTCCTGTTTTTGGACAGATTTTTGTCGAACTTGGGTTCGATTTCCTGGGCAACCTAGAGCCTTTGAATAAAAACTAAATGAAGGGATATCGACTCGTATAGTTTGACTACATACCAGAGGCAACGGTTCGAAAAACGGTACAGCGAGGCGACGGGAAACTCTGCGCGAAGTGGGGCTCTCCCAGCCGTTTACTGCTGCTGTCGCGTGCTCTGATCCGCGCGCGCGTGCGCGCTGTGCCTCCGCGGCCTCGGCCGCGCGCGGCGGCGCGCAGGCCCAGGGTAGGTCGCCGACGTTCAGGGAGGGGTGGCGCGATTCGCGGCTAGGGTTTCGTGTACTCCTCTGTCGAATATATATATACTTTGTATACATATTGATCAGGTGTGGGGTTTGCTGTGTTCGGTTTGTGGCCCCGCCCTTTGGGCTCGGGTTTCATTTTGAAGAGGAAACAGGTGGTTCAATAAGGCTGTGGGTGCTGGGTGTCCCACCATACTCGGCTGTGGCCGAGTATACATTAGCTGTTTTTTTTTTCTTTTATTACAACAAATCATATATATATATTTAATGAATATCTATATCTATATTTATATATATATATGTATTTATATCTATATACTCAAATAAATACTTATATAATAATATCCATCATTCTAAATAAACCCCGATATATTCCATTCCTAGTGTAGGGCCTATATGTATATTTATATTTATGTATATACACCTACACATATATAAATACATATGTATATTTATCTATATATACATACACCTTACATCTATAGTATTTATATATATACAATCTCATATATAACATTTATGTATACAAACATTCACATAAAAAGTAATTTTATATTTATAAATATTTACGCAAAGCATATGCCTATATATATTTATATCCATATATATATATATATATCTATATATACTCCCATATACATATATATATATATATATACATACACATTTATACCTATATAATTCTATAACTCTCTCTCTCTCTCTCTCTCTCTCTCTCTCTCTCTACATATATATACAGTATCGCATTATCTGACCAAGATAATATACACAATAAAATAATGATATTAAATAATAATAACCTCAGTAACAAAATAATCATAACGAAATTAACAAACCAATATTGGGGTACGTACCATTCAAATTAATTAAAATAATAAATAAAATATTTCAAAGTAGTCGGAAAAGGGAGTTACAGGATATCATCTAAATTCCTTTTTTTTTGGTTGGACAGCAGAATAATGAGTTTACAACAACAAATCTAGATATTTAACTGGTGCATATATTGTGTACTTTCTGGCCTTATATATATTACATTGTACAGTAAGTTGCAAATCAAGTTCCCTTCATTTTGACATGTAAATGTTGATGATATAAGGGAGAATTTCTTGATTACCATAAATTCTAATAATTCTTTCATTCTGTACATTATTCATGAATTTGTAATTGTCATTATCCTTTGCCTTCGAGAAGGGTTCTCCTTTGCTTTTGTCACGACTCGCACCCTAGAGTTAGGGCACGAGAACGTAACAACGCCCAGCCTACACCGCAGTGTCGGCGGTAGAACGCTGTCCTAGGTCTCAATGCATCTAACAGTATAAGACTAAACAGTTTATACTCCCCGAATGGGGGTGACATAGCAGGTACAACTCAATCACATCTAAGGTAGAGCATCATAAGAATAGATAAAACATGAAATCCAAAAGAGATACAGGAGATAGAAGTCTAAGTGTCTAAGATACATGAACCCAGAAATACATCTCAAAACTCAAATAAAGATACAGTAATCCACAAAGTAAATACAACTCCAGACAAAAAGAAATAACTATCTAAATAACCTCTACTGTGTCTCCTCTAGGCTAGCAGGCAATCCCAGGCTATCTGTAAAATTTATCAACAGGTCCAGTCAGGACAGGAGCGAGCACATTACATCTCAACAGTTCATAGCAGGTTAGAAAATATAATCATGCAGTAAAGTAAGATACAAGATCTGAAGAAATATAATATGAAAATAGAGAGAGAACAGTAATAGAAATATCTACTATAAGTAAGGAACTAACAGTGGCTAGTGAGTCAGAGTATAGGATAGCCCATGTGAACGGAACAGAATTGTACATGATCTACACTAAAGAGTTGTACATGATCTACACTACTAAAGAATTGTTCACATGACTACTAGCACTCCCCCGTTTTCCCCAATCAGTACACAAGGATCTAAGCAGGTTATGTTATTGTACATGATATCACATGGGACCCTTAAAAGGGTGCACATGATAGTATACATGAAGGCTCTGTGAACATGAGAGTACATGATTCACAAGAGTGTACATGTATGGTGAAAGCACAGGAGTACATGATGAAAGTGAAACGCACATGACATAATGTATCCGATGCTCCCGAGGGGGATAACATCGCATGAAGAGATCCGTATAGTTCTAATCCGTGATAATGTCGTGACAGCATCAAGTATAGTAATTTAAAGCAGGAATATAATTCTAAGCAGGATATGAAATGATCAGAGAATGTACTCGCCTCGATAACCTGAACAGCTGATAAGTATAGGGGGGTCCCACTGAAGCCACAGAGTCATATTTAAAGCAACCCAGGTTACAAGGTGTTCAAGTTGTAATAAATGAATCTCTATAATCAATCTACATTATTCTAGGTTCTTCTAAGTCAAAACAACTCTAGGTCGACTCCGGTCAATAATCTAGTCAAACTAGGTCAAGTGTTGACTTACAGTTGACTTTGGATCAACTGGTCAACTTAGGTCAATCAGGGTCAATTCTAGTCTATTATAAAGTGTACTTCGTTATTTGCACGTCGAAACTTACGACACGCAAATCGAGATAAGAAGATTATCGGTAAGGTTGATAATCTTATTACAGTGATCCACATATCCAACTTGTCAATTTCAGCGATGTGAGATCACTGGAATTGACTGATCACAGTTTCGTTGTACTAATCCCGAAATACGAACATTATGTGAATTAATTATTAATTAATTGTAAAAAGGTTAAGTTCAGAGAAATTATCAACAAACATTGCCGGACGATGAAATGAACATCGCCAACGTGTCCAAAATGGTCAAATTAGCTAGGATAGCCTACCCAACGGTCCAATTTGGACACAAGGGCAAAAAGGTAATTTCGGATCAAAACGGTGTCCGTGTCGGAGCCGTTTTGCACCGAAAAACGTGCAAGAAAACAAGTCTATATAATATAGCAAAATATATGTCCACACAACCAGAATGTCGATACGAACCCAACGGTATCCCCAAAATTGGATTTCGTTGACCCGATCTCAATTTGGCCCGTTGACCAGAACTTGGAATTCCGGTTTGCACGGAAATGAGCACCGGAGCCAAAGTTCTCAAAACTCAGCAAATTACCTGTCAACGAGTCCAGAATGATGATACGAACTCAACGGTATCTCCGAAATTGGATTCCAATGAGCCAATCTCAAAATGACCCGTTGACCCGGATATTGGTATCCGACTTGCACCGAAATGCGTGCCAGACCCAATGTCCACCAAAACCTAGCAAATTATATGTCAACGAGTTCAGAATGACGATACGAACTCAACGGTATATCCGGAATTGGATTCTGATGAGCCGGCGTCAAAAAGTCCCGTTGACCTAGAAAGTGGGACCCGCTTTGCACCGAAAAACGTGCCTGGGCCCACGTTCTCCAAATCTAACAAATTTTATATGAAAACATGCCAGAACGACGTCACAAGTCTAATGGTGGTGTCAGAAATGAAATCTAGAGTCCCGTGTTCAAAAATGGAATTTTATAAGTTGGAAATTACGAATTCGGACGACCAACTTTGGCGTCGAATTCAACCAATCAAACAAGCTCACAATAAAACAAAACTGGAGGAGTAGTAAGAGGGTTATACCAGCTTCGCACAGGAACTGGTAGCACGCCAAACGGAGCTGCGGTGGAGGAGATATAAGCTGACGAAGTTGGCCCCGCGAAACAGTCCAAATTTAATACAATTTAAACGGTCAACTTGGTGGCCGGTTTTGATGTATCAAATGATAAAATTAACGGACAAAAATTGACAGGGATGAAGGTGGATATACCGAGATTGAGACGGAGTGAAGAAATCGCCGATCCAACAGTCGGATCTCCTGAAAAATGCATGCGAAGTTGCTGCGACGGAGCGCCAAAATGAACTTGATTTCGCGCGCGTCACGACGGGACGTCGTTCAAAACGCACGAATCGCCTCGACGGCGCGTCCCGGAGGACGTTGGCCGCCATGGGAAGGTAGGCTAGGGTTCGTCGGAGAGGGGGCTACCCAAGGCGGGGGTCGGCCACGCCGGTGGGCGGCCGACGGCGGCGCGGCAGCGCAGCTCGCGCGCGCGCGCCAACTTTGGCCGCTGCTGTGCTGTGCGCCGCGACGCTGTGCAGGGCTGCGCGCGGCCAGCTTGGCCAGCGATGGCTCGTCGGGGGCGGCCAGGCGCTGCGCACGACGGCGAGGGTGGTGGTGGTGATCGGTGGTGGTGGCGGCGGTTGAATGGGTTGAATGGTGGTGGTTCGTGGTGGTTCAATGGAGGAGAAGGAGGAGGAAGGAGGAGTTGGAGGCGCGGGCTCGGCCAGGGTGGCCGGAGACACGGCGAGCGGGGGGTATGGTCGGACTGAGGAGGAGGATGGAGAAGAGGTAGTCGGGTTTGTGTGCTGGTGTAGGCTGTCGTGAAGGTGGGGAGGAGAAGATGCTGTTGCATGGTTTGATAGTATAGGAAATAAAGGAAGAGAGAGAGAGAGAGAGTGAATAGAAATTAATGAAAGAGAGAGAGGAAAAAATGTTCTCCCTAGAAATTAGGGCCGGCCACATGGCTGAGTGTGGGAAAAATTGATGTAGGGGAAAAATGGATGGATAGGATTAAATGGAGAGATCCTATGGCTAGGACTTATATTGGAAAAAAATGGTCATTCCAATGGAGAATAAATAATTAGAAATCTCCAAAAAAATATAGAAAAAATATAGGAGATTGCTTGATATTTTTGGGCAATAAAATAGGAGGGGTTGTGAGTGTGAGGGAAATTAAATGGTGATGATGGAATGAGGGAAAAATCAAGGGTGGAGATTTATTTAGGGGGGATTGGATTTAATTGGGGTTTAAAATCCAACGAAAGTTACACTCAAATTTGAAATAGGTAGAAGGATATTAAATATTATTTTGGACAAGGAAAAATGAGGGTGTCCCGATGGAGGGCAACATGAAGCTGGACTGGGCTCGGTGGAGCCGGATTGGATGAAAATCGGACATCGAGCAATAAATGAATTAAAATTAGACGTTGATGATCATGTGTAAATAAGTAGCACATGGGGATTCCAATAAATGGGACACAAGTGGCGGACGGGTAGTAGGCTCAAAGTGGGCCATGTCCATAATTGGGGCGGACAGGTTTTGGTCGACAGGGGACCCACAAATCAAGTTGGAAAATGAATGTGACGCCGTGGAGTGAAATAAAATTGGGTCACGTGTCGGGAAAGTTGTGCGAATCAAATGGAGCTCAAAATGACGTATCTGAGGGGGGACACAAAGGTCATGGGTGACGAGCGTCTCGAGTAGATCATCAATGAGGAGTTGGTTTCAAGAAACTGACTAGTCTTGCGCTCCCAATTTAAATGTCATGGTAACGCGCTGAAAATGATCAAGAAAAAGAGTGGGAAAAATAAATAACAATCAAATGGTCTAAACCGACCCGAAGTTCAGCGAAGCAGAAAGAGCACAAGAGAACAAGTTTGGATGGGACACTATATACCGTCATGAAGGTAATCATGTCCACTCCAAAACTCGTGAAGAAGATTTCCAGAGTTGAACATCCCTGATACTCCAAATATCAAAGGCATGGGAAAGTACACTTAAGGAAAAATACAGAATAAATTATTTAATAAAACTAAACAATCAGAAAATAAAATAAAATAAAAAAAAATCAACCCGAAATTCAGGGTGCTAACATCTTTCGAGAATATGTTGACTTTTCTAGAAGAATATGGTTTAATTTGGGTAAATTTTAGGATTAGTAGGTTATTTCGTTTACTAAATTTGGTCAAAGATTGGGTCTATATTTAAAATTTATCCAAAGCTGTGTGTCCTCTGCACTTTCTACTGGATGATACTTTCTGAAATTCTCTCTTGGAAGATTCCTTGTCCTTTTTTTTCCTGAAACATCACATTAGTCTATTGATAGCTAACTCATAAATTCAACTGCTTGTTTATTAACCAGGAACACTAATGTTTTCCCCCTATATTTGTGTAGGTTGGATGAAGTAAGAGGATTTCTGAGGAGCTTTGGTTCTGGATAGGCTCAAAGGGTTCGATCTAAATTTTTGATATACAGCATTTTGGATATATGTATGGAAACAATTAAACGCTGACTACGCTGTTAATGTTTGAGTTTGGAGAAATTATGAAGGATTTTGAATGTTCTTGACAGTAAAATTAATGAATTTACTTGTGTTAATTCATTCTGTGATTGATTCTTCGAGAAGCATTTAATTTTTTGAATATCCGCATTCTGTGTATATATGCAATAGATATCGGTGGCATTCTGTATATCTGCAATGCTATTTTGATGTGCTGTAATACTATTTTGATGTGAACTGTTTCTTTACACTAATGCATTCTGCAATAACATTCTGACATGATATTGGTGCACATATAATAGTGCGAAAGAAACACTATAAAAACTAATTTGCATCGAAAAGCTATGCAAACGTTATTATGAAATTATAGCGTTCGTAAATGCTATGTAAACTCTATAGCATTTGTCACTGTTATAACAAGTCTACAGCATTCATGGACGCTATAATAACAAAATAGCGTTCATGAATGCTATTATTCCTATAGCGTTCTTATATGCTATAAGACTTGTATAGCGTTTATAAATGCTATAACCTGTCTATAGCGCCATGGAACGCTATAATCCATCAATAGCGTTTATGAACGCTATAACTTTATAGCGTTCTTGTACATGGGGCAATTATAGCGGGAGCATTTATAGCAGACAGAATACGCTATAATAGGCATTCTACAGCGTTCTGAGCACGCTATTGTATCCCGTATCTGTTGTAGTGGGTAGATGACTCCCTGACTTTTTGTCTTTTGCTAGTCCCTTTTGTAGGAGATTTCTTTCCACTTCCTAAGGAAGATTTCTAGCGAATCATTCACTTTGTCAGGAAGGCCGACAAGGGTAGCTTCAAGAGGCTCATCAGCAGGAGCATTCTCTTCAGCCTCTTTGAATTCTAGGGTGGTTCTGATCGCCAACCGCGATCGTTTGACACAAACAAAACTATTGGACAAGGTGAAGCCCTCGAAGAAGGTATTGGCTGAAGTATAAAAGTTTGCATATGTATATAACATACGCGAGCCTATTTCAAGAGTAGCAGAGGGCATTGAGAAAGTAGCCTTAGTGCCCAGGGCACTATAATACCTCCACCCTCTAGCACCATCGATCAGATATCCGGAGGCTCTTAGGCAGGTGGTTGCATTGCCGACGTGCATTTTATCATAGCCAAAATGGCGCGCAAATCGGCTAGGTAGATATAGCTCCAGACAACACTCACCCTCGAATCGATATATTAAGTAAGAGGGTCTAATCATCTTCAACTACATAAAAACAACTGTGGTGGGCGAGCAACCATAGGCTCTAAATCCATGAGCAGGGTTGGAAGATTCGCACATTCAGGAGGATGAGGAACGCAGTAGAATCTCCACTCAGAACCCATATTCAATGCCTGTCAGCAGTCAGTAAGGGAGTTGACTTTCTACCGAGATGTGGTATAACGTTTGATAAAGTTTCCTCCTACGACACCTAGAGCAGGATCCATCAGAATGGGGTTGTGTAGTAATAACCATCCGAACAAATAAGTTACGACATCTCTGTACGAGAAAAATCATCTCGAGTACTAGGATCCTTCATCATGGCATTTGTGAAAGAACAAAGACCTACATTCAACCTGCAGGTCATTGCAGAAAGAATGTCCATCTTGTGGCCAAAAACTAAACGCACAATGACGAATAATACACCACGATGGATCTTGTCAACAGTACTGGCTCCGGGGACCACGAATCGTCACAGCCACAATGAAAGGAAGTTAGCCAGAGTCACTTCTCAAGACATTTGCCGACCTCCTTGTCTTATATAGGTCTCGATAGGAGTATCAGCCTTAAATTTGTGCCAATCCTTCTTCAGCTCATTGTCAATATCCTTTGACTTCTCTATCAATTTCTGGATAGTGATGTGGTCAAGCGGATCGAAAAAGCGAGGATCACAATCAAGGTGGTCCTGCACCTTGCCCTCCTAGATGTGGCCCAAAAATAGGTACAACAACTATTTGGACCAATAACACGTCCCATTCGCATGACTCTTATACATAAAAGTACAAATCACGAAGTGGCATAAAAGCTTATCGAAGACTACTATAATTTTTAGGTTTTTCTCAGCTAGAGCATCCAATCCTTTATTTGTTGGCACATACTCTTCATATGGGTTTTCATTCATTGGAAGATGAGAGATGTATTGCATCTCATGAAGGGCGAAACCTATCTCTCCATGAGGAGTCACAAAAGTGCATGTCTTATCGTTGTATCTTTCTACCAAAGCCAAAAACAGATTGGAATTGGGGCAAATACCACAGAAAGTTGTCCAAATAGATTCATAAAGCTCTAAATCCATTAGCTCATCTCTAAAGTTGTTCAGAGCCCAGACTTAAAGACAGTTCCAACGTTTGTTCGCAGGACTCATCAAACCCGTCAACCGCATATTCTTGTCTGGATACTTTCCTTCAGCCTTGGCGAAAAGATTCACGAAGAAAGGAATTCCAACTGGGATCATCAGGGGTGAATCTTCATATGGCACGCAGCTCGGTTTTAGGCCCCTCAAGTGAGTATTACTCCTCTCTGATAAGCAATAAAATATGTCCTTATTCTAGGGACCTAATATGTGGCATATCCTTCCAACCTTGGCATGTTGGAAGCAGTCAGATCCAATACCATATTTCGAGGATAGTTGGCATGAGCGTAACGGGATAGGGACATATGTCTTGTCATATTAGTGAGATATATTAGTCTATTTCCACTCTGATAGACTCGTATTTACCGCTTCAATTTAGGCTGACTGTCTTTCTTGATAGCCCCACCAAATAAGAAGGCTAGCTACTTATGGGGAACCTGATCCAAACTTACAAGGGGTTCACCATTCATCAGACATAATAAGGTCCTGTCATCTTGATACTTTAGCACAGCTCTTCTAGTCTCAAGAAGATCATATTGTGGGAACTTGACATGAGAAAGGTTTTTCTGATACTCCGACACCCGAAAGGCAGAAGCTATTTTCTCCGCATACGGGTCTTCCCTCTTATTAACTGCAAAAGAAAACTCAAAATTAAAATCTTAAAAAAACTTGTTTTCTTAAAATAATACTCTGCGCCAATCATAAATGACGCTGGATATGAAAAGCAGTCCACAGTTGGCGCATGCAATCTGACAGCTCTCAAAATAGATGGCGCATCAATCAGACAGCTCTCAAAATAGATGGCACATCAATCAGTTAACATATTATTTGCGTATAACAGCGGATGGAGCATCATGCTTAAGACATGGAAAATGGCGCATGGTGTCATTATTTATGATTGAGTTTAGCTAACACTCTGAAAGAGGTGGCGAGTGATGCAGATGGCGTGAAACAGTAACCAACACTCTGAAAGAGGCGGTCAACGTTGGCCTTTGATCGTGCTACACGCGAATGGCGTGAGCCTTCGATTTGTCTTCCCCGATCGGTTCTCCTCACCTTCAAGAGGGGTTCGCTTCCTCAGCTCTCGCCGATGGCATGACGTACTGTGGCACTATCATGTTGACACAAAGTCACAGTCAACCAAATATTGACTAGATTGACTAAATAATGTCTGTATTAATTCAATACGACACACGACGTCTGCATTCCGTTCAAGACAGACGACAGCTCAGTCTCCGGTTCTCAGTGTATTTTCGAGTCTGTATTTTATATTTTCATTGAGTCTAGACTTGTGTACTCTGAGTCATGCTGAGCTCTTGACACTTAGTCTACAGCCTACCCAAAATCCCAAGCTCCACTGAACCAAACACTGTCCAAAAATCCTCTTTGAACCACTCTGTGCTCTGGAGACAGAGTTCGGGCCGAACTCTGCCTCCACACAGAGTTCGGGCCGAACTCTGTCCCCTAGAAATCAGGAACCCTAATTTTAGGGTTAGCTGGTTGCTAGTTGTCCAACGGCCAAATATTTGAATTTTCCTACCCGAATTCTGGCCGAATTCTGCCTATAAAAACACTATAAATAGGGCATGAATTCTCTCATTCCAATCCATCCAATCTTCTCTTCTCTTCTCTCTTGTAGCTGAAATAAGCCATACCCTTCCCATCTACTAGCCACAAGCCTCCTAAGTCTCGAGTGCTCAGCATCTCTCAGTTAGGATTCTTGTGCAAGAGTCGAAGAAGTCGCTTGGACAATTCCAAGCAAATCGCCACTGCGATCCTCTGTTAGAAGTTGACGTGCTCTTCTGAAGTAAAGGCACGGTTGTAAACTACTATTTCACAAATAGTGGATTTGAATCCTGAGCTAGAGTTCTCAGGCCTGGACTAGTCCTCCACGAGGGAAACCAGGTTAAAATCGCTGTGTTTGCGTATGCTCTTTTGATCTTCTTTTATTTTCCGCACTTTACTCTGATTATTTATTATTGGTGAAAGAGTGATTTTAATTGGTCATTTTTCTATATATACTCTATTCACCCCCTTTAGAGTTGCCAAACTGTTCTTCAATTGGTATCAGAGCTCTGTTCTCTTTATAAGGACTAACATCCTAAGAGCTGATCCATGGCAACCACACAATCCTTGATTTCCAATCATGGTGAAGGTCAGTCCACTCATAGGCCTCCCCTATTTGATGGAACTAACTATACATATTGGAAAACAAGGATGAGCTTCTATCTTAAGTCTCTAGACTTTGACCTGTGGACTGTCGTCACTGACGGTTACAAAAAGCCCGTCAGGATAGTTGTCGATGGTGACCTCATTGAGAAACCACACGACAAATATTCTGTCGAGGAGAAGAAACAGGCAAGTCTAGATGCTAGGGCAATTAATGCTTTATTCTGTGCTATAGACAGGAATGAATTCAACAGGGTCTCCACATGCACCACTGCTCATGAAGTATGGAGACTTCTAGAAGTGACGCATGAGGGAACCACACAAGTCAAGGAATCTAAAATAAGCCGTCTCACTCAAGAATACGAAGCCTTCAAGATGAAGCCAAATGAGACGATCACTCAAATGTTTACAAGATTCCTCGACATCATCAATCCTCTATCCTCGCTTGGTAAGCAGTACTCAAACCACGAGAAGATTCGTAAGTTACTCAGAGGGTTGTCAAAGATTTGGAACCCTAAGGTGATGGCCATCATAGAAGGAAACGATCTCACATCAATGTCAATGGAGACCTTGATAGGTAAGCTCATGACTCACGAGCTTGACCTCAAGGACTTCGAAGAGCCTGCTCCGAAGACCAGGGAGATCGCACTCAAAGCTCATCGACGAAGGGCTGATCACGATGAGACCGAAGACGATAACTCGGATGATGAAGACCAAGCTCTCATGGTTCACAACTTCAGAAAATTCCTTCGCTTCAATCGAAGGAAGAAGGATTCACAAGAAGATGATGAGGAAGAGCCAACCTGTTACGATTGCAAGAAGACTGTACATGTCCGAAAAGACTACCCATTCTTGAAGAAGAGCAACCGCTATGAGAAGCCATACAAAAAGAATTCATCAAAGAAATATGCCAACACAGGAATTTGGCATAAAAGTGAAGCGAGTGACTCCGAGGAAGAAAAAGGCTCTCCTCAAGATACAGCAAATGTGTGCCTAATGGCAACTTCCAACAAGGTATCTAACGAAACTCTAGATGACTTCTCTTTTGATGAACTTGGCGATGCTTTCACTGATTTACTCGATGATCACAAAAAGGTCATCGGTAAATACAAACATGCCAAGGACAAAATCAAAAGTCTTGAAGATGAGATACAAAGAATTTCCTTACTTCTTGATAATGTTAGAAACATGACACCCACTAATGACACTGATGAAGTATCCAAGCTTAAATTAAGCTTACATGATGCTGAAGCACGTATTGAGCAACAAACTCAAGAAATCACTACACTCAACACGTTGCTTGCTGAAGAAAAGAGTAGACACAAGATTTCCATGACTAAGATATATGGCTTAAATATTAAGGTTGATGAACTGCAAGCTGTTTCTAAAAGATTAGAAACCAAATTGGGTAAACAGGTTGTTCAACCTCAAACCCAATCACATGGGCACAACACCACTCATGCTAGTCAACCACGTCATTCTCATGCAGCACATAACCATGCATTTATATACACAAACTTTCACAAACCACGTGCACGTAAGAATAATTCTCACTCAGTACACAATCATCATGCACAAAGACACAATCAACATCACTCCACACATAGGAATCATCATGTCATGCCATATAGACAAGATCATCATGCAATGCCATACAGACAAGATCATTATATGCCACATAGACAAAATCATCATGCCATGCCATATAGACAATATCAGCATGTCACACATCATAGACAATACCATCATGATATGCCTCATAGACACCATCACCATGCCACTCATTCTATGCATAATCATCATCTACATGCTAACTCTTCACATCATGTTCATCCTCATCCTGTTGCTTATAGATATTATTCTCATGCTCCTAGTATAAATAAAAATGCTATCTGTACCTACTGTGGATCACATGGACACATCTCACCACAGTGCAGAGTTAGAAGACTGGTAGATAAAAAGATATATGCTTGGTTTCCAAAGACTAACTTTTCAGGACCCTCAAGAACTCGGGTACCAAAGGTCACATCTACTCTTGATGTAGGTGGACCTTTCCTCTTCAACTGAAAGTAAGTGGATTCTCGATAGTGGATACTCGCGACATACGACGGAAGACGCAAAACTTTTTGCATCACTATCGATGAAGAGAGAAGGATATGTATCCTTCGGTAACAATCTCAAAGGGCACATAATAGGTAATAGTATCATTGGTCATCCTCCTTCTCCTGTAATAAAAGATGTCTGCCTAGTGACCGAGTTAAAGCATAACCTGCTCAGCATTAGTCATCTTGCTGATCATGGATATGATATTAACTTTGGACAAAACAGTTGCTACATCTATGATAGGTCAACATGAGACATTGCTTTTGAAGGGAAAAGAGAGGACAACATATATATTTTCTATCTTTCTATAAATACTAACAATGCAGGTAGATGTCTATATGCCCACAAAGACGAACGACTACTTTGGCACCAGCGTCTTGGTCATGCCAACATGGATGCTATATCCAGGCTGTCTACCAAGAAGCTAGTAAGAGGATTGCCTGACATCACATTCAAAAATGACACGGTATGTGCCGAATGTGAACTAAACAAGGCAACTAAATCCTTATTTCATTCCATCAACTCTGTAAGTACTACTAGACCCTTGCAACTACTTCATATAGATTTATTTGGTCCTAGTAGAATAGCTAGCCTTGGTAGCAAACTTTATGTATTTGTTATTGTTGATGATTTTTCGAGATTTACTTGGGTTTTCTTTCTCGCTAATAAGAGCGATGCTATTTCTGTTTTCAAAGTTTTTGTAAAGAAAGTTCAAAACGAAAAAGGCTACATGATTACTCGAATCTGAAGTGATCATGGAGGCGAATTCGTAAATTATGATTTTGAAAATTTTTGCAATACAAATGGTTTTGATCATGAATTTTCTTGTCCTAGAACTCCTCAACAAAATGGTGTTGTGGAGCGGAAGAATAGAACTCTCGACGATATGGCCAGAGTCATGTTGAATAAATTTTCACTTCCGAAATACTTTTGGGCAGAAGCTGTCAGTACAGCATACCACATTTTGAATAGGGTGCTGATTCGTCCCATTACGAAGAAAACACCCTATGAGCTTTGGTTTGGGAGAACCCCCAATGTTTCTTATTTTAAAGTTTTTGGTTGTAGATGTTTTATCCTTAACACCAAAGACAACTTAGGCAAATTTGATGCCAAAGCTGACGATGGTATCTTTCTTGGTTATGCCGCCAAGAGTAAGGGATATAGAGTTTTTAATAAACGCTCACTTATTGTGGAAGAGTCAACAAATGTGACTTTTGATGAAGATAACAGTGCAGTAAGTACTCTTGATGATGACGTTGAGCCATCAACTTCTACTCCAATGAATACTTCAACCGAAACTGATTCTCTGGAGGGTTTGCCTAAGAAATTCTCTTTCAAACCTTCTCATCCAGAAAATTTAGTAATAGGAGAAGTTTCACGTGGAGTAACTACTAGATCATCACTAAGAGACTCCGTTGCTAGCACTGCCTTCATTTCACAAGTAGAGCCTAAAAATATTTCTGAAGCCTTTAATGATGAATTTTGGATTTCTGCTATGCAAGAAGAACTCAACCAATTCGAGAGAAGCCAAGTATGGGAACTCGTTCCTAAACTGGTTAATCACTCGATAATTGGTACTAAATGGGTTTTTAGAAACAAAGTAAATAAAGATGGTTCAGTCACACGTAACAAAGCTCGTCTAGTAGCTCAAGGATACAACCAAGAGGAAGGTATCGACTACGATGAGACGTATGCTCCTGTTGCTAGACTAGAATCCATTCGGATGCTTTGTGCTTTTGCTAATTTTTAAAACTTTAAATTATTTCAAATGGATGTGAAAAGTGCTTTCTTGAATGGTTTTATTAAGGAGGAAGTTTATGTGAAACAACCTCCTGGCTTTGAAAATCACAAATTTCCCGACCACGTGTTCAAGCTAAAGAAAGCGCTTTATGGCCGCAAACAAGCCCCCAGAGCTTGGTATGAAAGGCTAAGTAGCTTCTTACTTGAGAAAGGTTTTTCAAAAGGGAAAATTGACACTACACTGTTTATAAAATCTTTTAAAGACACTATTCTGTTGATTCAAATCTATGTTGATGATATCATTTTTGGGTCTACTGATGAAACCCTCTGTCAAGAATTTGCCAAGTGTATGCAGACGAAATTTGAGATGAGCATGATGGGAGAGCTCAACTACTTTCTTGGCCTGCAAGTGAAACAAATGGCTAATGGAACTTTCATCTGTCAATCGAAGTATACCAAGGACATGCTGAAGAAGTTCGATCTTGACAACGTCAAACCAATCAGCACTCCAATGGCTACTTCAACCAAACTCGAACCAGATGAGAGCGGCAAACCTGTTGATCAATGTAAGTATCGAGGTATGATAGGCAGCTTACTTTATTTAACTGCTAGTCGTCCCAATATTATGTTTAGTGTTTGCCTATGTGCTAGATATCAAGCTAATCCTAAGGAATCACACATGATCGCGGTTAAGCGTATCTTTCGATACCTTAAAGGTACGGTTACAGTGGGCCTATGGTATCCCAAGTCCACATCATTTGACCTTATTGGTTACTCTGATGCTGACTTCGCTGGATGCAAGGTCGACCGTAAAAGTACGAGCGGCATGTGTCATTTATTAGGAAAGGCTTTATTCTCCTGGTTTAGCAAGAAGCAGAACTCTGTCGCACTATCCACAACAGAAGCTGAATACATAGCAGCTGGGCGTTGTTGTGCACAAATTCTATGGATGAAGCAAACCCTTGAAGACTATAAGTTATCTTTCATGCATATTCCTATATTCTGTGACAACACTAGTGCCATTAATTTGACTAAGAACTCTGTCTGTCATTCACGCACTAAACACATTGAGATCAGACACCACTTTTTGCGTGATCATCAGCAAAACGGCACGATTAACTTAGAATTTATTGACACTGATCATCAGCTAGCAGATTTCTTTACTAAGCTATTATCCGAAGAGTGCTTCAATTTCCTTTATCGTGAACTCGGAATTTTGGATAAAGCAGTTATAAGTTGAGACTCACCTGCGTAAATATCGAGTATATTTTGATTCTTTTACGACGAATTTGGTATGGGTACAAGCCGAAAGGGTCCTTCTGACAACAAGACGTAAAAGCCTAAGCGACACGGTGCACTAGTCCTCAGGACTACCGCTAGCTGGGATCCGGCCCCTGCAGCTAACCCATGGCAAATTTGAAATATTGAATTACAATATATTTCCTTGTTTGTTATATGGTTTGTTTTGATTTAATATTGCCTAATTGATTTTTCTAAAGTTCATTCTGACTTTTGTGTACCTCTCTATGTACTTCAATGCATTCATCATACTTTTATCCTCTCAATTTTTTTTCTTCAACACTTAACCATTTTTTTCATCTCTTCAGCCTATTTTTAGTTCTGGACCACTAATCCAGAACTCGGGCCGAACTCTGCCCTTAACAGAGTTCGGGCCGAGTTCGGTCCCTATTGGTCCAGTGTCGGGATCCGCCTCTGCCGTTGGATCAGTTTAGATCATACGGTCAGAATTTCTTCCGACCAACGAAAACCCTCTCTTATATTTCGGGTTTTCATCTCTCTCCTTCACTATTACCTCCTTCCTCACCTCTCCAAACTCTTTCCTTCAAACCCTAACCCTAGTTTTTGATCTAGAAGGCTCTATTACTTCTCAAAATCAAGGGAAAGGGGTTTCTCATCATTCTCTTCCACTGTTTGTTGTTGATTTCAGGTATATCCCCTTCTTTCTCTCCATTTCAAGTTCTCTATTTTCTTGCAAATGGCTCCTCGCTTGCCCAATCGTGGGAAAAGGACTCGAACTGAGGGAGCTTCCTCTTCGAATCATTCTCCTCCAATTGAGCAAGTAGTTGAACAACAACCCATTCATCCGTTGTTCAACCCGCCTTGTCCCCATGATCCGAATACATATGACGAGCGATTATTTGTGTCGCTAGACGCGTCTAATGCATGGTTTAGCGACTTTTGGACTCGTCCGGTGTTCGGGGGACATCCGATAAATTTTACAATCTTTTCTCAATATGAATCATTGTTTCGTGATCTATGTTTGGATGCGTTAGTTGCCTCAAACTTTGTCATTTATCGTAGCGCAATCCAAATGTTTTATTGCAATTTAACTTTCGATACAACCCACATCTATTCCCGGGTTGCCGGTATTGACATTGCTTTCAATGATTCTGAGTTGGGGGATTTTCTTGATCTTTTTAATCTCGATGCTTGGGATAAACTTGTGGAAGCTCGTCAATTTCAATTTGTTGGCGATACTTCTCTTGAAGGTTTCAAGGAGGAATTGTGTACTCCATACACACGTCCTCGCAAGCTCATGGCTAAATATCTCAACCCATATTTTTCTGACCTTCATTGGATAATCTCTAACACCATTCTACCCAAAACAGGTTCTCCTGATGACATCACTTATCTTGAAATATCTGCTCTTTATCATCTCCACTTTGGAATCTCTTTCAATCTTCCACGTTCCATGATGGACTGGATGATTCACTGTAGGAAGAAACCACGAGCTCTGGTTTATCCTTTGTACCTTCCTATGATCTTTCGTGCCTTCCACATACCACTTGACACCTGTCCGTTTTTGCATGCTCCTGCTTTTCTGTCCAAGGCACGACGCCTTCAGGCAGCCATCGCCTCTCTTGAGACTTCTGAGCAGTCTGCTGATGAGGAGCCTGACGCCCCTCCACTCGGTCAGGATGCACCACTTCCACCTGCCACTCTTGAGTCTATTCAGACTATGCTCCGGGATCATTTTGACCTTGAGGACGAGCGCTGGACCCAGCTGGACTATCGTACTACTCTGCAGATGAGTGCCCTCGGAAACTCTCTGCATGATATACGGTATTCCCTGTCTCGTCATCTGCACATTCCCATGGAGCGGGATCCTGAGCGTGCGGGCCATCGCATTGATGATCCTTGGGTCATGCGTTACATGGATCCGGATGCTGCATTTTTGAACCCCCGTCGCTCCTTCCCCGGTCCTTCAGATGCTCCAGGACCTTCTCGTGCTCCGTGATGGAGATTGGCTCGATCTGCTGCTGCTACTGATGATGATCTTAGTTGATGCTTTTTGATTTCAGTTATTTAGTTTATTATGGATTTATGTCCTTGGTTTTATGTACTCAAACTCTGGTTGTGTGTTTGACACTTGGTTTTGTGGATGATATTTTATGCTCATTATCATAGTTTTACTTTATGCTAGTGACTCATTTTGTTTAGTCATACACTGTTTCTTCTCTGCTTGGTGTGGTTGCATCACTCTTCATTGTCTATACTGCAGTTTATATGATCTTTCATTCATATGCGGTCTATATTGCTAACTGCCAAAAGGGGGAGAACTATATATATTTTCGTATATCCTTTTCGTATATCTGTGCTTGTTTTTGCTTTTGGGAGATATTATCTATCAGGCCACAGGTTCTATGCATTATTTACGGGGGAGAGCTATTGCTTCTAGCTCGGCACCGTTCACTGATTACGGGGGAGCTATCTTCTTTTAGCTCGACATCGGTTATGGGGGAGCTGTGTTACAATCAACTGTGTCCAGGTATGAATATTGAAATATACATATATTATTTTATCAATTATCAATATGGGGGAGATTGTTGACACAAAGTCACAGTCAACCAAATATTGACTACATTAACTAAATAATGTCTGTATTAATTCAATACGACACACGACGTCTGTATTCCGTTCAAGACAGACGACAGCTCAGTCTCCGGTTCTCAGTGTGTTTTCGAGTCTGTATTTTATATTTTCATTGAGTCTAGACTTGTGTACTCTGAGTCATGCTGAGCTCTTGACACTTAGTCTACAGCCTACCCAAAATCCTAAGCTCCACTGAACCAAACACTGCCCAAAAATCCTCTTTGAACCACTCTGTGCTCTGGAGACAGAGTTCGGGCCGAACTCTGCCTCCACACAGAGTTCGGGCCGAACTCTGTCCCCTAGAAATCAGGAACCCTAATTTTAGGGTTAGCTGGTTGCTAGTTGTCCAACGGCCAAATATTTGAATTTTCCTACCCGAATTCTGGCCGAATTCTGCCTATAAAAACACTATAAATAGGGCATGAATTCTCTCATTCCAATTCATCCAATCTTCTCTTCTCTTCTCTCTTGTAGCTGAAATAAGCCATACCCTTTCCATCTACTAGCCACAAGCCTCCTAAGTCTCGAGTGCTCAGCATCTCTCAGTTAGGATTCTTGTGCAAGAGTCGAAGAAGTCGCTTGGACAATTCCAAGCAAATCGCTACTGCGATCCTCTGTTAGAAGTTGACGTGCTCTTCTGAAGTAAAGGCACGGTTGTAAACTACTATTTCACAAATAGTGGATTTGAATCCTGAGCTAGAGTTCTCAGGCCTGGACTAGTCCTCCACGAGGGAAACCAGGTTAAAATCGCTGTGTTTGCGTATGCTCTTTTGATCTTCTTTTATTTTCCGCACTTTACTCTGATTATTTATTATTGGTGAAAGAGTGATTTTAATTGGTCATTTTTCTATATATACTCTATTCACCCCCCTCTAGAGTTGCCAAACTGTTCTTCATATCAGTGGAGGCACACGCGAAGTGGCTCTGGTCACTTTCTTTTCCATCTCGCCGATGCTCCTCTTTGGGGCCATTTCGATCGATTGAAAGTTCAAAAATTGAAGAAAAAGAAGAGCTCAAGAAGAAGAAGATTTCAAGTAAAAAGTATTTTCTCTCTCTTCTTAGAGCTATTTATAGCTAAAACTAGTCGTAACAGTCGCACGATCTGCACCCACAAGTCGGGGTCGGTTATGATACTGTTGTGTGCCAATCGTGCAAAAAAAAATGCTTCCTATTCAAAGTATTCCAAAATTTAAAACTTTTCAAATTTGAAAATTTTGAAGGGGTCTTATAGAAGACTAAAAAGTATAATCATCATCATGTGCTACTCACAAAAGGTACCAAGACTGAAGTTATCAAATGGCGTTGGTCAATAGATGGCACCTGGCATCATATGGCGCTGGCTGACACGTGGCAGTCTTCTCGGGGAAGCCAAACGACTGCCATCATGACTGACAGCACGTCAGTCGAGGAAAATCTATTTCGAATCCCGAACGCGTGGCGGTTGAGGAGATTGTGTTAGATTTGTCATAATAATTGTCACGACCCGCACCCAGTGTAGGGGCACGAGAAATAGACACGTCCAGCCTATGCTACAGTGTCGGTGGTAGAACGTTGTCCTAGGTCACATACATCTAACAATTATAAGGTACCTATACAATGTATACGCTCTGACTGGAGGACAATATAGAAATGTACAACTCAATCACAGCTAAGGTAGAAAGTACGATAAGATAGATAGATATGAAAGTCACCAAATGAAATACTATAAGAGAAGAAGTCTAAGAGTCTAAGATAAGATGTCCACAACATCCAGAATAACAAAATCCCAAATAAGTACATAAAGTATCCAAAATAAGGCAAGACAATAAAGTAAGATAACTAGTCTAGCTAACTAGCCTAGACTACTGGGGTAATGTCCTGTGCAAGGACTAGGTCCTCCTGGGAGTCCAGCTCGCAGGTGTTATCTACGCCTGCTCCGTAGTTTGTAGGACATAACTCCTCAATGTCATCTGTAATATTTCAACAGGTCCAGTCAGGACAGGAACGAGCACAATACATCTCACACAGTTCATAATATGACAGGATATGTAAATACGCTATAGAGTAAGATACATGAAACGTTGGAGAATATATGAAGTAAAAGAGACGACTGTAAAAAAATATCTACTATAATTAAAGAGCTAACAGTGGCTAGTGATGTAGAGTACAAGATAGACATGTAAATGGCTTGAATTTGCACATAATTATTCTGAGAGTTTGCACATAATTACACTACTTTGGAATTGTTCACATGACCATTTATACTCCCCCGTACCCCAATCAATACACAAGGATCCAGACAAGTTATGTTATTAGACATGATATCACATGAAGGCCCATAAATGGGTACACATGAATGTATACATGCGGGCTCCGTGAACATGAAAGTACATGAATCACAAGAGTGTACATGAATGGTGAAAGCACCGGAGTAAATGATGAAAGTGAAACATACATGACATACCATAACCCGATCCTCCTGAGGGGGATAACATCTCATGAAGGGATCCATATAGTACGAATCCGTGTTAATAACGTGACAACATCAAGTAAAGTAATCTAGATCATAAATATAAATCCTATCAAGTATGAAACGGTCAGAGAATGTACTCGCCTGGTATCCTGAGTATCCGATGAGTATATATGTCCAGACAGAGTAGATGAGTCCTATTTAGAGCAACACAGGTCACAACATATCCAGAATGGTAATATTAAACTTTACAATGCATTCTATATGAATTCTAAGTCATTCTAGACTAAAGTCAACTCTTGGTCAACTCTAGTCAATTTCACTAGTTAAACTAGGTCAATCCTAGTCCAATCAAGTCTCACTAAGCCTAACCAATCCTAGGCTAGCACTCACACACAATCTCAAAGCCACACAAGTCATCAACACACATTACATATATGGGTACATATATATACTCAATGTATATAGGCATACACATATAAAATTATATATAGGCTATCATATAGGCTAATTGTCACGACCCGCTCCCGAATAATCGGACACGAGTCGGACACGCCCAGCCTTCATCGTTAGACACGACGAAGTAAGCTATACCAAATTAGGGAAATCTAACAGATAAACATGAAAGTATACAATCACAGCATCTAAAACGTATCCCAGAATGATCACCATAATCCACAATTCTATGTATATAAATGTACGAGTCATGAAGAATGAAATGTACTATGAATTCTAAAACAATATCTAATAGTAAAGCTAACAGTCTAAACCTGAAACCTCAAGCTAAGTCATGACTCATCCTGCTCAGCTAAGATCCCGGGCTCTGGGCCATATGGTAGAATGATATCCTGCAAGTATACCTGCAACATATCCAGTCAGGAGCGGAGCAAAGTACAGTTCTAGGTAATGAACAAGAACATGATATAAAAATAAGTACATGGGAACATAAACTATAAAGTACAGGAAAAGAACATGAATGTAAATACAGGAAATAAAGTACATGAATATAACTATGAACCAGAAGTACAAGACATGACAAGTGCACCATGTTTGAAATACAACTAGCTCATGTGACCGGCTGGGAGTAAGGACATGAAAGCACATAAAAGTATATGAATGGTACGACTTAGGGCCCGCGTGCACGATGCGAGACCTAAGCTAGGCACATGAGTATAGTAACCGGGATTGGTCACATGGCTAGTGTATTTCCCCACCCGACATAAGTAAGTACAAGAACAGAAGTACAGGAGTATAGGGTACATGATATCATGTCATGACGTGTCACAAGCAAGAGTACAAGAATGTAAATGTATAAAACCATAGAAAAGTACTTGCCTTGCTTCGGGAAGGTACGGGTAAAGATCGGAGCTAAATGTCCTCCTGTAGTGTACAAGTTGATTAATCTTCTAAATAATCAATTGTTAGTTTAAGTATAAGTTGGCTAAGCACGACTAAATAGTCACTAACTAAATCTATGATAATTACTATAAATGATTTAGCTATCTATTAGAAAAGATGTAGCTGCCCTTCCCAAAAATTTAGAATATTTTATTATTATTTATTTTATGGGTTTACAAATGTTCGTATTATTATTTTAGAAATTGAGGAATGGTTTCTAATTATTAAAATAGAGGTACAAATTTATTATTAAGGTGCTATCCTATATATATATATATATATATATATATATATATATATATATATATATATATATATATATATATAACAAGATTATTAGTATTTATGATATTTATGGAAAGTATTTTAGATTTGTGAGTTTAAGGATACATATATGTATAATATATATATGGGGTATATATATTTTGTATGATAGAGATATGTGTGCGAATATAGATATATATTATCTATGTTTGTGTGTGTATATATGTACATATATATATATGAGGGTATGTGCATGTGTGTATATATATATAGATATATGTGAATTACGTATAGGTAAATCCTAAATATATAAAGCGTATGTGTATATATATAAATATATATAGTGTATGAATATATATAGGAAAATATAAAGGGATATATATATTTTGTGTAGATATATATATACTATATACGTGTTAGGGTGTGTGTATATAAATATAGGATATAATATGTGTGCACGTATATATATATATATATATATATATATATATATATATATATATATATATATATATATATATATATATATATATATAAAATATATATATATTTTTTATATATATATATATATATATATATATATATATATATATATATATATATATAATATATAATATATATATATATATATATATATATATATATATATAAATATATATATATATATATATATATATATATATATATATATATATATATATATATATATATATATATATATATCACCAAGTGTACCTATATGTGCATATATATATAAATGGGTGTATATATAAATATATATATAAGTAGATAGGTATAGATATACAAATTTACGTCATATCTATGGATTTACCGTATGCATATAAAAATACGTGTGTATACGTGTATATACAAATATATATAAGTATGAATATATACATGGTATATATATAAATATATATATTAATTACCTTAGGTAATAACCTAAAACCCAAAATTTTCCCTTTAATTTCCAACACCCCAAGGCCCAGGCCGGCCCAGCCCAATCCAGGCCAGCCCAGGCCGATACCTCTCCCAGCCCGAGCTGGGAACGAATTTCCCACAGCGAACAGTGCACCCCCCAGGTTGTGCGGATATATATACACAAATGTGTATACAGAGAGAACCTTCGAAAACTCCTCAAAACCCTAACACAATGGCGACCACCCGACCCCTGACTTTGGGGGCGACCCTAGGCGCGCCGCCCACCGCCACCACGGCGACCGTCGGCCGGCCACAGGCCGGCCAAACCGCACACGCTCGGCCGAGCGCATGTCAAGGACAGCAGCAGCGGCTGCAGACGCCCATTTTCACGACGTGATTTCTCCGTCGTTACTCCACCGTTTTACGAACCGTTTCATCAGGTACGCCGACAACCTTACCCTCTATAATTTCCTTCAAATGGTTTGAGTTAATTCGCTTCGCACGCGATGGAAACTAAGTCCCAAAATTGAGAAAAATCTCAATTTCTGGGTTATAGGAACTGTCCCGACCACCCGTATTTACGGCCAGATTGCGAACAGAATATTGTAAATTTTAGGAATCTACCTGATTACACTTTTAGACAACCTGATCAAGATCAAAACCCTATTTTTGGTTTAATTTCTAGGGGTTTATTTCTGGTTAAATTTAATTCAAAATAGGAAAAAAAACTGTTTTTGAAAACTTGAAAAACCATCCACACGACGTGCGTCCCGCCATTCCGGGCGACGTGGTCGCGAACCAAAAGCATCGAAAGATGCGTAACGGCTTCGTGGTCGTGTGGGCTTTGACGGAATTCAAATTGGTCGTGTGTGCGCGACGAATTTGATGCGTATCCGTCGAAATTCACCGTATCGTGCACTTTGCAAATTTCTTAATTACTTTGTGCACGCTCGTCAGATTAAGACGAAACTTACGCCAGCAGGACCGTATCATTTTTCTGGTCCTGTAGGCCAAGTTTGGTCCGATTCTGAGATCGTTGATAAAATCGTCGTTTTGCGGGCCCCACGGTCCCACTCAACGGACGATTTTGTGCACGGCCCGCCGGAATCCAACTTTGGACATACGGTTGGGTTCGTATCGGAAAATTGGATCCGTAGACATATAGTTTGACGACTTTAGAGACCGTTGACTCTGGCACGCTTTTCGGTGCAAAGCGGGTCCAACGGCGGACATCGTTTTGGCTCGAAATTACCGTTTTGCCCCTGTGTCCAGAATTGGACTTAAGAACATGCAATCTTAGCTAATTGGACTATTCTGAGATCATTGGTATTGTCTATTTCAGCTTTCGGGGACTGTTGTACGGGTTTTGACTATTGTGGCATTTTGAGTGATTTGGATCATCGGTTTCACCAGCACAGGACCACAGGCGAGTACAGTTTATTGTCTGTATTTCGATATTGATCTTTATTATATTTCATTGATTAGTCATTGGTTATATGATTATTTTCTATTATAAATTGTTGAGTCGGGAATGAGAAGTACCAAGGATGTGTGATCCGACCGTAGACCTCGTTTACTTTCATGCAGTAGATCTCGTAGACAGTGTTTATTTTCATACAGTAGATCTCGTAGACAGTGTTTATTTTCATGCAGTAGATCTCGTAGACATTGTTACTTTTATGCAGTAGATCTCGTAGACCTCGTTTACTTTTCTGCAAGTAGATCTCGTAGACCTCGTTTACTTTTCTGCAAGTAGATCTCGTAGACATTGTTTACTTTTCATGCAAGTAGATCTCGTAGACCGTGCGGTGTAATATCCCAGACTGATCACATATCAAAGGTACTTCTAACGGTGGAAAGTATATTAGTCTATTTATTACTATTGATTTTTCTTACGGCTTGACTGTTATTTTCAAAACTCATGATTGATGTCTAACCTTTGTTTTATAGTCATTTTCTTTATTTGAATTGCATTCAGTGAATTGTGCTCGTTCCATTCCTGACTGGAAACCAACATTTTTCAGGTTAGCCGTGGATTCACTTAGCATGGGAGATACGGGGGTACTTGCAGACAAAAGCCTAGAAACTAGCTAGATAGCGGAATTGTAGCCATTCCAATATTTGTACAAGTTTATATTTTTTTGCAAATGTAAATCTTATGAATATTGTAAGTTAAATTAATTTTTGTGAATGAGCATTATTTGTGATTTTGATCTTCATGGCCGTGACAGCGTTCTACCGCCGACACTGCGGCGTAGGCTGGCTTGGACACGTCTCGTATCCGTTTAAAAAAAAAATGGGTACGGGTCGTGACAAGTTTTTGTGGTGGCCCATGCAGGTCGAACTTCGCAAATCACGTGAACTCGTGATAGTACTTAAGTTAGTCGTACTATTGCGAGCCTGCGACTAGAAAATGCTCATTCATGAACAAGGATTAATTTAATTTACGAGAATGACTAGGACTAGGAGCCCTTTATACAAATTTACCGATGGGTAGTCTAGGCCATACAATGTAGATAAGGAGTTATTAATTTTAATAGAGTGTCAGATCCTTATAGGTACACTATTACCTCTTGATATGCCGATTCGATCCAAAGTGGGTAGATTATTCACTTGGTGAGACAGGGCTTCATATAATTTATGATCTAACCTTGATGAATTGGGCAGATCCTTCTCTTTGCCTCTAAGATATCGTCCTCATATCTTGTCGAATTGCCTGTATAGTTTCTATTTGCCCTAGGAATTGTTATTTTGTATAAATTCTCATTATTGTTATCCCCATACGGACCTCGAGTTAGTTTCGGTTCAAAGTTTTCCTCAATGTTCGAATACACATGGAATAAACATTAGAATATTTGTGTATCTTTTTGTCTTCAGTTATTCCCTCCCCGCTCAATCTATTATTTTAAGGGTTGATAGGGCAAATATTTTATGCCTTAATTTATAGTCAACTTGTTTGAAATCTCTAGAAGCTCAGGGATTTATTTACAGATATAGTTACGAGAATGTTAGTTAACTTATACTGGCAGGACAGCAGTGCACTGTCGCCATTTATTTAAATTTTAGAGACTAGGGATTCACTGCAGCCAGCAGCGCACTGGCGAGACACGACCCCTAGAGTTGAAAGGTGATTAGGAAAATATCGGTTATAGCATTTGCTAGAGATATGACTAGTGGTCCACTCTTGATCGTAGTTATCCTTGAGCCAATATTGGGTAGAGTTAAGTAATATTCGATTTGTATCATATTTGAGTTACGAAACCAAGGGTTTACCATCGCCTGAGTATACGGACGAGGCATAATCCTCGGTGAAATGATTTCAGACGTGATTACAAGTTTAGGGTACTATAGAGGATAGGACCGTGCCATGTATGTCCCAGAAGATACAAAGCCAATAGTAGTGGGAGTCGATAAGTTTGGTAGCATGTTTACCGACCTAGCACTCCGTATGATCCTCGTGATCCATTGATGAGAAAATTGATTGACACTAATAGGTTACCTAGAATATAGAATTCAGAAGTCCATAAACCATTAGTCGACCAAGGCCTTAAGGGTAAGATGATAGTGGGGTGTCTATAGGAGCAAGAACACCGGGTAAGGTTTGATTCTCACAGAACTCGAACTATTTGTGCCTTCTTTCAAAAATCTCGCGTACTGAAATCTCGACTATCTTGACCAACGCTGCTATTATAGCCTAGTTTTTGCAAGCTTACTCTGTTCTCGAGCTTGATTCGAGGCATATGTTTAGTGGGGACGCCTGCTAACTTATTGTCTAATCAGAATCAGTGTATTATGGTCTGATCAACCATGATGCATTTGGTTCGCTCTTTCGTTTAATTACACTACGTAGATGGAGATATATATAGGTATCTAGGACCTCATCTGCGACTGCTTGACAATTCCTCTTGAATTATACGTTCGCCCTCGAATCACGTAATTGTATTCAGTAACATCTTTCTTGAACTCTTTATTGTTTTTGTCTTTCACTGGTTCGGAAAGACAGAAGCTCGAAATTGGTAGAGAGATACCGCATATCCCCATGGCTATGATAGTTGTATACCCAAGTGTAGATACCATCGGCCAGCCATGAAATTGAGTTACTCGTTCTCCTCTCGACCCTCAAGCTACTATTGAGACTTCTAGCCATCCGAATTTGAGAACGATTAGGGTTTTACCTTTAGTTAGAATGCAAACCTAGGAGACTATCTTTTCAAGAAACCAAATGTGGTGAGTCTCAAATTATTTGGTTGGAGCTTGCTTTAACTAGCAACTCTTAAACCTTAACCCAACATTTCCTCGACCAAAGCCCACAGTTAGACATGAGATGAGTGGACAATAGAGTAATCATTTACTGTGACGCTCATCCCGAGATTGGTTTCCAACAAATATTACTCTAGTTATGTAAATTTTATTTTTAAGACCTAACTAGTGTTGGAACACCACAGTCACTAGCTTGGCCAATACCATAGCTTAAATACCCTGTCACACTATAACCTACCAGTTGTCAACAGCAATACTTGATCACTACAACCCTTGTGACCATAGTCTGGCAGGTTTGACACAAATAGAATTTCTTGACTCAGTTGTTAGAAATCTTTCTTATGTTGTGCCTTGGAGTTGGTTACCCCATCGGAAACTCTCGTATACTGCGGACGAGTAGACCATCCTATTTTATCGACCATGCGTCATTGTACACGCTCGTTTTCCATTTATTGAGAAACGATCCTTGACTTGACTATATCTACTGTATTTCGATACGCCGTGCCTTGTTCCCTATTAACAAAGAGTCGAGATACAGTATCCGGACTTTGGGAACCCTCTAACCTTAATATTCCTAAGACCATGTCCTATTTTTAAGGTGGGTAGTCTGTAAACCTCCTAAAGTTTTGGATATGCGAGGATTATCGATTGATTAGAATAATTTTTCATTAGGATGATGATTAGTATCTCATGGACTCCCACTTTCCATTAGATCATTTTGTGTCACCGGTCGTGTCATTAATATTCGGAGCACAAGACCAGCTGTTACTTCCAACAAATTTCATATGTAAGATCTAATCGAGTCCACCTTCATCTAGATATACCATGTCCCACTCAAACCTGTCCCCTTGTACTCTATTTTTGTGCTACGACTTTCAGGTTAAAAGGACTAGCTATAACTCTTACCATAGTACCTACCCGGTATACTTTCCGACTTCCATTAGAGCCTTAACTCCGACTCAATTCATTCGACCCAATATATGGTTGTGATCTACTCGAAGCCCACCACGTACATGCTACTAGTGTGCTACCCAATTGAGGCCTCATGTGCTACTTAAATATAAAAGTCACTGAAGGCATATTTTAGGCTTTAGGAACCTAGCTAACCAGCCTGACTGACAACTAGCTCAAACCACTTGGGTGGAAACCTACTCTAGAGTACCCTAACCTAGTAGAAATAGTTATCTTAGGATCTTGTTCAGTCCATATAGATTGAGATCCAAGGTTCATCCAACCAACGATTGATGCCCAATCGGGAACCCATAAGATCCAGTAGAACCCATCCATGCATACCACTATATTCGATTATAAAGCCGAACTATTTGAGATAGGTCCCTATACCTATTATATAGTCCCTACCTCTTAGAATGTGAGGTCATTCGTAACCCTTATTCCATCCACATGGAAGTTACGATACGATCTTGTATTGCGATCATATCCCTTGTTTGTGTGTCTAAATAACCACGAAAAGGAATACAACCTTGATTTCTCAAATTTTGTTATATCATGGAACCTTGTTTAGATAAAATTCGAGAACGGAACTTCCATATTGCACGGACGACAGGCCCCTCCAAGAAACGAAGGGTCCTTAGACTTAGCAAGTGACTGAACTAGAGTAGCCCAATCTAGCAAAATTGGTCAATGGCTCATAGACTTTCTTACTATCTGTATCCTTGAATACTATCTATTGCTCTTGAGACTTCATTTTTTACTTTCGATTGTTCTTCCCTATCTTTATGTCCTTCCTACTTCGGAGCGACGTATGGTCATACTTATTAGAATTTACCAATATTTTTAGCTACTTATGTAAATATGTTGCTTATTAGATTTTGGGTTGGTTGATAGATAGGATAGGATTATAGATGCCGTATACAGTAGATACCTTTGAATAGCAATTTTTAGCAATTAGTAGGATGATTAGAAAGTTTTAGTGACCTAGCTTTGAGGGAGTAGTGTGACCAAAGGTGGGTAGAAGTCCTCGAGATTTTTTTTGTAGTTGCCAAAATGGCTGATGAGAAGGATATAAACTATTTTTGAGGAATTAAAACCAAGGAGATTAAGGTAATAGTAGACCTTTTGAATTTAAGGAATAGTTACGAATTAGAATTTCGAGGACGAAATTATTTTTAAGGTGGATAGATTTGTAGCTGCCCTTCCCAGAAATTTAGAATATTTTATTATTATTTATTTATGGGTTTACAAATGTTCGTATTATTATTTTAGAAATTGAGGAATGGTTTCTAATTATTAAAATAGAGGTACAAATTTATTATTAAGGTGCTATCCTATATATATATATATATATATATATATATATATATCAAGATTATTAGTATTTATGATATTTATGGAAAGTATTTTAGATTTGTGAGTTTAAGGATACATATATGTATAATATATATATGGGGTATATATATTTTGTATGATAGAGATATGTGTGCGAATATAGATATATATTATCTATGTTTGTGTGTGTATATATGTACATATATATATATGAGGGTATGTGCATGTGTATATATATATAGATATATGTGAATTACGTATAGGTAAATCCTAAATATATAAAGTGTATGTGTATATATATAAATATATATAGTGTATGAATATATAGGAAAATATAAAGGGATATATATATTTTGTGTAGATATATATATACTATATACGTGTTAGGGTGCGTGTATATAAATATAGGATATAATACGTGTGCACGTATATATATATATATATAAATATAAATATAAATATATATATATATATCACGAAGTGTACCTATATGTGCATATATATATAAATGGGTGTATATATAAATATATATAAATGGGTGTATATATAAATATATATATAAGTAGATAGGTATAAATATACAAATTTACGTCATATCTATGGATTTACCATATGCATATAAAAATACGTGTGTATACGTGTATATACAAATATATATAAGTATGAATACATACATGGTATATATATAAATATATATATTAATTACCTTAGGTAATAACCTAAAACCCAAAATTTTCCCTTTAATTTCCAACACCCCAAGGCCCAGGCCGGCACAGCCCAAGCCAGGCCAGTCCAGGCCGATACCTCTCCCAGCCCGAGCTGGGAATGAATTTCCCACAGCGAACAGAGCGCCCCCCAGGCTGTGCGGATATATATATACACAAATGTGTATACAGAGAGAACCTTCGAAAACTCCTCAAAACCCTAACACAATGGCGACCACCCGACCCCTGACTTTGGGGGTGACCCTAGGCGCGCCGCCCGCCGCCACCACGGTGACCGTCGGCCGGCCACAGGCCGGCCAAACCGCACACGCACGGCCGAGCGCATGTCAAGGACAGCAGCAGCGGCTGCAGACGCCCATGTTCACGACGTGATTTCTCCGTCGTTACTCTGCCGTTTTATGAACGGCTTCATTAGGTACGCCGACAACCTTACCCTCTATAATTCCCTTCAAATGGTTTGAGTTAATTCGCTTCGCACGCGATGGAAACTAAGTCCCGAAATCGAGAAAAATCTCGATTTCTGGGTTATAGGAACTGTCCCGACCACCCGTATTTATGGCCAGATTGCGAACAGAATATTATAATTTTAGGAATCTACCTGATTACAGTTTTAGACAACCTGATCAAGATCAAAACCCTATTTTTGGTTTAATTTCTAGGGGTTTATTTCTGGTTAAATTTAATTCAAAATAGAAAAAAAAACTGTTTTTGAAAACTTGAAAAACCATCCACACGACGTGCGTCCCGCCATTTCGGGCGACGTGGTCACAAACCGAAAGCATCGAAAGATGCGTAACGGCTTCGTGGTCGTGTGGGCTTTGACGGAATTCAAATTGGTCGCGTGTGCGCGACGAATTTGATGCGTATCCGTCGAAATTCACCGTATCGTGCACTTTGCAAATTTCTTAATTACTTTGTGCATGCTGGTCAGATCGAGACGAAACTTACGCCAGCAGGACCGTATCATTTTTTTGGTCCTGTATGCCAAGTTTGGTCCGATTCTGAGACCGTTGATAAAATCATCGTTTTGCGGGCCCCACGGTCCCACTCAACGGACGATTTTGTGCACGGTCCGCCGGAATCCAACTTTGGACATACGGTTGGGTTCGTATCGAAAAACTGGGTCTATAGACATGTTGTTTGACGACTTTAGAGACCGTTAACTCTGGCACGCTTTTCGGTGCAAAGCGGGTCCAACGGCGGACATCGTTTTGGCTCAAAATTACCGTTTTGCCTCTGTGTCCAGAATTGGACTTAAGGACAGGCAATCCTAGCTAATTGGACTATTCTGAGATCATTGGTATTGTCTATTTCAGCTTTCGGGGACTGTTGTACGGGTTTTGACTATTGTGGCATTTTGAGTGATTTGGATCATCGGTTTCACCAGCACAGGACCACAGGCGAGTACAGTTTATTATCTGCATTTCGATATTGATCTTTACTATATTTCATTGATTAGTCATTGGTTATGTGATTATTTTCTATTATAAATTGTTGAGTCGGGAATGAGAAGTACCAAGGATGTGTGATCCGACCGTAGACCTCGTTTACTTTCATGCAGTAGATCTCGTAGACAGTATTTATTTTCATGCAGTAGATCTCGTAGACAGTGTTTATTTTTATGCAGTAGATCTCGTAGACATTGTTACTTTTATGCAGTAGATCTCGTAGACCTCGTTTACTTTTATGCAGTAGATCTCGTAGACCTCGTTTACTTTTCTGCAAGTAGATCTCGTAGACATTGTTTACTATTCATGCAAGTAGATCTCGTAGACCGTGCGGTGTAGTGTCCCAGACTGATCACATATCAAAGGTACTTCTAACGGTGGAAAGTATATTAGTCTATTTATTACTATTGATTTTTCTTACGGCTTTACTGTTATTTTCAAAGCTCATGATTAATGTCTAACCTTTGTTTTATAGTCATTTTCTTTATTTGAATTGCATTCAGTGAATTGTGCTCGTTCCATTCCTGACTGGAAACCAACATTTTTCAGGTTAGCAGTGGATTCACTTAGCATGGGAGATACGGGGGTACTTGCAGACAAAAGCCTAGAAACTAGCTAGATAGCGGAATTGTAGCCATTCCAATATTTGTACAAGTTTATATTTTCTGCAAATGTAAATCTTGTGAATATTGTAAGTTAAATTAATTTTTGTGAATGAGCATTATTTGTGATTTTGATCTTCATGGCCGTGACAGCGTTCTACCGCCGACACTGCGGCGTAGGCTGGCTTGGACACGTCTCGTATCCGTTTAAAAAAAAAAAACGGGTACGGGTCGTGACAAATGCTAAAGGTCTAAACCTATAGAAACTTGACCAACCTTAGTAACAATTATTACTAAAATTAAAATTCCTTAGAATTATATTTTAGCTTAAAAATAGTTTGTTTAGAAATATTATCATAAATGTAGAAATATTATCAACCTTAGTAACACCACTGCACCAATCAATTTGAACATGCAGCACAAAACATACCAATTCAAACTTCCTACTGCGACCCAACAATCTAAATTCACTTTTATTTATATGAGCATACAACTCACCCATTAGTAAAGCCTCCCAGATTAAAAATCTAATCAGAATATAAAGTTAAGCCCTCACGAAATATACAAAATTCAGTCATTGCTTGTTACTTCTTTTCTCCTCTTACTTCTATAGCAGCAAGCCTACTTCCACACTAGGTTCATGCTTCAGAAACACAACACCCTTCCAACACTCCCAAGCCAAGCAATATATATAAAGTCCAATCACTAAAACCAGCTGGTCCATTCCAACAAATCAGCATATACCTAAACTTCAACCATACACGCACAATTTCTTTACTTCAATCTCAGTTTCGTACCATAACAGCTACTCCATCAACCGAATAAGTTAATCAACCCAGTAGACAGAAAAATCATAATAAACTCAGAAAAATCTAAACTAACTCAACAAATATTATAAAATAAACTAGACCACACACATAACAAAAATTTATGGATACATAATCCCAAGTCTTGCAGACACTCGGATTGTATCCAGCATTGAACCCCCACTCTTAGCCTTATAGTATTACACACGGCTAAGCATGTTTTGTTGCTCAGAAGAAATATCATACAGTCTAAACTTAGCAAACACCCCCCATCAATACTAGATTCAAATCCAACAGAAACCACGCCACTGCTAGCTTCATTCCCAGCCAGTCTCCAACAACAACTCCTCTGGACACGATCAAGGATTTGGACATGAACACACCGAAACCGAACTAACTGGACACGATCATACCCGCACTCTTCACACCCTGATCACAAATCTAACTCAACTCCTATTAATTTTAGATACATACAATATAATTTAAGTATTCGAGAAGTATAGATTGTTACCTGAGAGGAAAACTTGGTCCAAGATGACGACATGCTCCAAGACGATCGGACACGGCCTCTACGCGTCCAGGTGTCATTCCATAGCCTGGAATTCGTCGTGAAGACTCGATCACCCTTCTTATTGCCCATGATAGCTCATCAGGTATTGCATTGAACGAGTACCGAGCAAGAACAAAACACAATTATAAATAGTTTAAAAAATTTTACCAAAAATTCGTAAAAACTCTAGGGATCAAGAAGTTGATCAGGTGCTCACCATGTCATCGTCACCGATTCATTACAGATCCGGTGGACCAGACGTCGAACAGTAATTTGCCGAAGAAATACTGATCACTCCCGATCCAGATCTTGGTCGTCGATGGTGTTTGCCATTGATTGTAAAAGTACAGAACAATTATCGGAGGACTGAACTTAGACTCACAATACAAACTCGCTTGTACAAAGAAAGCCTAGGAACGAAAACCTAGGTACAGCAATCTAAGTACAATTGTTTATTTTAGATTCTGGGGGGTGACGATAGAGGCTCGGGAAGGCGACGGCAGCCCTGCCTTACTCCTTGGACGATCGGTATGCAGCCTTGACTCCTTGTGAAAAGATGGTTGGCGTTGACGAAGAAATGCACTTTTTGCTCCTCTGTTGCTCTCCTGGCTTCTCTCTCTGTGTGTGTATTTTCTCTCTGATTGTTGGGGCGGTCTCTCTCTCTGTATATCTCCTCTCTCTCCTTTTTTTTCTTTTGTTGCCGGGGGGTTATGCAAAGAAATGATGCTGGCTATTTATAAGAGTGGGGTATGATCATTAGGGTTTGCTAATGATCATTTGTTTGGAATGTCGGCGCTCCTTCAATCTATCTGAACTCTTGATCCTGATTACAATGAATCTAGGCCATTAATGCAGATAGCACCGAATCTTGTGAGCAATTAATGTTAACTGCTTTAAATCTTCATGATAGATTATACCAATGTCCGATTGCTCGCCACGTGTCCCATTGGCTTGATGATAAATGATATACCTTGATCTCAGTAATTATGATGATGATGTCAAATATATTTGTTGAGATTCGGTTGAATCCTTGATTGATTCGATGCCACGTGTTTTAATCGTGGGTCCTGCCAGAGCCGCATGGGATAGGCAAGACTTGAACCTCAGGGAGATAATCTTCATGAGCTGCATATGCATAATCTCTACGAGCCGCATAAGCTAGCGTTGTATTGAGCCGCAGGGACTGGGCTCTCGGTGGGCCGTATATGGCTAATTTCTGCTGGCCATATAGGGTGACTTCTCAGTGAGCCGCATGAAGCTGTTCTCCATTTAAGCCGTATGAGACGTGCCACGTGGCAATCTAGGACTTCTGTCGGATCGGGTCAGAGATTTTCTTCTTTTCTTGAAGAGTTTGTCATTATGGCAGAACCATTATGATGCTTTATGTCAGAGCCGTCACGGTCGTCGAGTCGTGTCAGGGCATTAAATGAGGCCACTACTCAAATGGCCAGCTGTAGGAAAGGATCCCAAGGGGGATGTGGCATCGATCGGGCTGCATATTTCTGCTGAACCGCATACACTCCCGAGCCGCATGAGACTGAGAGTCTTCTTTGAATCGCATAAGGCAGCTCCTGTATGAGCCGCATGGACTTCTTTCCAGAGCTACATGGACCATTACTCTGATATTTTCCATGCTTCTACAGGACCCCCTTCAAAGTTTTCAATTTGTAAAATTGAAACACTTTGAATAAGAAGCATGGCCCCGTTCATGCCGCATAAGTGTCTCAGCCGCATAGACTCATCTGACCGTATAGGCTCTTTGCCACGTGTCCTGACTACGTGTGCAAATCTTCATTAAATGCTCTTGATTCGTTTTGAATTAACGCCGTCTTTTGGGGGAGGATCCCAAGGGTCGGTTTTGCCTTGACCGAAGCGTTTTTGCCTTTATCTTTTGAAGCGGCGCATAATTCGAGGCGTAATCCAAGACGTTTGTTTGTTTTATGGGTCTCTTTCGCCTATAAATAAGAGTCTTTTAGTCTCTTGGGGGTTTCTTTACCTTCTCTCTTTGCTCGAATTCCCTGTTGTCGACTTTGCTCTTCGTCTTCTTCCTTCAACGATCGACAATGGCTCCCAAGAAGGCTGTTGCGTCGAAGGCCGCGAAGGATAAGGCGGTTGCTTCTACGGCGACTGCAGCGACGAACGTGGTCACTCCTCTGCCGACTTCTGTGCACTCTGTCCATCCCGACATTCACCCGCCTATCGCTGGTAAGGGTCGTCTGAAAACCCTAACTGTTGCCATGGCTCTGCTGCATACTTTATGCACAAGCCACATGTACGAGGCCTATCGATGTGACCGCATAAGCACTTCCCCCAATGGGGTCGCATGAGCTTATTATACTCGATCTGAGCCGCATGTGTGTTTTCGATTTGGGCCGCATAAGCGTCGCTCACTTTTGAACCGCATAAGCTCGCTTGCTTGCATCCGCATCAGCTCGCGTGAGTCTGGCTTCGTAGGCGTGCTTAACCTGAACCACATGAGTCTATAAGCTCGTCTGAATTTGAGTTGCATGGACTCGGCTAACTCGGAGCCGCATGAGGCTACGACGCACAGAATCGCATGGACGTATCTAATACTGAGCCGCATGAGGCTGTGACGACCTGAGCCGTATAGACTCAAATGACCTTTCCAATGCTTCTGTTTTTTGACTATCTTCTAACCTCGTTTCTTTCATCTTTCTCCAGTGAATTTGCCCGTAAATCCTGCTGGGGAGCTTATAGTGGGTTCAAATCAATTCGCCCTGGGCGTGCGTCTTGACGACTTAATTAAGCATGTGTTGAATCAATTCCCTACTGATGAGCCTTCGGAGAGGTTGAAGGCCATTGAGAATCAGACCCTCCATTACCTCCGTTCTATGATGAATACTGGGAAGCTGGATGGAAAATACCTGAAGCCTTTGTTCCTTTTTGGTGATGCTTTAATCATCAAGAATCCTCGAGTTTTAGAGATTTCCGAGAACTGGGATTTTTCTTTGGATGGGGTGGCAATCCATATTCCTCTCATGAAACGTCATTATCCTCTGTCGTGGTTCAACATGGTATTGTTGGACAGGAAGATGGTGTATAATTTGACTCCTACTCAGTCAGGGATGTTGATGGGCAACATCCATTATAATCCGAACATGCGGTCGACGTACGCAGGTAAGGATTCCGTCCTCCGGTACATGATGGATTTAGCCCCGGACTCTTTCATGAATGTATACGGTCCCAACTTCTCATTCGCTCAAGCTGATACCTTCTTGAATCGGCTTGTTCGTAAGAAATCCTATCCCGTTGGCAGGATAGCATTGCCGAACTGGATAAACCCTACTTCTATATAGGTCCAGTTGACCACTTGGGTTCTGCAGACCTATGGAATATTCTTGCGGGAGGTGGGGCTTTACCATGCCATTCGGGGCACTTGTCACGGACTTCCCATTAATAAACCACTGTTCGTAGCGCTCTTGAAGATGTATAGCCGGCAAACGGAGACGTTCTTTGCACCAGTAGGGGAGCTGGGTCTTGCTCTTCACGAGATGTATACTGTCTCTAAACTTCCATGGGGGAATGAGCCTTTCGAGGTGTGTACCCCGTCGAATGAGAAGTTCGAGGACTTGAACCGACGACTCCCAGGTTTTGTTGCGGTGTATCGGGAATTGCTGTGCCACCATAGTGCATGTCACCAGATGGCTATAAAAACGGTGGATAGCTCCGAAGGGACCGCTCCCCATACCACATCATGGATTAATTATCTTTTCAAAGTTGACCCTTCTGGCGAAGTTACTCCTCGAACCCCTAGAACGCACGAGGAGATAAAGGACTTGATGTCAGGCGTCAAGAAGTCGCGGTCCAAGAACGACATATTCGGGAGTCAAACTGACTCCCTTAGCTATTTTTACTATGGGACCACACAGATGTCAGAGAGGGCGCTCCTGGCCGACTTCTTAATGATATGGCTGCGGAATTGCGTTGTCTCGGGAGGAGCAGGTTCTATCGAGAGAATCGGTCGCCACTTCATTCTTCCTTCCGTGAAGTTGGCCTTTGGGGTCAGGCTGGCTCTTCTTCCTGCCATGGTATGTAGCATACACCATGGTCTTCGAACATTCTCATCCAAAGTTGTGGCGCGTAAGAAGACATTGGATTTTGAGCACGTAGAACTGCCCTTCCACTATTTGATAGGGTGGTTAGCGATGCACTACAAGTCTTTGCTGGGACCTGGGATAGCGGAAGATGCTACAGATGAAGATGCTTTCCTCTTCAAATGCCATCACCGGTCTTGGGAATACAACACTATGCCAGCTTGTCGGAGGGCGCTAGCGAGAGTGGATGGGTGTGACCTTTTTGTGTCTGTTCCTCCTTTTTCTGATGAGAAAGTGAGGAAGGTACACCTTGATGGTACTGGACCTTCTCATTTCTGTCTCCGGATATGCTTGCTTGGTTGCGCAATATCCGCCCCGCGCATCTGGTTTATCGTAACCGAGATAATGTGTACTTGGAGCCTTACCTACCTAGTAGGTTTTCCCGCCAGTTTGGTTATAGCCAGTTGTTCCTTGATTGTCCCAACCCTTGTTTGGGTTTTGAAGGCAGCGTTCTTGACGGCGTCCGAGCGTGGAATTATTATGATGCTTATCATACTCGGGCCAACTTCTCGGTTCCCGATGCTAAGGCGCCGAGGGAAATTTTGTACGTGGCTGCTTTGTATCACGTTATGGCGAACAAGCCTCCTGTTAACTTCGATCCGAGTACCAGTTTTATCGTGAGTACCGGTTTAGAGGAGAAGCCCAAGGGGGCTATGGCTAGAAAGCAACTGGCGCTCCAGATTCCCCTCCCTGAATCAGAACCTTCCGAGTCAGCTGAGGAGGAGGATGATAATGATAGCGAAGGCTCCCTCTCTGGTGGGGGTGAAGAAGCAGCGGATCAACCGGTTCCCACACCCGACGAACCGGTGGAAGATCCGTTGCTTACTACACAAGAGGGAGTAGTGAGAGAAGAACAACCTTCAGCCGTGTCTGGTCCCTCGCGTAAACGGGTCAGATACGAGTCTTCTGACAGTAGAGCGACCTTTTCCGTGAAGAGAGCTGCCGTTAGGTCTCGTGGATTACTTATTACCGGGAAGGGTGAAGGTACAGACGCTACTTCGGGGGTAAGACCAAGTCGTAGCCATCTCTTTGTTATAGTTTTCTTTTCGCTCGGGGATATGACTTAATCACTTTTCTTTGTAGGTGCCCGATGAACCGTCCTCTCCTGAATCGTCTACCACCCCTGAAGTTGCTCCGGCCCTTGTTGCTTTGATTAGCGACATGTGTGCTGCGGTCCTTTCTGCGGGTGCTCTATCAGCGGTGGCTGAAAGCTCCCAGGTTGCTGAAACCTCGGCCCGGGGTGATGAAGGTTTCCTTGGACCCATCCCTGAATTCGCTGATCTTCAACAATGCGACGCCGATCTCGGTGCGCCCCCTCCCGATGATGCCAGGGTGGAGGAGTCTATTATACCTGACTCGGAGGCTGTTGGTGAAGGGGATGTGGTGGCTGCAGGAGAACCTCGGCCTTCACACTCCTCCACTGGTAAGATAAGCCAGATATTGACTAGTGAGGGGGCTTATTTGCTCTATCAACATATCCTCCGGGTCAAATCGATTCATGGTTGCCTTGGTCCTGCAGGTCCTGACCCTTTACTTCCCACCACGGATGTTCTTGGGGAAGGCTCGGTCTGCCGTGATATGGGAGAAAGGAGCGTTCCCTCTTCTTTGCCGTCCCATGTCGAGGAGCCTCCTGCCAGCTCCAGGCCGACGGGAATGGGGTTGGCGATGGTCTCCGCCTTATCCTCCGCAGATTATACGGCTCCGGAGGCTGACCTCTCGGCCCTACCGAGCATTCAAATTTTACAGGCTGCCGAAGAGGAGTTGGCCGCTGTTCAAGCGTCCTTCCGTACGGAGCTGGTTTCTCTTGTAGCAGGAGCGGCGAATTCTGTTGCATCTTCTTCGGTGCTGCCCGCCACACTTCCGTTGACACCTGCCTCCACGGAGACTCTGGACGAGGTGACACAGGACATGGTCGACAGCTTCTATCGTCATTTAAAAAGGGGCGTAGATGCTGCCATAGAATGGGGGACCCCATTTTCTCTATCTCTCCAGTACGCTCGAGGTCAGATTGTAACCTTGAAGTCTCTTCCTGGCGGGATAGGATTGGCTGCACTGCTGGAACCTAAGCTGACAGAAGCTGATCAGCTAGTGACCCAACTACTGGCGATACGACAGGCAGGCTTGCCTGCTGCGATCAAGCGGGAGCGGGGCTTCCTTCTTGCAGTTCGGGATAGGATTAAGCTAGCCCGAGATACGGCTGGGTCGGTTGTGCGGGGAGACCTTGATAAGTTCTCTGCTTTGTATGACCAGCTGGGTCGTAGGAGTCAGGCTTGCCGTGCTCGGGAAGAGTCTGCTTCTCGTGGAATCGCCGACACGAAGGAGCGTATTCTTGGATTGCAGAGGGAATTGGCCTTCTTAGAGTCAGAGCTGGAGACTGCTCAGGCGGAGCAGGCATCAATCGTTCGGGAGGCCGAGAAGGTTTCCCGATCTTCTGATAACCTGGAGCGGACCTTTAAGAAATTTGAGGATAACTGGCAGGCTCACGCTCACCTGGAGGACGAGGCGGTGCTGACCCACGAGGCGGAGCGTCGAGCCTCCCAGAGGTTCGAGCGGTCGGTTATTTTGCTGACAGACCGTCTCAGGGCGTTATGTGCCCCAGAGCAGTGATCGGCTGTCTATTTTCTTTGCTTTCTCTTTTTTTTTCTTTTTTTTCTTTTCTTTTTTCCTCTTTTTTTTTGTAAGGGACGTGATCCCAAATGAAGTAGTACGTTGAATTTTGAATAAATGAGCATGTTTCAACTCATTATCTCTTTCTTGTACTTGTGGCGTCTGTGAAATTGGACTTGCTGGGGGATTATTTGTGGACCTGTTATCCTAGGCGTACCTTGATTTTAGGTACGGATAACAAGTTTGGACAGGATGTCCGGAACAGCCGTGGCAAAGTAGTCGTGGACATTCTCGGTGTTGGGAAAAAAGAATGTCGTAGAGCAGCTGGGCTCCCGGGGCATGGTGGGGTGGTGGATCTATGCTAAGAATCTTAGCAAAGGAATATTTGTGGACCTATTATCCTTGGCGTACCCTGGTTCGGGATACGGATAATAGGGTGAAAGGAAAACCAACATATTTGCTCAGAGGTTATGAGGACATGGCAAACATGAGGGTTTTACCGTGGAATCTTCCTGCTCAGAGGTAATAAGGACATGGCAGGGGAGGTTTCACGAAAGATATTCATAGTCAACAGCGGACATTTGTGGACCCATTATCCTTGTCGTACTCCGGTTGTGGGTACAGATAATAGGTCGAAAGGAGACCAACATACTTGTTCAGAGGTAATGTGGACATGGAAAGCATGAAGGTTTCTTCGACGGAGCCTTCCCACTCAGAGGTAATGATTACATGGCAGGAGTGGGCTCAATGAAGAGGGGGTACATAGAACGACGCAGAGGTAGGAGGACGTGGAAGTTCTATGTGAGGGGGCGGTTTGTTTTTGGTGGAAGTGAAAATGACTCAGAGGTAATAAGGACATGGCCGTTTTTCGGAAATTTGTGGATCGATTACCCTTCTTTATGTACTGGGAGCACGGGTAGTGGATCATGAGGGAGGATCTCTTCCAGGAAGAAAGTTCAGAGGTTTAATCACACGTGACTTACTATCTGAAAGAGTGACCGAAATGTGAGTTCAGAGGCACCAGCGGGTACATAACTCGGTAATTTAGAATATTAAAAAAAAGTGTGAGTTCAGCGGCACCAGCGGGTATATGACTCGATAATCTGAAAGGTTGTGGGTGTGAGTTTAGTGGTACCAGCCGGCGCATGACTCGATAATCTAAATGTTGAGGGTGTGAGTTCAGTGGTACCAGCTGGCACATGACTCGATAATCTAAAATGTTGAGGGTGTGAGTTCAGTGGTACTAGCGGGTACATGACTCAAAGACCTTGTAGCGAATGTCGTCTAGACATAATATTTCTTTAGGAACTTGCCGTTGACGGGCAGCATGAGCAAGTCTCCGTTTTGCTTTGCGAGGCGGTAAGCACCGTTGGAGAATACCGTCTAAATGATAAATGGGCCCTCCCACTTTGGCTGGAATTTGCCGGCGATCTTGTGAGTCATGACCATTGGCCTCCAGACTGCCAAGACGAGATCGTCTACCTGGAATATTCTGATTTTGACCTTCTTGTTGAAGGCTCCTGAGATGCGTGCTTGGTACAGCTCGATCCTTTGCTGAGCTAGGAGGCGCTTTTCATCTAAGGCCTCTAACTCTTGCAGCCGACGTTGGTAGTTGTCGTCTGTTGTTAATTGATGTGTGAGGGCGACACATAGTGAGGGGATCTGGGTCTCCAAGGGGAGGACTGCCTCACTTCCGTATACCAGGGAGAATGGTGTATTTTCGGTGGCTGTTCGGACCGTGGTGCGATAAGCCCATAAGCACTCGCCGAGCTTCTCGTTCCAGTCACGTTTGTTGGAGAAGACAAACCTCTTGAGAAGTTTGATGATTGTTTTGTTGAACGCCTCTGCTAACCCATTTGCTGCCAGGTTGTACGGCGTCGAGGCGATATTCTGAATACGGTGTTTATCGCAAAACCGATAGAATGCGTGGCTTGCAAACTGTGGCCCATTATCATGGATGATCCTTCGGGGCAGTCCAAAGCGGTAGATAACGTGATGCTTAAGGAAGCTGATCACGTTTGAAGTCTTAACTTCTGCAAGTGGGATAGCTTCCGTCCATTTGGAGAAGTAATCCGTGATCGCAAGTATGAAGCGATGTCCTCGGGAGGAAGGTGGGGTGATTGGACCAATGATGTCCATTCCCCATGCTTCGAATGGCCAGGACGCCACCGTCGGATGTAAAAATTCGGATGGTTGGTGGGTAAAGTCTGCGTGGACTTGGCAAGCTTTGCACTTTCTAGCATAATCTATCGTGTCTGCCACCATTGTGGGCCAATAGTAGCCCATTCGGCGAAGGCGGTCTTGCAGTTTCGGGCCGGGCTGGTGGGCCCCGCAGACACCGTCATGGGCTTCTCGTACGGCTTCTTTGGCTTCTGCGTTTGACAGACACCGAAGCAGTAATCCGTCGTAGGAGCGGCGATACAGCCTTTTTGTCTCTGTATCGTAGAAGAATCTGAGAGAACGCCTTCTGATGGAAGTGGCTTCCTTTGGGTTCTCAGGTAGGATGTCGTAGACGACGAAGTCGATGAATGGTTGTCTCCAATCTGGGGCATCATCGATCGTCTGTGCGAAATAACTTGCGACGAATTGCACATTGTTTTTGGGACATACCAGTTCATGGCCTATCACTTCCACTGATTGTCGATCATAACTCGGAACTGCTAGAGAAGCGGCGAGACCAGCTAGGGCATCGACTTCAATATTTCGGAGTCTGGGGACGTGCTCGATGAAGAACCCCTCAAATGCCGAGATGATATTGATTGCTATTTGATGATAAGGGATCATGTCTTCATGGCGGACCTCGTACGAACCCCGGATCTGATTGACGATTAGTTGGGAATCGCCGTATGCTTTAAGGTATTCTACCCCCAGTTCTCTTGTAAGTTGGAGGCCAATGACCAGAGCGTTGTACTCGGCCATATTGTTAGAGCAGGGTTCAGTGAGGGAATAAGCGCGGTTAATCACCAATCCGGAAGGAGAGATTAGCACTACCCCGACTCCGACGACTATATTGCCTTTAGGTCCGGTCCTCGAAGCGCCGTCGAAGAACATTCGCCATATATTTTCGTGAGAGGTTGTATGCGAGTCGGCGACCTCATCTGGAATCTCTTCGTATATCCTGGAGGACTCCGAGCCTGGGTGGGCTGCTAAGAAATCTGCCAGGGCTTGACCTTTGACTGCCTTTTGGGGGACGAAGATCATATAATAAGGGGACATCAATATTGCCTATGTAGCGAGTCGAGAGCTGAGTGCCCCTGGTTTAGTCATGAGGACCCTTAGAGGGTTGACTCGTAAGATCACATGTATCGTTTGTCCGGTGACATAGTGTCGCATTTTCTGAATGGCAAACACCAGGGCGAGGCATTCCTTCTCCACAGCGGTATATCGATGCTCTGGTCCAATCATCATTCGGCTGAGGTAATATATGGCCTGTTCATGGCCTGCATCGTTGTTCTGTGCCAGCAGAGCACCGAGGGAGTGTTCCATTGCTCGTACATAGAGCAGTAATGGTTTTCCAGGGACTGGGGCTACCAAGACCGGAGGATTTGACAGATATTATTTGATGCTATCGAAAGCACGCTGGCATTCCTCGTCCCATACGAATGAGACTCTTTTCTTCATGAGGTGCGTGAATAGTCGGTATCGCCCGGAGAGGTTGGAAATGAACCTTCTGATGTAAGCTAACCTCCCTTGAAGGCCTCTGAGTTCGCGGAGATTTCTCGGGAGACCCATCTCCATGATTGCTTTTGTCTTTTCAGGGTCTACATGGATACCCTTCGCAGTGATGATGAAGCCTAAGAACTTCCCGCTGGATACACCCAAGAAGGACTTCGTAGGGTTTATTTTCAAATTGTGCGCTCGCATTAGGTCGAACACCGTCCTTAGATCCTGCAGATGGTCTCCTTTGCTATGGCTCTTGACGGCTATATCATCAACATAGCACTCCACCGTCTTGCCTAAGTGGTCTCTGAAGATGATGCTCATAGCTCTTTGATATATGGCGCCAGCATTCTTTAAACCGAAAGGCATGACTGTGTAGCAGTACGTGCCAATCGGTGTTCGGAATGATGTATGCTTTTCGTCGTCAGGAGACATTTTGATCTGGTTGTACCCCGAGAAGCCATTCATGAATGACATGCGTTCGAAGCCGCAGGTGTTGTCGATCATGATATCTGTGATAGGAAGGGGAAATTCATCTTTGGGGCATGCCTCGTTCAGGTTGCGGAAGTCGATACAGATTTGAATCTTTCCATTCTTCTTGAGGACGGATACTATATTGGCGACCCATTCAGGATGCTGCTCCTCACGAATGAAACTGCTGGCTATTAATTTGTTGACCTCAGCTTCGATTGCGTCCATGATGCCTGGACGGAAGTGTCGCTGCTGTTGCTTGACCGGCTTCGCGTCTGGTCGAATGTTAAGTTTGTGAAGAGCGATGTCAGGATTTAACCCTGGCATGTCTTCATAGCTCCAGGCGAACACATCAATGTACTCTCTGACAAGTTCTAACAGGGACTCCCGTTCTTCGTCGGTGAGGCTTTTACTGATGAAGATCGGTTTTGGAGAAGATTCGCTGCCGAGATCTACTTGTATGACCTCATCTTCAGTAGGGGGTTCTCTCAGTTCGAACCGCTTTTCCCATTGTGCGTCTAATTGCTGGGCCCATGGCTCTAGCTCGAGAATTTTGGGGATGTCTTCGTCTTCTTCGTAAGCGTCGGTGAACGCCATGTTGACTGACATGACTTGTCTGAATACATCCCCGATGCTGGTATCTGAGTCAGAAGTTGGTGATCCGGTTGAATGTGACTGCCAGTCGCATTCTTCATCTGAACTTTTCGGGGTCGTAGTAGGCGTTACATACCCTAACCCACATCGAGTTTTGTTATAGTAGTTCCGTGGTTTGCCCGTCGGGACTGGCGGCTTCAAAGGTAATCGTCGCCCAGTGCCATAGTTCAACCCTGGCGTTGTCTTCAGATTATACCCCTGTTTCTGTATGAGATATTTGGATTGAGGGCTTTACAGATACAGAGGCAGTCTCCCGGTATCTGATCCGAGGTCGACTTCTTCTATGGCGAGGGGATGCGGGTTGTTCGTCCGGCCGAAGATGATCGGGTGATCCCCTCCCTCGAATATTCGGTAAGCGTCTTCTACGGGAGTGAGTTGGATCGCGGTGTACACATTTGTCACCTGTGTGTGTAGGTGAGCGCCTATGCCGTATTCCATAGCATACATTGTATATATCTTATTGAGCTCGGTGTAGTTCAAAGATAACCCTTTATTGATGAAGTAAGGTATCTTTTCTAGGGGGATTACATCATCAGCAGAGGGGACATCAGTGTGGGCAGCTACGTACTTGGTTAGCTCCAATTCCTCTTCAGCTACCCCCTGTGTGAACGAAGACTGAGAGGACGACCTAGGAAGCTTAATTGTCAGTGGTCCAGTTGATGGAGCAGAGCGTGGAGTTGTTGGCAGACTGGCGACCCCCAGTTTGGCATTCGATGTGGAGCGAGGAGTGGCTGGTTCGCTGGAAGTGTCAGACCTTGCATCGAGGTGACAACCTTTCTTGGGAAGGCGTATTGTCAGCGGCCTGTCCGAGGGGTTGAGCTTCCCTGCTTGTGGTTGACTGACTCTCGGGAGTCGGATTGTCAGTGGCCCCGTTGTGGGTCTCGACACTTGGCCGGACCTTGGCAGCCGGATTATCATCTGCTCCTCTTGCGCCGAGAGGCTGATCGCGTCCTTCCGCAGAGTAGCGGTGAGGAGTGCGGACTTGCTCGGTTTGCGAGCTTGGAGGTGGATCGTCAGGGGTCCTTCTGATCCCGTGGCTGTCTCGGTATGAGTTTGTGCATCTCCTTCATCAAGGTGCCTCTTCGACTTTTCGTATAAACAGGAGTCCGAGTAGTAAGATTCGACCCCTTTGAAGGGATCGATATCAGCAAACTCTGTCTTCACGAAGCCGTATTTGTCGACATATTTGAAGCACTGGTGTAAGAAGTGTCTGCATCTATGACGTAGCAGGTGACTTCGGATTGGAGGTCGCCAATTTGACACTTCAGACGAATCTTCCCAATAGGGTAGCTCCTGCCCGAATTGAAACCGCTGATGGCGGTGCTTGTAGGTGTCAGGCGATGCATTGGGATGCGAAGATGATGTAGTAGGCCCTTCGGAATGATGCTTATGGAAGAGCCAGGATCAATGTGCATCCGATCCACCTTCACGTCGCCGATGTATTCCGTATAGTATAGCGGGTGATCATGTAGGTTGGTTTTGATGAGCATGTCCTGCGGAGTGAAGACGATGTTGGGCATTGCTCCCGTGCAGGCACTATCTTGGAGATCCACGGGTGAGTCCTCCACGGTGAGGTTAGATTGAGCGAGATAGGCATCGGCATTTTGGAGTGCTTCGTTCAATGCAATACGAACGTCCTTGGAGAGCCTTAGGAGTTCGTATAATGACAATTTGGCCGGAGTGTTAGCCAATTGTGCCAAGATGTCAAAGTTATAGGGCCTCTCTAGCCCTTGGGCTGTGTCTTTTCGGAGAGATTTGTCGAAGCGAGTCTCCTTCGGCCTAGGCTTGTCGGTCGTCGAAGGCTGAGCCAGTCCCGGAGCATCAGTTGTAGTGGGTTGATGATTTTCGACTGGACTGTCAACCATAGGTTGGGATTGCGCTCCGGACCGCATGACGACGGCTGTAGCTTCCTCGTTGTCTGCTGAAATTGTGTGGCAGGTCCTGATTTTTCTACTCTTTTATTGGTGGAAGATGGTGTGGGCCGAGTTACTTCTGACACCAAGTCTGGATGGACCCACATGACTTCCCCTCGTGAGGTGGTGAGAGGTACTAGACCAGCAGCTTGTTCTCGGGGCGGAGGAAGATTGGTAATCTCCATTGTCGCGAGAGGGACGGGGATTACCCCGTCTTGAGTCTCCGTCGGAGGGAAGTTGCCGAATTGTACGGACACCATGTTGGCTGCTACGGTTACCTCTTCGAAGTCGATGGCCAGAGCGTTGGAATCGATGAGGCTTTGGATGTACCGTTTTAGTTGGTAGCAGTCATGTGTAGCGTGGTGTACATAACGGTGGTAATGGCAGAACTTCGGGTTCTCCAAATCAGCCGACCGAGGCTCCCGTCTTGGTGGAGGAAGCTGGATTCTACCTCCTTGTATGAGCATGTCTAAGATAGGCTTGACGTGGCCGTCTTCGAAAGAGTAAGTGATCTGAGGCCATTGCTTGTCTGCTGGCTGTGGCTCGGGCTTCTGGGCCGTGTCGGCTACTATAGCCTATTTTCCCTTGCTGTCCCGACTGTTGGAGGGGTTACCCCCATTATCGTTGTTGAGATGCTTGCCCTTGTTTTCTCCTTCTGAGATGTGTAACCCCAGTTGGCGGGCCTTCTTCAGTCGTTCTTCAGTGCTTGTGGCGCTGATGATGAACGCCTTCCAATCTTTGAATTGACTCTCGTCCATCCAGAGACTGATTGTTGGAAGCAGTCTCTTTTGGCAAATTTCAATCAAAGAAGAATCTGGATTTCCGGAAGGCAGCTTCATGGCGGTCTGGCGGAATCGCTCGATGTAGTTCCTTGTTAGCTCCTTCTCCCCTTGGACGACGTCCATGAGAGTGGACATAGTGACGTCTTGTCCTACTTCATAGAATCGTTCCAAGAACAAGCGCTTGAAGCCGGCGAAGGAATGGATACAATTGTCCGGTAGATTACGGTACCAATCGAAGACGACTCCTTCCAATGCCCCAATGAATAACCGTGTGAGGATCGCATCCTCATGGGGTAGATGGTCGATGGTGACCTCGAAGTAAGTGATGTACCGACTTGCTGAGGTTTTGCCATCATACGGGTTGATGTTGAACGGCTTATATCTTGATGGGAATGGAACATCCCTCCACTCAGCGGGGTATGGTTGCCGTATTCTGAGATCTTGAGCGTTTTCTCGGGCATAAAACATGGCACGGAGCTCCTGGACCTCTCTTCTTATTTCTCGGATTTTATCTGTCGTAGCAGGAGCTGTTATTTCGGGAGGATTATTGCCCGGGTTTGGTGCCGCTGAGTTCGAATCTATATTAACCGGGGGGCCTGTGCTTGTTTGACCAGGCGCTCCTCCTTGTAGAGTGGGCAGGGCCGCCTTGATCTCGTCTACAGACTTGACCAAGGCAAGTAATATGGCTTCGAGACTGTCAATGCGCTGGCAATCACTGGAACCACTTTGATTGCTGTCCGTCATGAACATCGTCCTTAGGTGAGGAGTGATGGAAGGAACGGTAGAGGATATGCCTTCCGAGTCGTACCCATGCACCGAAAAGTCATCGAGACAGGTGGGAATGTTCTCTTCAGGCTCAGACTCGGAGGGAATGGTATCCCCAGTTTCAGAGCATGCTTCGTTTAGAGAGTTACGGATGTCCTCGGGGACATCAGCGTCTGTTGCTCCTGATGGAAGAGTTGTTTGTGCGGGCTCGGTTCCTTGAAACATCGGATTGTTGCGGATGTTCGGAGGAGTGCTACCCCCAGCTTCTTCAATCCCCAGCGATGTGGATGATGAATTTCCCATCGCGGTAAATTTTGTCTTTGAACGGGTGTGTTGGAATACACCAGTGGAGGACAACCGTTTAGACGACAGTTTCTTAGTTGTAGTGGTTGATACCTTCGGACTGGAGATGCTCATCTTCTTCCTTCTCTCTTCGGCGGGGACTTTTTAAGCGAAATTACAGAAGACAACAGGAGGTGCCTCATCTCCTGAGTTCGGGTGCTGTAGCCTTTAGAAGACGGATGGCCGATCTTCCGTCATTGTCGCGTTGTTGCAGCAGCAATTGACGATGATTTGGGTGCAGCGATGTCCAAGCGAGGACTCTTTGCACACCGACACTCTTTCTCTTTCCTTACGTTTGTGGAGGATCGTCTCCCGCAGTTAGAGGGACCACTCTGTCTGTTTGCCGCCGGGGGCTACACTTGAGCAGTTGTATACAACTTTCCATCCGAGGCCCGTGTGATAGTCAGCGAGACGCCCCGATAGTCAGAGGCTGGGACAGCTGACTGGGCTTGATGAGCCCGCGCTGCCCTAGACTTCCTCCTTTTAGCACTTGTGGGTGCGTAATAGGAGGAGTCCAAGTTAAATGCCACAGAGTCTGGCTTATCATCCAGAGAATCATCAGGGTCGGGACCATATGAGTGATGGTCAAAGACCGATGGAGAGAAGCGTGGAACGGACGCTATGCTGCTAGAGTTGGGTACCGTACAGGCTGTCTGCATGCAGTCGTCTTCTGCGGTTGGATGAGTTCTCTTCGAGCGGCTAGGAGTCACGACCGTGCAGGCTGGCCGCATACGGTTGGCAATTATGGCCGCATGGGTTTTCTGCAAGCGATTGACTCCTGTAGCCTTATGTGTTTCATCCATATGATTGGAGACTGTAGCTGCATAAACTATACGGCTGACAGATGTGACCGCATGATTCTTCTTCATGTGATTAGCGACTGTGGCCGTATGAGCTTTGTCCATGCGGCTAGCAGATGTGGCCGCATGAGCCTTTTTACTCGGCTAGCACCCCTATGCGGCTCAGTTCGCGTAGAGTTCATCTTTGCCCCTGCAAGTCCAGCATCATAGTGTTTTCTTCTGCCGGACTTGGGGATAGCAGAGTTGTCTACGGTCTGAAGTGGGGCCGCAGAAGAGTCCTTCTCACCGTTTTGAGCAACAGAGGGTATTCCGTCGGGGGCTTGGGAAGGAGCAAAGGATTTTGGCCTCCACTCTCTGTGAGCCTTTGTCGTGCGGGTGCACTTCTGGATCGGGCCAGCGCTTCCTTCGGAGAGCATCTCTTCAAACGCTTGTTGGTCGAAGCGGACGACCATCTTTTGTTGCGTGGAGCCAAGTTTGGCTGCATCCGATTGCATCACCAACTCCTCAGCCGTAGAGAAGTTTATCCCTAGCAGAGTCGCCATCGTGTTTGCCATTGATTGTAAAAGTATAGAACAATTATCGGAGGACTGAACTTAGACTCACAATACAAACTCGCTTGTACAAAGAAAGCCTAGGGACGAAAACCTAGGTACATCAATATAAGTACAATTGTTTATTTTAGATTCTGGAGGGTGACGATAGAGGCTCGGGAAGGCGACGGCAGCCCTGCCTTACTCCTTGGACGATCGGTATGCAGCCTTGACTCCTTGTGAAAAAATGGTTGGCGTTGACGAAGAAATGCTCTTTTTGTTCTTCTGGCTTCTCTCTCTCTCTGTGTATTTTCTCTCTGATTGTTGGGGGGGTCTCTCTCTCTGTATATCTCCTCTCTCTCCTTTTTTTTTGTTGCCGGGGGGTTGTGCAAAGAAATGATGCTGGCTATTTATAAGAGTGGGGTATGATCATTAGGGTTTGCTAATGATCATTTATTTGGAATGTCGGCGCTCCTTCAATCTATCTGAACCCTTGATCCTGATTACAATGAATCTAGGCCATTAATACAGATAGCACCGAATCTTGTGAGCAATTAATGTTAACTGCTTTAAATCTTCATGATAGATTATACCAATGTCCGATTGCTCGCCACGTGTCCCATTGGCTTGATGATAAATGATATGCCTTGATCTCAGTAATTATGATGATGATGTCAAATATATTTGTTGAGATTCGGTTGAATCCTTGATTGATCCGATGCCACGTGTTTTAATCGTGGGTCCTGCCAGAGCCGCATGGGATAGGCAAGACTTGAACCGCAGGGAGATAATCTTCATGAGCCGCATATGCATAATCTCTACGAGCCGCATAAGCTAGCGTTGTATTGAGCCGCAGGGACTGGGCTCTCGGTGGGCCGCATATGGCTGATTTCTGCTGGCCATATAAGGTGACTTCTCAGTGAGCCGTATGAAGCTGTTCTCCATTTAAGCCGCATGAGACGTGCCACGTGGCAATCTAGGACTTCTGTCGGATCGGGTCAGAGATTTTCTTCTTTTCCCGAAGAGTCTGTCATTATGGCAGAACCATTATGACGCTTTATGTCAGAGCCGTCACGGTCGTCGAGTCGTGTCATGGCATTAAATGAGGCCACTACTCAAATGGCCAGCTGTAGGAAAGGATCCCAAGGGGGGATGTGGCGTCGATCGGGCCGCATATTCCTGCTGAACCGCATACACTCCCAAGCCGCATGAGACTGAGAGTCTTCTTTGAATCGCATAAGGCAGCTCCTGTATGAGCCGCATGGGCTTCTTCCCAGAGCCGCATGGACCATTACTCTGATATTTTCCATGCTTCTACAGATGGAGAGGACATAACATCGCCTGATAAATCATCCCGCCGTCGCCGCTATTGAGAGTTCGCCGAGGTGGAAGAAGGAAGCACCGCCGTGGTTCTTCGTGGCTGAGGAGACATGTGGAGAGCTCCCGATGAAGTCGTTGACGATCGTTGCGGTGATCCATGCCAAGACGAGCGAAGTGTCGCCGAGGATTCTACAATCGTACGCCACCGGGAAGCTGTCGAGGAGAAGAAGTGCAGCTCCCTCCACCGTCGGTCGTCGGGCTAGGGCCAGTCGTCGGAGAAACTCGCGTGCGTCGATGGAGAAGAACGGTGCAGTCGTCGGAGGGGAAATCAAGCTCCATCGGTCGCCGTCAGCGGGGTACGCCGCCTAGAGTTCGCCTGAGTTGGAGGAACCGCCGTCGCCGTCGCCGAGATTAGGGCTAGGGCTCGCGCGCTCGGGGGATTACAGGAGAAGGGATTAGAAAAAAAAATGAGATGAGAAGAAATAAATTTCTCTCTCATCAATTGATATAAAAGAACTAGAATTTTTGTAATTAGGCCCCTCCCCAAATCTATTTTACAACTCAGCCCTTCCATCCCATAATTTTATAAAAAACCCTCCCCCTTTTCATTTTTGCAGGAATTGTTTTTAAAAATCAGTTAGAGGGTCACATGGTGGCCCCAAAGTTGTTATAACCACCTTTCAAAATTTTAAAAAATAAATTCTGCCCAACTAATTTCCTCCAAAATATCAATCACCGAATTTATTATTTTGAAATCAAAACTTATTATTTTAAACTTAATCATCAAACTACTATTAATATTACAAATGTTTTTTTTTAAATCAAAGTTATTTCTCAAAACAGGGAGGTGGAGTTACACTAATGCCTAGCATTCAAGGTAAAGTACAAATCATATATACATACACAAGGGGGTGAGTGTGTGTCACATTACATAACAAGTGTGTGTAGGCTAAGTGGCAAAGTGAAGGGTTAAAGTACACATGTGTTTAATGTGCTCATGCAAAGGGGGTTCATGTATAAGGGGTTCACACATATATGCATAAATATATAGGGGTTTGTAGTCTAGGTTCAGGTACATAGCAATATGGTGAATAGGGGTAACATGTAAAGGTAACAATATAAACAGAACAACCCAAACCAATCTCAGGTTCATGCACAACCCTATAAGTAATGTATATTATACACGTATCTCTAATGCATTAGACATCATCAACAAATATATATATATGCAATCGAAACCTACACAGAGAACTCAAATCATCTTCATTATCATAGCCTATACTCAGGTATTAGAGAACAACAACCCATCTTCATGTACATATCAATGCATATCAACCTATTCTCAGATTTTAGTTAAACAGTGTAATATGTATGTGTGTGTATTCTCAGGTTTTAGTCTAGCAGTAAATATATGTGTGTGTGTGTATAGTGTAAACCCCCAAGATTTTCAAATTATTTTAGTGATTTAAAAATTATTTTATATATATATTATTTAGCATTAAAGAGTTAGTTGGTATATATGGGTGTATTTATAGACATATATATATATATATATATATATATATATATATATATATATATATATATATATATATATATATATATATATATATAATATGTGTGATTGTGTGCTTGATATTTTAAGTGCTACTGAATATAGTCTACAATTATTATAAAGATTTTGTTACTTAATTACAATTTATAGGAATTTTATGGGATTATATACATTATATATATATAATATATATATATATATATATATATATATATATATATATATATATATATATATATATATATATATATATATATATATTTTTATATATATATATATATATATATATATATATATATATATATATATATATATATATAGAGAGAGAGAGAGAGAGAGAGAGAGAAAGAGAGAGAGTAGAAAAAAAAAAGATGCAGTGGTGGTCGGCCCAAGTGGGGGACCGACCACAATATGAAGAAAGGAAAGGAAAAAGAAAAAGAAAAGGAAAAGGAAAAAGAAAGGAAAAGAAAAGAGAAAAAAATATATTAATAACAACTAAACCCCCCATTCCATGTGGGCGGTTCCCACACCCCCATTTCCTTGCTGCGTACAGCAACTCACCCGAGCAAAACCCAAACCCGTGGGATTCCTAATTCCTAAACCCATTAGTATTAGATTTTTGTCACAACTTGTTATATATGTAACTTTTTTCACAAGCCTCAAAACCCTAATCTTCCAAAGCGAAAGTTGAGGCTGATCATACCCTCTTCGCCTACGAATTTGTTTCACCAACGACGGAGCTTTGTGCATGACAAATGGAGCATCGAAAGTCAGCCCCGCGTCACCCACGGAGCAGTTTTCCCACTCAAGGTACCCTACTTCTCTACGACGTAACTTTTTACTCGTAGTACCGATTTTTGATCCGTAAGATTTTTTGAAAAGTAGACTTGACCCTCTTCGATATCCTCTAGGTGGATTTCGAAAACAACCCATCGACTTGCTCGAAAAATCGAGACGAAGTTGAAGAAAAATCTGTTTTCTGTAATACTAAAAACTATTTTAAAACGACAACTTGTCGGCCAATTTTCTTGTTGTGTAGTAAAGTACTGTAGGAACTAATTTATAATAGTAAAAGACAAAATAACCGAGATTGTAACGCATATTCTGGATCGTCGTTTCGATTAGCGTGTAAAAAGTAGATTGATGTTGAAGTTGAGAAACAACCTGTGTTCAATTATATTAATTTTCTAAATTTTGTTCGATATGGCGTGCGCCCGGATAAACCGAACGATGTGGTCATACGCTATATGCTTCGAAAGGCGCGTATGGACGTTGCCGACATGTGGGAACTGACGGAACTCAGTTTCGTCGTGTGTGCGCGACGAAATCAGTCCGTATCCGTCGAGATACCCCCGTATCGGCATTTTGCAAACTTTGTCCTAACTTCGTGTACAGTCGTCAATTCGAGACGAAACTTGCGCCAACAGGTTCGGATTGAAATTCTGGTCCTGTATATCGAGTTTGGTTCGATTCTGAGAAGGTCGAATCGGAATTCATTTATGGCGGGCCTGCAACCCACTCAAATGGGTGAATTTGTACACGGCTCATCGGAATCCAAAACTGGACATACTGTTGAGTTCCTCTCCTCAAACTAAAACTTTAGACATATAGTTTGACGAATTTAGAGACCATAGACTTTGGCACACGTTTCGGTGCAAAGCGGGTCCAACGGCGGACATCGTTTTGACCTAAAATTACGATTTTGCCCCTGTTCTAGAATTTGACTTTTGGACAGGCGTTTCCTAGGTATATCTTTTACACCGAGTGCATTTTTGATGTTTATTTCAGCGTTCGAAGTTGTTTGGAGATTGTGACATTTCTTAGCTGACATTGTGATTACCTGGACTTGCCACTTTGCACCATCAGGCAAGATACCTTGTGTCACTACCACATTTCTAGTTTGAAGGTATTTTTGTTATTTTTGAATTATTTGAATTAAATATAATTTATTAGGAATTTAAAATGATTTATTTGAATGGTGTGATTTAAATACTAGTTTATTTATTGCCATGTGGTTTTGGTTAGCCTAACCTAGATTGGACCTAACCTAGATTAGCCATAGCTAGCTTAGTTAGCCACATTAAGAATTAATTAGTATTGGAAATAGGTTTAAGTCATGTTTAGCTAAGTAGAGTGGTTTGCAAATGGACTAGGAAAGAGCCCTAGATTTTAGGCCACTCATTAGACTTGATTTATTGCTAGCCTTTAGATGCTTCCTAAAAACCCTAACCCTAGCTAAAGTGGCCGGCCAAGACCCCCCCTTGCCTATATAATATCTCCTTAGAAATTTGTGCCTCTTTTCAACATTCTATCATTCTTCCTAAGAACTAGGTGAGCCTCCATTATATTTTCTTCCTAGTTTAATCAATAGAGCTCCATTTTTATTGAGATTTCTTCCATAGTGTTCTAATCACTGTTCTTCTACTGTTTGTGGAGTCACATCTCAGATTTGAAGCAATTTGGAGATTTTGGGTGGCTTTGAAGAGCTCCTTTGAAGAGGCTTTTTGTGTTGAAGAACACACATAGGTAAAATCTTATTCATCCATTAAAATTAGGTTTTCTTTGCATAAATACCAAGCCCTAGGTGTCCTTGTGCTGTAGGAATAGGGTTTGCACAATTTTGTGTCCTGTACGTGTCAGTGTCGGACACGTATAAGTAACCAGCGTAGGTGTTCGACGAAATGCCACAGAGGGCAATTCGATCGAGATTTTGAAATGTTTTTGAATAGGAAGTTGTGTTTGGATGTGGCTTACACATTTTTGTTCGACTGAGGTTGTTTTCGTGTCATGATGGCATGATGGACACGCTGTGCACACACTGTACTGGCAGCCCACGTTTTGCCCTGCTACTCGAGTATCCTTCAGGACACGACACGAAGTCTTTGGACTTGAAATTTGGCTCGAACCTAGGGGCTAAGACTGACCTAAGGTTCCCCAAGTTTTGTTGGATTTTGTCTAGATTCGAGAAAGATACTCGAGGTTCCATGGCTCGACTGAACTAACTGTTCAGTCCAGTGTTGAGTATTGTGTGATGCTTGGACACATTTGTGTCTAGTTTTAGGACACCACCTTGTATGTATGTTACCTACTATTATACCCTAATTATTATCTACCTAAAGTTCTTTATGAATTGTTAAAATGAATTGGGAAAATCGAATGGGGATTCGGGACAGGCCAGTCGACTGATATACTGAGTATCAGTGACTGCACACTGTTCACCTTTTCCTATTCTTAATTCTTGTTATTTAATGATTCATTATGTGCTAATTTATATCCTAACATGTCACTAACCTCTGTTAATTGATTTACATATTCCAATAGGCCTTATAATTTGTAAATGGGGATTTGAATATATGTGTGACTGATACCAATGTTTCTTATAAGAAATAGGATGATTGGTTGATATTAATCCTACAGGCTATCCATTAATCCTACAGGCTATCTAGTTTATGATTGGTTGATATTACTTATGAGAAATAGGATGTGGTTATGTGTTGGGTTTCAAGGTTGAACTTGCATTTGTAGTAACTGTCGATTCCTGATTTTCTTGAATTAGTTTTGCTAATCCCATATTGATGCCTATATTATCTAAGTTTAGTTGCATTGGATTCGAATATGGAATTGTTTCCTAAACCCTGTCACACAGGGATTAGCCTGGGTAAACTGAGAATACATTTCCTGAGAACACTGAGTTCATTCTCAGTTTTCAGTTTTGAATAGGATTTAAATTCGATTTTGTGGTAAGATTTAAATCTAAATGTTTATAAGGGTTGCGATGTTTTAATTGACTCAAGTTTTGAGTTGCTAACTGATTTATGAATGTTGGACTGACATAGGTTGTAAAACCTGAGAAGACACTATTTGCAAATTGAATTCCTGAGAACACATTCATCTAGTTCACTGGAATACACACACAGGTTTCTTCACTATAGTAGTTCCCTATTTTATATTCCTATTGGCACTTGCTAACCCCCATGTCCTATCACATGTATCACAGTCCCATACACACACTGTTGCTGATTTTATCCTATTTAGATGCTGAATTATAACACTCTGACACACATTGTACACACACTCTAGTGTACATATCCTGTCACACACAACACACTCTAACACACACATTACCTCTCATGCACATCACATGTTATACCCTCTCTATGTAAATAAAATGTATACATATTTCTATATATGTAGTGTGCCTATAGCTATATATAGCATGTCTAACCTATGTGAATATGTGTGATGGTAGTGTAAAGTGTAAGGGAATTTCTATATGTGTAGTAGCTAATGTGTTAGGCATTTCTTAGTATATGTGAATAGTGATATATATATATATACATATATTCTATATATGGTATTTGGCCTATGGTGTGTCTGTTAGACTAGTGAGAGCTTAGTTAGACTTGTTTAGTTTTGATTAGGCCTAGAATAGACTAGTATAGACTTGTTTGACTTAGGTTTGACTTGGTTGACCAAGGTTGACCAAGAGTTGACTTTGGTCTAGATTGACCTAGAATCATGTAGAATGCATAGTAGAACTTCATGTTATCATTTTAGACTTGTTGTGACTTGTGCTGTTCTGATTAGGAGCCAGACACCTCTCCTCGAACAGTATATTTACTTTGGACATTCAGACATCAGGCGAGTACATTCTCTGATCATTTCATATCTTGTTTAGGATTATATTTCCTGCTTTAGATTATTTTACTTAATGCTGACACGTTGGTAACACGGATTAGTACTATATGGATCCCTTCATAAGATATTATCCCTCTCGGGAGCATCAGATACTCTTGTCTCGTGTGTTTGACTTACATCACGTATCTCATGCTTCTATTATCATGAATCTTCGGGAATCAGCTAGTGACTCATGTACCCTCATGATCACCGAGCCTTCACGAATCAATTCATGAATCACCCTATACGGGTTAAGTAGTTTAGTCACGAATCTTAACGTAACTTGACTGGATCCTTGTGTATTGATTGGGGTACGGGGGAGTATGAATGGTCATGTGAATAAATATCCAAAGTAGTATAGTCATGAATCACTCTTAGTGTAGTCATGAATCAGTCCTAAGCCATTCACATGTTCGTCTTGTACTCTGAATCACAGCACTGTCTCTCTTTTATATATCATAGATATTTACTTACTGTCTCTCTCTTACATTATGCTATTCTTCAGTTTTCTGTATTTTATTCTCTAGCATGATTATATTTCCTTTTCTGCTATGACTTGTTGAGATGTACTATGCTCGCTCCTGTCCTGACTAGACCTGTTGAAATATTACTGAGGATGAGGACGAGGCGTGCTGTCCCACTTATTATGGGGCTACCCTAGATGACAGTACAGACTTGGACCAGCAGCATGAGCCTTTAGGTGTGGACGACACTCCTCTAGACTAGGATGTCTTATTTTATATTCATTCTGGATGACTGTATATATTTGATACTTGGGATTTGTGATGTATTAGACACTTAGACTCTCTGTTTGTACTTGTGGATTTCCTTTCATTTCAGCAGTATCTATCTTTCTATCTTATCCTTCTGCCTTAGTTGTGATTGAGTTTACATTCTGCTATGTCACCCCCATTCGGGGAGTATAAACTGTTTAGCATTATATTGTTAGATATTGTAACCTAGGACAGCGTTCTACCGCCGATACTGCGGCGTAGGCTGGACGTACCTACGTCTCGTGCCCTTACTCTAGGGCGCGGGTCATGGCACCTTGCCACCTTACTCTGTGATTATTATATTTCTTATTTTCAGTTGTTATTTTCAGCATTTTTTATTTCTCGATATTTAAAACTGTGCGTCAAAGTCACACTTGGGTGCAAGCGACTCTATCGGTCATTTTTTTTGCTTTATTTATTTCTCTTGTATTGACTCAGTCTAGTGACCACCCATTGATGTTGAGGTATTGGTATATCTCATACGGCCTTGACACTTATTGTATCATGTGATGTGAGTCACATGTAGAACACGTATCCGCGTAGTCGGCTGGCCACCGATAAGTAGGAAACGTACGACGGATAGGGGTAACTGCCAATAGAGTTGCATGCTAGAAGACTTGGCGGTTACTAGAGGTACATGTCAGTCATGGAGATGATGATACTAGTCATTGGATGGGGAGAACAATACCTGACATATGAGCTTCGATTGTACTTCCCTTGTGACCCGGAAGCTCTGCTGGAGATACGAGTATGTTTAGCCTCTCAGGTTTGCCACTGTCGTTCTAGGAACGTCATGCGCCTGGTCACTGGTGCCCAAGAGGGGACTATACCGGATCCTATATTCAGCCAGGGTTCATGCGTCGAAGGATTGTATCTCAACTGCATATTCATAGTAGAATGGTCAGGAAACCGATTGCATGCATACTTTTTCTCTTATTATATTATCACAGTTTATATGGCATGGTGTTTTCTTGTATCTTGCTATGTCCTCTGACGACCTGGTTATCTCTCCAGGTTTAGACGATTTTCCACAGGAGTACGAAGCGGCGTTGGAGCTATCCTACATCGATGACGAGGCAGTCATTACTGATTTCTAGTCTATTTCTTATCTGAGACAGTTGTAGACATTATTTTTACTCTCATTTCTTTCTATTATGTGGAGGTTGGACTCTGATCTTGTGAGACTATTTTTTATAGCTGTTTGGAGTGAGCATGTTCACCCGGGTATCTTTTGATACTCTTATTTATTTATTTGGACTCTATTATCTTCTGTGTTGAGCTGTGATGAGATTAGATTATATTATTCCGGCCTGTGATTATTTATTTATAGCTTATGTGCATATATGAGGATTCCATATATTGGAGTATTCTTCGTATATGTGCAGCTGGCATGTTCACGTACTTGGTCCTACGTATTATAGGACTGGAGCGTTACATATTTTTGTGGTGGCCCATGCAGGTCAATGTTAATTTTGTTGGGTTACATGACTGTGTCCAACAAGCCTACATATAGGAATAGGAATATCTCATCAAGAACTACTACTACCTCTTCGACTTCCAATCTTTTCGAAACTTCCTTGATTATTTGAGTTACCTCATATCTAATCTTTCTTAATATCAACTTATCTTCCTCGTGCTAACAATATGCATTTAAGAAGCGGACGCACGTCTGCCTTGGCCATCACATCTGGTGAAGAGGCTACTCCAGAGGGACAGAATCCTCCCATGACTCTAGCGACACTATACCAGCCAGGACAGTTGCAGCCTACTACGACACCGACGACGGAGTGCCCGGAGATCGTAGCACCCCTATGCAGCCAGGCTGGGCAGACCACTACCATGCCACCGGAAGGGAATGTACCACTGCCTCCACCACCACCATTCCTTCAGCAGTTTTCTCCACAGTCGGGACCTCAGATGCCTCCACCACCGACTGATGGGAGCCCTACTTCTCAGTTTATGTACGTCATGATGCAGGCTCAGCGGCAGCAGACCGAGCTGATGAGACAGACGATGATGGCAGCATTGGCTAGACCTCCACCACCACCTCCAGTACTAGTATCAGCACCGGCTCTACATCTTTATGAAGGCTCTATCAAGAATTTTATAGATATGAACCCAAGGCCTTTAGAGGAACAGAGAAGCCATTAGAGTTGTCATAGTGGCTTATTAGTACAGAAAAGCTACTGAAGGCATCCCAGTTGCTAGTTCGAGATTGGATGACAGCAGTAGACCTACTATTAGAAGATAATGCTCACCACTGGTGGAAGACGGAAGAGATACGATTAGGCACACCTAGAAGCATTTCTATGATGCATTTTATGAGAGGTTCTTCCCTATTCATGTCAGAGATTGTCTCTACGACCAGTTCCTTCATCTAAAGCAAGAGAATATGACAGTTGATGAGTATAACTCAGAGTTCAATCGCCTGAGTCGATTTGGTGCGGGATTGATTCCGACAGAGTTAGAGAAGGCGAGGAGAATTCACCAGGGGCTTGCACCAGAGCTCAAGTCTTATACGACTACCCAGTCTCGAGTCTCCCATTCAGCTGTCTTGGAAGAAGCTCGTGCTCAGGAGATTCTTTGCAAGGAACAGCAGCAGACATAGAGATGTCATACACCAGCAGTTACACCAGCCCGAGCTACTTAGGGTGGACCAATCAGGAGGACCACAGGACAGTACCAGCAGAGGACTACTCCCCACCAGAAGCCCACTTGCCACTATTGTGGGAAGCAGGGTCATATCAGAGAGGACTGTCAACTTCGTTTGGGTTTATGTATGAGATGTGGATCAGGGCAACACTTGGCCAGAGATTGTCCTGAGCAGCAGGCTCTAGTTCAGGCACATCAGGCCCAGAAACCCACAGCACCAGCACCTTGTCCACCATTACCACCACAGACAGCTCAGTACCATAAGGCCAGAGCTTAAGGCCCAGGACAGAACTATGGAAAGGCATTCTCTCTAGCTGTTGAGAATGTAGAGACAGAGACAGAGGTCATAGCAGGTATGGTTTTAGTTGCATCTTTTTCTGCTATTATATTATTTAATACTGGAGCCACACATTCATTTATAGCCACTAGTTTTGCCACAAGACACAGCATTCCCATCACACCATTAGCGAAGAATGTTAGAATCCTCACTGGAGGAGGAGTTGTACCTGTTAATGGTGTTTGTAGACTTTGTCCTATAGTGATAAGTGGCAGGAAGATGATGGCATGACTTCTTGTATTCCCTATGCCGACATTTGATGTAGTTCTTGGAAGGGACTGGTTGAGCAGCATCTACGGATAGTTTTGGGAACGTTGAGGAATGAGCGACTTTTTGCGAAGCTTAGCAAGTGTGATTTCTTTCTCAAGGAGGTATCATTTCTTGGTCATGTTGTTACGGGTGATGGTATATCAGTAGACCCAGAGAAGATCACAGCAGTCGAATCATGGCCCACTTCCACATCAGCTTCAGAGGTGAGAAGTTTCCTCGGACTTGTGGGTTACTACCGACGGTTCGTAGAAGATTTCTCTCGAATAGTGGGGCCTATGACTCGATTTACTTGCAAGGATCAGGAGTTTGTATGGACAGACGAGTGTCAAGCCGCTTTTGATGAGTTGAAGAAGCGAATGACCACAACACCGATCTTGACACTACCATCGGGCCCGGGAGGATTTGTGATCTACAGCGACACATCCGGGAAGGGATTAGGATGCGTATTGATGCAGCACAGTCGGGTAGTAGCTTATGTATCACGACAGTTGAGGGTGTACGAGAAGAATTATCCGACCCACGATCTAGAGCTCGCAGTGGCTATCTTTGCTTTGAAGCTATGACGACACTACTTGTACGACGAGAAGGTTGATATCTACACTGACCATAAGAGCCTCAAGTACGTGTTCACACAAAAAGAGTTGAATATGCGACAAAGACGTTGGTTGGAGTTGATGAAGGATTATGAGATCGAGCTTCATTATCATCCGGGCAAGGCTAATGTCGTGGCAGACGCATTAAAGCGTAAGCCTATGGCACACTTTTTGACTACACAGAAGGAATTGATTAGAGACTTGGAGCATCTTGGTATTGAGGTAGTATTGCCTGGAGCAGATGGCGTATTAGCCAACCTCCAAGTGCAATCAGCATTGGTAGAGCGCATCAAGGCAACATTGCCCAATGATGCTATATTTTGACGGGTCAGAGAGAGGACTGAAGCAGGAGAGCAGACGTGATTGAGGTTCCATCCTGATGGGACATTGTGATGTGGTGATCGCATTTATGTTCCCAATGGAGAGCTACGACAGGAGCTGATGGCAGAAGCTCACAGTTCGACTTACTCTATTCATCCCGGAGGAACCAAGATGTATCACGACTTATGACAGTATTATTGGTAGCACGGAATGAAGCGAGAGATAGCTCATTTCGTTGCCAAGTGCTTGGTATGTCAACAAGTGAAGGCAGAGCACCAGATGACGGTCGGATTATTACAGCCGCTACCCATTCTCGAGTGGAAGTGGGAGCACATTACTATGGATTTCATCACAGGTTTTCCTCGGAGTCCTAGGGGACGTGACGCAGTGTGGATGATTATGTATAGACTCACCAAGTCAGCCCATTTTTATCTTTTAGAGTGGGCCAATCGACAGAGGTATTGGCAGAGATGTATATGGAGCAGATTATGAGAATGCACGGTGTGCCTGTTAGTATTGTGTCGGACCGTGACTCGAGATTTACCTCGCACTTTTGGAGGAGCATGCAAGAGAGTTTGGGTACTCGATTGAAGTTTAGCACATCATACCATCCGCAGACAGACGGCCAGTCAGAGCGTACTATCCAGACGCTAGAGGATATGTTGAGAGCGTGCATGCTTGATTTTGGCGGTTCATGGGAGGACCATCTTCATCTTGTGGAGTTTTTCTACAATAATAGCTATCAAACGAGCATTCAGATGGCTCCATTTGAGGCGTTGTATGGTAGGAAGTGCCGGTCTCCTGTTTATTGGAGCGATATAGGAGAGCGACAGCTATTGGGTCCCGAGTTGGTCTTGAGCACAGTGGAGACAGTGAAGAAAATACAGGGCCACCTACGAGCAGCGCAGGATCGTAAGAAGCAGTGGGCAGATAATCGTCATCGACCCTTGGAGTTCAAAGAGGGTGACCATGTGTTCTTGAAGATATCCCCCACTAGAGGCACGATTCGATTCAGAGGACGTGGCAAGTTGAGCCCAAGGTACATCGGGCTGTTCGATGTCATGGAGCGTGTTGGAGAGGTTGCCTATAGGTTGGCTTTGCCACCGCCATTGAAGGGAGTGCATGACATATTCTATGTATTTCAGTTAAGGAGGTACGTGGCGGACAACAATCATGTGCTTGATCACTCCGAGATTACGGTTGGACCGAGTTTATCGTACGAAGAGCAACCAGTAGGTATCCTCGATCACCGAGTGAAGGTGTTGCGGAATCAATCTATTCCATTGGTTCGCGTGGCATGGAAGCATCACTCGCCAGGGGAGTCTACTTGGAAGCGCGAGGACGACATCTGAAATCGCTACCCGCAGTTATTCGTAGACGAAGGTATGTCTTGCATTTAAGCTTTTAAATTACTATCAATTTTCTTGCATTGCATTCGAACCCCCGACCTTAATTTGATTTCGAGGACAAAATTTTCTTTAAGTTGGGTAGGATGTAAACCCACAAGATTTTCTAATTATTTTAGTGATTTAAAAATTATTTTATATATATATTTTTTAGCATTAAAGAGTTATTTGGTATATATGGGTGTATTTAAATATATATATATATATATATATATATATATATATATATATATATATATATATATATATATATATATATATATATATATTTATATATATATTTATATATATATATATATATATATATATATATATATATATATATATATATATGTGTGTGTGTGTGTGTGTGTGTGTGTGTGTGTGTGTGATTGTGTGCTTGATATTTTAAGTGCTACTAAATATAGTCTACAATTATTTAAAGATTTTGTTACTTAATTACAATTTATAGGAATTTTATGGGATTATAATATATATATATATATATATATATATATATATATATATATATATATATATATATATATATATATATATATATATATATATAGTAGTAGTAAAAAAAAAGATGCAGTGGTGGTCGTCCAAAGTGGGGGACCGACCACAGTATGAAGAAAGGAAAGGAAAAAGAAAAAGAAAAGGAAAAGGAAAAAAAGGAAAAGAAAAGGGAGAAAAAAAACAACTAAACCCCCCACTCCATGTGGGCGGGTCCCACACCCCCATTTCCTTACTGCATACAGCAACTCACCCGAGCAAAAGCCGAACCCGTGGGATTCCTAATTCCTAAACCCATTTGTATTAGGTTTTTGTCACAACTTGTTATATATGTAACTTTTTCCACAAGCCTCAAAACCCTATTCTTCCAAAACAATAGTTGAGGCTGATCATACCCTCTTCGCCTACGAATTTGTTTCACTAGTGACGGAGCTTTGTGCGCGACGAACGGAGCAACGGAAGTCAGCCCCACGTCACCTACGGAGCAGTTTTCCCACTCAAGGTACCCTACTTTCCTACGATGTAACTTTTTACTCGTAGCACCGATTTATGATCCGTAAGATTTTCTGGAAAGTAGACTTGACCCTCTTCGAGATCCTCTAGGTGGGTTTTGAAAACAACCCATCGACTTGCTCAAAAAATAAGACAAAGCTGAAGAAAAATCTGTTTTCTGTAATACTAAAAATTGTTTTAAAACGACTACTTGTCGGCCAATTTTCTTGTTGCACAGTAAAGTACTGTAGGAACTAATTAAAAATAGTAAAAGACAATATAACTGAGATCGCAATGCATTTTCTGGATCGTCGTTTCGATTAGCGTGTAAAAAGTAGATTGATGTTGAAGTTGAGGAAAAACCTGTGTTAAATTATATTAATTTTTTGAATTTTGTTCGATATGGCGTGCGCTCCGAAAAACCGGGCGATGTGGTCGTGCGCTATACGCATCAAAATGCGCATATGGACGTTGCCGATGTGTGGGACCTGACGGAACTCAGTTTCGTCGTGTGTGCGCGACGAAATCAGTCCGTATCCGTCGAGATACCCCCGTATCGGCGTTTTGCAAACTTTGTCCTAACTTCGTGTATAGTCATTGATTCGAGACGAAACTTGCACCAACAAGTCTGGATCGAAATTCTGGTCCTGTGTGCCGAGTTTGGTTCAATTTTGAGAAGGTCGAATTGGAATCCCTTTTTGGCGGGCCCGTGACCCACTCAAACGGGCGAATTTGTACACGGTTCATCGGAATCCAAAACTGGACATACCATTTAGTTCCTCTCCTCAAACTAAAACCATAGACATATAGTTTGATGACTATAGAGACCATAGAATTTAGCACACGTTTCGGTACAAAACGGGCCCAACGACGGACATCGTTTTGACCCAAAATTACGATTTTACCCCTGTTCCAGAATTTGACTTTTGGACAGGCATTTCCTAGGTATATCTTTTACACTGAGTGCATTTTTGATGTTTATTTCAGCGTTCGGAGTTATTTCTAGATTGTGACTTTTCTTAGCTGACATTGTGATTACCTGGACTTGCCACTTTGCACCATCAGGCAATATACCTTGCCACCTTACTCTGTGATTATTATATTTCTTATTTTCAGTTGTTATTTTTGGTATTTCTTATTCCTCGATATTTAAAACTGTGCATCCAAGTCACACTTGGGTGCAAGCAACTCTATCGGTCGTTTTTCTCGCTTTATTTATTTCTCTTGCATTGACTCAGTCTAGTGACCATCCATTGATGTTAAGGTATTGGTATATCTCATACGGCCTTGACACTTGTTGTATCACATGATGTGAGTCACATGTAGGACACGTATCCGCATAGTTGGCTGGCCACCGATACGTAGGGAGCGTGTGACGGATAGGGGTAAATACCAATAGAGTTGCATGCTAGAAGACTTGGCGGTTACTAGAGGTACATGTCAGTCATGGGGATGATGATACTAGGCATTGGGTGAAGAGAACAATATATGACGTATGAGCTTCGATTGTATTTTCCTTGTAACCCGGAAGCTCCGCTAGAGATACGGGTATATTTAGCCTCTCAGGTTTGCCACCGTCGTTCTAGGAACGTCATGCGGTTGGTCACTGGTGCCCAAGAGGGGACTATACTGGATTCTATATTCAGCCAGGGCTCATGCGTCGAAGGATTGTATCTCAACTGCATATTCACAGTAGAATGGTCAGGAAATCGATTGCATGCATACTTTTTCTCTTATTATATTATCACAGTTTATATGGCATGGTATTTTCTTGTATCTTGCTATGTCCTCTGAGGACCTGATTATCTCTCCAGGTTTAGACAATTTTTCACATAAGTACGAAGCGGCGTTGGAGCTATTCTACATCGATGACGAGGCAGTCATTACTGATTTCTAGTCTATTTCTTATCTGAGACAGTTGTAGACATTATTTTTATATCTCATTTCTTTCTATTTTGCGGAGGTTGGACTCTGATCTTGTGAGACTATTTTTCATAGCTATTTGGAGTGAGCATGTTCACCCGGCTATCTTTTGATACTCTTATTTATTTATTTGGACTCTATTATTTTCTGTGTTGAGCTGTGATGAGATTATATTATATTATTCTGGCCTGTGATTATTTTATTTACAGCCTAGGTGCATATATGAGGATTCCATATATTGGAGTATTCTTCGTATATGTGCAGCTGGCATATACACGTACTTGGTCCTACGTATTATGGGACTGGGGCGTTACATATAGAGTGATAGTGCGGGTGACATGGACGTGTGTGTGTGTCAGCTGCATAATATGACAGGTTGTGGGTGTGTGGGTGTCAGGGTTTAGTCATAAACAGTAAAATATGTGTTCTCAGATTTCGTGTGCAGCAGTAGTATAAGTGTTCTCAGGAAAAAGGTATCATGTTATCTCATTCAATAACACACACACACACACACACACACACACATATATATATATATATATATATATATATATATGTGTGTATAAATATATATATATATAAAATATATATATATATATATATATATATATATATATATATATATATATATATATATATAGGTATAACTCTATGCTATATCCCTTTTCAGTTTTCGAGTATAGGGAATATCAGTCCTTCAAAATCAACCCAAATAGCAAAATGAAACCCAAACATACAACCTAACATGAATCAACATCTACCAGGCATGATACATCTGACATTATCATTGAATCTCAAAATCGGGTCTTAAAAACTCAGTTAACAGCTATTACCCGATTTTCAGTTCAGCCCCTAATATCAATATACCCAAATTCAAATGAAATTCAATTAAACATCAAATCAGTGTGCACAGGTGTCACACATATACATACGTGTCTGGGTGGGGCGTTCGTGTCCTACCAAGTGGACACGAACGTGTCCAATCAATTCAAACACACAGAGTGCACACTATGTATCAGAATCATCGTGCAGTAGATTCGTGTCATCGTGGATACGACACACAATACCTCAGCCCTGGTGCTCGTGTTAGAGGGTAGAGGGGGTGTAGTGCTACGTATCCAGTAGCCTGACACAACACCACGACATGTGTAGGCGTGACGTAATGCACGTATCAGTTGGGGGTTTCCGCGTGTGTGTCTGCGTGTGTGGTTCAATACAGTAGCTAGCACGTGTCCGACTCGATACGATATGACCTGACACTTTAGGGATGTCGTGTCAGTCACTAGCCCTAGCCGCACACCAAGTGTCATATCCCCAAGTATTGTGTCGTGTCCTACAGAGAACCCGAGCATCAGGGTATGGGCACGGATCGCACGTGAGCGTATCCAGTTGCTCGTCGACACGACACAGACATGAAAACACATACATTCCTTCACGAAAATCAAAGTATACATATAGATCTACAAATTTCTTTAAATAGTTTTAGACAAACAGAAATAAAATCTCTCTTGGGCATTTCATCAAACACCTACTCCTACACATCGATACGTATCCGATACGGACACCAAATCAACACGAATTTCCACCAAACTTTTCCTACAGCTAGGGGACACCTAGATGGATGCATCTATGGAATAAAATCAGGAATTTAGGATGATTTGTAGAAATTACCTATAGGGATCCAATCTCCAAGAAAAAGTCCCAAATAGTGAAGTCTACTTCCTCAAGCTATGTCCCAATGAGCTCTCTTCTTTGCAAGCTAGCCTCCTTCTCCTTCTACTACAGATTTGGATTCCAATGCAAAAGGTTGGGATCAATTTCGTGGAGAAATGATGAAAGAGTAAAGAAATTAGGGTTTCCTAAAGGAAAGTTTCTAAAAGAGGCAAGCGTGTGTGAGAAAACATTAAATATGATGAAATTAGGTTAGGAATGGGCTGTGGTGGCCGGCTATGTAGGGGACTAGGGTTAGGATTTCATGTAAATGGGCTTGAGCCTAAGTTCATAATCTAGCTAGAACAAGCCCTTAGCTATAAGTCCAAAATACCTAACTCTCCCAATCTTCTCATGAACCCTAGTCACACTCAAGTTAGCTAAGACTAACTTAAGTCACATTAGGGTCCCACACCATGCCAACTAAGTCACTAAAGTCAAAGTCAAACTCTAGGCTAGTCTCTAAAGTCACAACTAGCAAAAGTCAAAAATTACAACACCAATGCAATAATTAATAAAATAATTCACAAACATCAAAATGACCAAATACCCTCAAGACTAAAATGTGGTAGTGACAAATCTACCCTCCTTAAAAGAATTTTGTCCCCGAAATTGAAAGGCAAAACTGAACTGATGAGAAGGATAGACAATCATACCTCAATGTCCAAAAAGATATGGGTATCGCTCGCGCATCTCATCCTCCCGCTTCCAGATAGACTCTCCTGGAGAATGATGCCTCCATACGATGCAAACCAAGGGTATCACCTAGTTTTTCAAAACCTTCTCTCGTCGATCCAGAATCTTCACAGGCTGCTCTGGATAGCTAAGAGTTTGTAGTGCTCCGTCCCGCTCAGTCAATCGAAGGAATCGAAACGCCGACGACGTTCAGACTTAGCCTTGTAATGGCGTACTCGGAGACATTGCTCAGGCGGGATAGTTTCGGTGAACTTGCCTCATCTTAGCCTTTACGTAATAAATCGTATGTTTTCAACTTATACAGGTAGGCTTAATAATAAAGAGATAAATCTACATTGCTAAAGAGAATAATCCCGACGGGTCGAATGGTGTTAGAATATAGAAAGGTCCAACGGTCGGCATAGAGTCGGTGCATGGCGTGCTTTGAAAATGACACTCGATCCTTCCTTCCGTGGCTTGGGAGAAGCAAAGTTGGTATTCAACACAAAACTATGAACTTGCCTAAGTCATGGGCGTCGTCCGCATAAACGCTTGATAAAGCGTGTACGGTTCCACTATACAAGGCTTGGCATAGCCTTTGTTCGTCCCTCGGATTAAGTTGTAGGCTTGACTAAATTAGGCAAAGTTATGCCGGTCGACCTAAGTCATTCCAAGTGCTGTCCCGTTCATTCTGCGGTTGTCAAGTTAAATAGTCCCACGATCCCAAGGCCCGTCATATGAGGTATGACTTGGACGATAGCGTTGCGAAGAACACGAGTCGGTCTAAGGCACGAGCCACGGTTGGTTCAGTAGAAAGTTAGCCACGGTCTGCCGATACTTAAGAAAATACGTTATGTTCAAGTTAAGTTGGAAGGCTATGCAGTAGCCATTCCCTGAGTTCAAAGAATGTTAAGTCTAAGTGATGGTTAGTCACCGAGAGAAAATATGTCGGGACTGTAGTTCAGTCGTCGAGGCAACCCTGGTTTGGGCTCTGCAAAAAGAAGTGTAAAAAGTGGAAGAAGTAAAGCAAAGGAACTAAGTGATGATGATGAGACCATGCAATTACGTTAAGTCTAGAAGTTAGCGTAGGCACGTGGTCATGGACAACTTATCGACAAGGGCGATGGTTTCTTCGAGCGGCAACCCGGAGCCACGGGACCGACTCGGCCTAGAAGAAAACAGGTTATAACCGAGCTGGGTATGAAGCAACCGATAATTTGGGGACTTGCATCAGGGATCGCTACCTGCGGTGTAAGGGTCCCAATTGCCAGGCTATGTCCATGATGGCTAGTCAATGCCAGTGACCATTTATATAGATGTGTCGGCACGGGCGACAATCCGCGTGTGTGCCTTTGGACTGAGTTGAATATGTATGCAGTTAGAAGACACAACGTTTGGGCCTAAGATTTGGCTACAACGAAGGTGACGTGCTTCGGTACGAGATGTGACGTCGAGTGTTAAGTCGTTGGCATAGAGTTGCATGAGTTAGGCTTGAGTTGTTGCGAGTTAAGTCGAGAAGGGCCGTAGGGCAAGTTGGTGAAGTTACGTTGAGTTTCAGGGCACGACCTCAAAATATGAGGCACGGCCATGCTGTCATAACACAAGTATGGATAAAGTTAGTAAGTAGGGAGGCACTGGGTCGACTTAAGTTAGAAAACACCGTAAGACAAAGTTGGTCAAGTGACACTAAGTTCACATGTCTTGATTGGGTCAGTTGGTGATCAAAGTAGCAAGGGACGCGAGGCGGCGATGTGGTTTAGTCTCACTGAAGTACGACGCATGGGATGAGAGGATTTATAGCACGGTCATGTGGAAATGGAGTCTCACCGAGTAGTTGTCTCTCTGATTTTAAGCCGTAAGGCAAACACGACTTGATAGGTTAACGTTATCGGTACGAGAAGAGTTTAAAGGCAAGATATATGTTAACGTTGCGTTGCAAGCACGGAATGGTCTTGAGAAACAAAATAGGCCAAGGTGTCTGTTATAAAACTGATCCTAAGGCAAGACTAGAAAGACAATCATAAAGGGGACTATGTTGCACAAAAGTAAATCAAACGTGTTGGTTTTATATGGGTGGGCGAGGAGCTCACTCCATCAGTACAGTTGAGTACTGACACCCACATAGTTTACATGTGCAGGCACAGGTAGAAGCTCGTGGCGCAGAGCTCGCTTGGATGCGTCAAGGCATGGAGTCCCTTGGCGATTTAAAGCGTGTGGCCGTATGGAGTCAAGACTTATATGGGACATAATGTATGGACATCGCCTTCCGAAGCTTCCGCTGGCTCAAGCATCGTATCGAGAGAAAAGAGAGAGCTGAGTGATTTGTAATGGGAGAAGAGTGAGCTTGAGAGACTTGTAATCTTGGCCTTGCGCCCTTTATAATCTTTGTTTCAATATCAATAAAGAGCTCTTTGAATAACTTGTGTTTTGATTTAAATTTCTGCTTCTATTGTTCAATATTTCTGCTTGGGACTTCTATGCGACGATCCCGTCGTCGCCGCTGTAATCGGCCGTTATGGAACCCGCCTTGCATGAGCACAATCTAGGCTCGTGCGACATCACGCCTTAACGAGGACGATCGCTCCTACAGGAGCTGGGCGTGACAGAGTTGGTCCCACCTCAATCTCTGAGTGATCGAGTACATGGCTAGGATCTGCCACATACCATCTCAGTTGCGACACGTGGAATACGTTATGGACTCCCACTAGTGCAGGTGGCAAGTCTAGCCTGTAAGCCACATCATCGACTCTCCCGCTGTCACTTTTCGCTCCCAGAATGCGTATTTTAATACATGTACTGCTTAAAATATATTTATTTAATATTTATCATGTGTTGTTCTGTATTTAAATTTCTTTAATTTTCCGTTAATTAATTTTCAGCATTTTACTTTTTGCTTTTTACTTTGCTTTTGGGTTCGGACTGTGTTGGTTTATTTTTTGACCTTGGGTGGTTCAACAACTCCCCACCTACCACCACTCCTTCATTTAAAGCCCCAAACCCTTTCTCTCTCTTCATTACTCTTCTTCTTCATCCTCTATAAACTCTCCCCACCTACCTGGCCGCATGGGCAAGTGCCAACTTGCTTCTTGATGGATCTCCATTTTTGTTGTTCCATTGACTTTCTCTCCAGATTCTTAGATACTTTGGTATTTAGTATTTTCAATTTCCATGTCTCATTTCATATAGATCTAAGTTTAATACATTTTTGGATTTCTTGGGTTTGATCTAGCTAACTTTGTTATTTTCAAGTTGGATGGTTTCATGTTGTAGAGAATTTCGTTCTACCCCATTTTGACCTATGGAAGTTCAAATTTGGGCTTGGAATGAAGGATTTAGAGAGCTTGGAAGCAATGGCTTCCATAGTGTTGTTTACAGAAATTCGGAGAAGAAGAACAGTTCTGGCCGCAATAATATCCTGGCCGCATAAGGTAACTTGGCCGCATGAGCATCCCGAGCCGCATGAGCGCATGGATCTTGCAACCGCATGAACTTCTCGTGGCTGCATGGGACTATTTCGTTCCAGCCGCATGGAACCATTTTTGTTTCGGTCGCATAAGACTATTTCGTTCCAACCACATGGAATTATTTTTTTGATTCAGCCGCATGGCGCTGCCGCATATTTTTGACCGCATAAGGCTTGTCATCTCCTGTCCGCATAAGCTTTGGTAAATTCCAGCCGCATGAGTCGAGTTCTACCCGGCCGCATGAGATTGTACTCCTTTTCAGTCGCATAGACTTGCACCCATTCCGAGCCGCATAAGGCAATGCTAATTCTATTTTAGTCGTAGACGCATGAACTCCCATCTTTCCCAGCCGCATGGGATTTGTTTTTCTGAGCCGCATAAGGATCAGAACCTGGCCGCATGAGACTCGAGCTGCATAGGTCCTGTCTTCCAATTGTCGCATGTTCTTCTAGCCGCATGGAATTAGTTTTCCAGTCGCATAAGTTCGACTCGAGCCGCATGGGTCCCTATCCTTGGCCGCTTAGACTTGTTATTTCTTAGCCGCATATGCATGTTTTACTCAGCCGCATGAACCAATAATTTTTCGGCCGCATGAACTCTAACCCATAATACCTTTTGGCTGATCCTGTCCCGAGTTGGCATTAATTAACATTGATTGTTATCTTAGCATTAATTAACATTGATTGTTATTAATAATTGATCATGCTTTCCTAGTTGGAACTAAGAGACTGGCTAGTCGTCTTAATGAATTCAATGAATGAGACACATTTATATTAACTATGAACTATTGTAATCGATTGGCCGATCCCGAATATTGGTATATAGATACATACAGGCTTCAACTTATTTATTTATTATACAAAAGTATCATGTGTACTTTATGGTCAAGGCATGATTATTCCGTGGTTAATTTTTGATTGTTGCATTACGCTATGTAAGACCTACAACCTAACCGCACGGGTATCGTTGTAGAGTTGTGCATATCGTACCCCGTACAAAGGTACTCATTCTGAATGGCCATGATCCACGACATGGGATTTTACTTAACATAGAGGCTACTAAGTTAAATAAAATAATGATTGCATGAAGAGAATGGATTCCGAGTTCTTACATGACGGCCCTCCTTGGGACTATTAGTACCCGACAGGCCGGCTGGTTCCCACAGATACTGCAAATTTGCCACACGGGCAGGGAGCGGTATCTACTTATATTATTTATTGTATATTGATGATGGGCGTCCCGCTGGGACTCCTCTAATTCATGATTGGCGCAATTGATTGATTAGGTAGACTAGCCTTGCTTGCTCATAGTAAGAATTGAGGAATCCTTATTGCATAATTCCAAGATAACTTGGAACTCACAGTAGTAAGCCGTAGTAGTTGCATGGCCGTTTAAATTGATTTGTTTGTGTACTGTACCTACTATGTTGACTACTGAGATGATCAGAGTATCAGGACATGACGGATCAACTTCTGTCCTTGTTTGGTTGGGAGGTTGGTTCGAAGTATCGTGATGTTATGTGAATCCCAGTAAATAAGCAGAGATCTATTTACCATATTTATTCTTATTACTGGTTCTAATTTTTCATATCGTACTCCCTTACGGTACTTTCTATTAGAGGTCTAACCTCTCTGGTTTTGCATGGCCAGATATAGAGCCGGTTCCCGAGGACTCAGCTTACTTCCACCTCCAAGATGGTCAATACTAGAGGAATGATCGCAGGAGGACTCGAGTGGGTTCCTTACTTCTCCGCTCGTTTTGTTATTTACTTTATACTTGCCGTTTGGCATCGACATGTTAGTCGGATTGTCTTGTAATTACTTTTGCAAAATTGTAACTAAAGTCAAGCCGCAGCTGATAAACAATTGTGTATACTTTGCTACATCATCTGTCTATGTTTTGTACAGCCAGATATCAAGAACATTTTGACTGAGCGTTTGGGATGCCTTACTGCTTTATCTTACATGTTCTCGATTATTGTTTCTTGTTTGAATGATTGAGATGATAGATGTGAAGTGACTATAGCGAGACTTTTATGTAGTATGCACCCTCTCATTTTTTAGACAGCATTGATCGTATTATACAGTATTCATCTACCCATAATACGTAGGTGGCTGAGTCTTTCTTCCGCTCTCCAGTATTCTGGTTCTGGGGCGTGACAAGATTTTAGTGGTGGCCCATGCAGGCCTGATTTCAGACTTGTGGGGTATTTTGATTTATAGGATGTCTCAATCAGATATGTTTTCCCTTTGATCTCACGATTCGTTACTCTCGACTCTAGCTTGACATTCTGGTATCCTTCGACTTCATTGATCCTTCATATCTGGTCGTTTGATTGCTCTCTTGTCCCTTTCCTTAGGGGTACCTCGTTCGCATCTGTCAGGACTGGACAGTAGCCACAAGGGCAACATGGGCAACATGACCAGGTTGGTCAGCAACAAGGGCCAGTACTATCTCAAGAGACTATCCAAGAAGAAGTGATAGTGGAACCAGCAGCTGGACCGCAGTATCCGAAGGTTCCGACACCGCCAATAGTTCCACCTACCCCTGTGGAAGTGGACACACCGGCCCTTCTGGAGATCATGAGAGGAATGATGGCTACTCAGCAACATCAGATGTTAGCCCAGCAGCGCATGCACGCTCAGTTGCCAGAGCAGAATGTACTACTCAACCAAGGATTGTAGACGGCTTTGGAAAGAGGGGCGAGGACAGATTCAGGAGCATCAACCAGATTTTGTAAGTTCAACCCCCGTTGTTTCGAGGTCACAGAAGATGCCATCTCAGCAGATGCATGGCTTAAGGATATTGAGGCTATTTTGACAGCAGCTAAAGTACCGGTAGAAGAACGTGTGGATCAAGTAAAGTTGTTACTTCAGGATCTCGCACGTGATTGGGGGGAATCAGAGGAAGTAGGCATCAGACGTCCTGTTGCTTGGGACAATTTTTTTGTAAGATTCAAGACGAAATACTATAGGGTTGTGGCACAGTTTGAGCTACAACAGAAGTTTATCAGCCTCAAGCAGGCCGGCAAAACGGTAAATGCTTATGCAGTAGAGTTCTGCAGATTGAGTAGGTTCGCCCCAGAGATGGTAGCAACAGAGAGCCAGAGGGCTATGAGGTTCCAATAAGGGTTTCATCTTGAACTCTTGCAATTGATAGAGGGGCACCATTATCAGACTTTTGATGAAGTGTTGACGGCAACTCGAAGGCATGAGATCACCATTCAGAGGATCACGGGAAGGACTGGAGGTCAGAAGAGATCCCATAGTCAGATTGAAGGAGGAGGGAAAGTAGCGCCCCGAACAACAGCATCGTCCCTTGGCGTTCGCATTCACGATGTAGCAATACGATGGCCAGCACCACCACCAAGGCATCAGCAGGAATAGCAACAGAGGAAAAAACAGCAACCTCCAGCGGGCTACACTTATTATGGGAAGGTAGGGCATACTAGAGATGTGTGTCGGACATTGAACGGACTGTGTTTGATATGTGGAAGTCCAGATCATCGGATTACCACATGTTCCATGAATTCGAGGTCAGAAGGACTAGTGCAACAATTTTCTGCTCTGCCAGCACTAAGGGCAGGCCAGTATCGAGGACCAGCGATGGCAGTGAGACCATTGGTGCAACGTCCGTTCATGTCGCAGGCTCAGATGTTTCGGCAGCAGGGACCGCCGATGCAACACCAGCATAGACTACCCCAGCATCACCATGGCAGGGGCCAGCAGCAGTACCAGGCTAGGCCGTAATATGGAAACCAACAAGGAGGTCGAGGGCATGCATTCACTCTGTCCTTGGAAGAGGCATTGGCATCGGAAGATGTTGTGGCAGGTTACATTCTTGTCGCCTCATATCCCACAGTAGAATTGTTTGATTCGGGAGCATCACACTCATTTATATATGCACAATTTACAACACGGCTAGGAATGGAGTTCGAGGCATTGTCAGGGAGGTTGAATATACTCACTAGTAATGGGCTCGTAGGAGTTAGTAGGATTATCCTAGCATGTAGTATTGTAGTTTACGGGCATTTCTTACCCGCCCGGTTGATAGAATTTTCTGTTGGAAATTTCGACGTTATCTTAGGCATGGACTAGCTGAAAGACTGTCATGCGACAATAGATTGTCGTAGAGGGAGTGTATCTTTTGACATTCCAGGCATGAAGCGGTTCACCTTAGTCAGATCAGTTGCAACTCAGCAAGAGCAGGGAGTAGTAACGGCAATGGAAGAAGTTCTAGTTCCGAAGGTAGTTGAAGAGTTTTTAGACGTATTTCCCGAAGAACTTCCCGGTCTACCACCGGTTAGAGATATTGAGTTCAGCATAGAATTGGTACCTGGAACTAAACCGATATCATATCGAGTTTACAGAATGGCGGATTCAGAGCAGGCTAAGGTATATCAGCACATAGAGGAACTGAAAGAGAAGAAGTTCATCCAAGCTAGCATATCACCATGGGCAGCACCAGTGGTATTTGTGGGAAATAAGGATGGGTCATCCAGATTGTGTATTGATTACAGGAAGCTTAACGCGGCAACAGTAAAGAATAAGTACCCACTATCCAGGATCGACAACTTGTTTGATCAGTTGAGCAGAGCTAGAGTTTTCTCCCAGATAGATCATCGTTCAGGGTATCATCAAGTGAGGATTCGGAAGGAGGATATTCCGAAGACAACATTGAGGTCGAAGTATGGGAATTATGAGTTCTTGGTAATGCCGTTTGGTTTGACCAATGCTCCAGCAATATTCATGGATTTGTTGAACCGCATCTTTATTCCATACTTAGACCAATTTGTCGTTGTGTTCCTCGAAGACATTCTCGTATACTCTGTTAGTGAAGAAAAGCATGAAGATCACCTCAGGAAAGTGTTACAGGTTCTGAAAGAAAACCAGTTGTATGCCAAGCTCAACAAGTATGAGTTTTGGACGGATCGAATTTTATTCTTGGGACACATCATATCAGGAGCCGGAAGTAGCAGTGCATCCCAAGAAGGTATAAGCAGTAGAGAGTTGGCTAGTACCCAAGACCGTAGCAGATGTGCGGAGCTTCTTGGGATTGACAGGATATTATAGAAGGTTCGTATCAGACTTTGCAAGACTTTCAGCACCCATGACCCGCTTGACACGGAAGGATGTGCCATTTGTCTGGTCGACAGAATGCCAGACATCTTTTGAGAATTTGAAGCAGAATTTGATATCGGCACCTATACTTATATTGCCAGTTGGACCCGAAGGTTTTACCATTTATTGTGATGCGACAGAAAGAGGACTTGGGTACGTCATCATGCAACATGGGAAGGTAATAGTGTATGCATCTAGGCAGCTTCGGGACCACGAGAAAAATTATCCAACTCATGACTTAGAGTTGGCAGCAGTAGTATTTGCTTTGAAGCTATGGAGGCATTACTTATATGGTGATCGAGTAGACATGTACACAGACCACAAAAGTTTGAAGTACATCTTTACTCAGAAGGAACTGAACATGAGATAGAGAAGATGGTTAGAGTTGATCAAGGATTATGACGTGGAGCTTCAGTATCATCCAGGCAAGGCTAATGTGGTAGCAGATGCTCTTAGCAAGAGAGGCGGTACATTTATATTGACAATGCAGAAGCATATCTTAGAAGACCTTCAGGAGATGGATATCGAGGTTATACTTCCTAGTGGTGTAGGAATTCTGGCGAATCTATAAGTTTAATATGACTTAGTAGATACGATCAAGGCAGCTCAGGCACAGGACCCATGGATTCAGAAGCTTAGGGCAGAGTGTGAGTCCTGACTCAGAAATGAGATGTAAATCCATGAAGATAGTACACTTAGGTTTGGATCACGTCTATGTGTGCCTAGTAGAGATATCAGACAGGAGGTTATGGCAGAAGCCCACAGTTCTCAGTATTCTATACACCCTGGAGGGACCAAGATGTACCAAGATATCAAGCAGCACTTCTGGTGGAACGGGATGAAGAGGGAGATAGCTAGATTCGTTTTCTGTTGCTTGATATGTCAACAAGTGAAGGCAAAACCGCAGAGGCCAGCTGGATTGTTGCAACCACTTCCTATTCCAGAATGGTAATTGGAACACATCACTATAGACTTTGTGACCGGTTTACCGAGATCACTAAGTGGTAAAGATGCTATTTGGGTGATAGTGGACAGGCTTACAAAGGTGGCACATTTTCTTCCTTTTAGAGTAGGACAATCTACAGAAAAGTTGGCAGAATTGTATATGCAACAGATAGTCAGGCAGTATGGAGTCCCTGTCAGTATTATGTCAGATAGAGATACTCGTATTATATCACATTTTTGGTAGAGGTTACATCGTAGTCTGGGTACCAAGTTGAGATTTAGCACGACTTACCATTCCCAGACGGACGGGCAATCAGAAAGGACAATTCAGACATTAGAAGACATGTTGCGAGCTTGCACCCTAGATTTTGGAGGATCTTGGGAGAGCCACCTACACCTAGTCGAGTTCTCATACAACAACAGTTATCAAGCCAGTATCCAGATGGCGCCATTTGAAGCTTTGTATGGTAAGAAGTGTAGGTCGCCAGTAGCATGGGATGATATCGGGGAGAGGAAGATGCAAGGCCCAGAAATGATTGTTCAGACAGTTGAAGTGGTTAAGGGAATTAGAGAGCGACTTTACGTTATACAAGATCGGCATCGTTATTGGGTGGACCAGCATGGTAGGCCATTAGAATTTTCTGTTGGGGACCATATGTTCTTGCGGATCTCACCTACCCGTGGAGTCATTAGATTTGGCGTTCGCGGGAAGTTGAGTCCACGATACGTGGGCCCATTTGCTATCCTTGATAGGATCGGCGATGTTGCTTATCGTTTATCCCTTCCACCTTTATTACGGGAGGTGTATGACGTGTTTCATGTATCTCAGTTGCGTAGGTATGTATCGGACCCAAGCTATATCCTCGATCATTCTGAACTGGTTGTTGGTACCAACCTGTCTTACGAGGAACAGTCTGTGTCCATTTTGGACCGAAGGGCGAAGATACTCAAGAACCGAACAATTAACCTTGTCCGGGTTGCTTGGGGTCATCACTCTTTAGGGGAGTCAATGTTGGGAACGTGAGGATGATATCTGATCACGGCATTCGCACCTGTTTGACTCATAATGTATATCTCTTTCTGTATACCTTGATTGTCTCAACTTCTCATGCTTGTCACCTTATGAGTAGAATTGCTTGACGTCGTAGAATGTTCAACATGGATATGTTACTTACTGTTAGCATTGTAGAATGATTGCTTACTCAAATTTCTTATACTTGAATTAGTTTAGCTTTGATGTTCCTATCCTGCTTGGAGTTAAAATTTCGAGGACAAAATTTTTCTAAGGAGGTTAGAGATGTCACTTCCCGTTCCCAGAATGCGTATTTTAATACATGTACTGCTTAAATATATTTATTTAATATTTATCATATATTATTCTGTATTTAAATTCCTTTAATTTTCTGTTAATTAATTTTCTGCATTTTACTTTCTGCTTTTTATTTTGCTTTTGGGTTCGGCCTGAGTTTGTTTATTTCCTGGCCTTGGGTGGTTCAACAACTCCCCACCTACCACCACTCCTTCATTTAAAGCCCCAAACCCTTTCTCTCTCTTCATTACTCTTCTTCTTCATCCTCTATAAACTCTCCCTACCTACCTGGCCGCATAGGCAAGTGCCAACTTGCTTCTTGATGGATCTCTATTTTTGTTGTTCCATTGACTTCCTCTCCAGATTCTTAGATACTTTAGTATTTAGTATTTTCAATTTTCATGGCTCATTCATATAGATCTAAGTTTAATGTATTTTCAGATTTCTTGGGTTTGATCTAGCTAACTTTGTTATTTTTAAGTTGGATGGTTCCATGTTGTAGAGAATTTCGTTCTACCCCATTTTGACCTATAGAAGTCCAGATTTGGGCTTGGAATGAAGGATTTACAGAGCTTGGAAGCAATGGCTTCCATAGTGTTGTTTACAGAAATTCGGAGAAGAAGAACAGTTCTGGCCGCAATAATATCCTGGCCGCATAAGGTAACTTGGCTGTATGAGCATCCCGAGCCGCATGAGCGCGTGGATCTTGCAACCGCATGAACTTCTCGTGGCCGCATGGGACTATTTCATTCCAGCTGCATGGAACCATTTTTGTTTCAGCCGCATAGGACTATTTCGTTCCAGCCGCATGGAATTATTTTTTTGATTCAGACGCATGGCTCTGTCGCATATTTTTGACCGCATAAGGCTTGTCATCTCCTGGCCGCATAAGCTTTGGTAAATTCCAGCCGTATGAGTCGAGTTCTACCCCCGCATGAGATTGTACTCCTTTTCAGCCGTATAGACTTGCACCTATTCCGAGCCGCATAAGGCTATGCTAATTCTATTTTAGCCGTAGTCGCATGAACTCCCATCTTTCCCAGCCGCATGGGATTTGTTATTCTGAGCCGCATAAGGATCAGACCCTGGTCGCAAGAGACTCGAGCCGCATAGGTCCTGTCTTCCAGTTGTCGTATGTTCTTCTAGCCGCATGGAATTAGTTTCCCAGTCGCATAAGTTTGACTCAAGCCGCATAGGGTCCCTATCCTTGGCCGCTTAGACTTGTTATTTCTTAGCCACATATGCATGTTTTACTTAGCCGCATGAACCAATAATTTCTCGGCCGCATGAACTCTAACCCATAATGCCTCTTGGCTGATCCTGCCCTGAGTTGGCATTAATTAACATTGATTGTTATCTTAGCATTAATTAACATTAATTGTTATTAATAATTGATCATGCGTTCCTAGCTGGAACTAAGAGACTGGCTAGTCGTTTTATTGAATTGAATGAATGAGACACGTTCATATTAACTATGAACTATTGTAATCAATTGGCCGATCTCGAATATTGGTATATAGATACATGCAGGCTTCAACTTATTTATTATACAAAAGCAGCATGTGTACTTTATGGTCAAGGCATGATTATTTCGTGGTTAATTTTTGATTGTTGTATTACGCTATGTAAGACCTACAACCTAACCGCACGGGTATCGTTGTAGAGTTGTGCATATCGTACCCCGTACAAAGGTACTCATTCTGAATGACCATGATCCACGGCATAGAATTTCACTTAACATAGAGGCAACTAAGTTAAATAAAATAATGACTGCATGGAGAGAATGGATTCCCGAGTTCTTATATGACGGCCCTCCTTGGGACTATTAGTACCCGACAGGCCAGCTGGTTCCCACAGATACTGCAAATCTGCCACACGGGCAGGGAGCGGTATTTGCTTATATTATTTATATATTGATGACGGGCGTCCCGTTGGGACTCGTCTAATTCATGATTGGCGTAATTGATTGATTGGGTAGACTAGCCTTGCTTGCTCATAGTAAGAATTGAGGAATCCTTATTGCATAATTCCAAGATAACTTGGAACTCACAGTAGCAAGCCGTAGTATTGCATGGCCGTTTAAATTGATTTGTTTGTGTACTGCACCTACTCTGTTGACTACTGAGATGATCAGAGATAGGCAGACGGGTCAATTCTCTTGTTTGGTGTTGGAGGTTGGTTCGAAGTGTCGTAATGTTATGTGAATCCCAGTAAGTAAGCATAGATCTATTTACCATATTTATTCTTATTACTGGTTCTAATTTTCTCATATCGTGGCCCTTGCGGTACTTGCTATTAGAGGTCTAACCTTTCTGGTTTTGCATGGCCAGATTTAGAGCCGGGTTCTCGAGGACTCAGCTTACTTCCACATCCAAGATGGTCAATACAGAGAAATGATCGGAGGACTCGAGTGGGTCCTTACTCCCCGCTCATTTGTTATTTACTTTATACTTGTTGTTTGGCACCGACATGTTAGTTTGATTGTCTTGTAATTACTTTGCATAATGTAACTAAAGTCAGAGCTGCAGTTGATAAACAATTGGTATTCTTTGCTACATCACTGGCTATATTTTGTAAAGCCAGATATCAAGAACATTTTGACTGAGCGTTTGTACGCCTTAGCTTCTTACATGTTCTCGATTACTGTTTTCTTGTTTGAATGATTGAGACGATAGATGTGAAGTGACCATAGCGAGACTTTCATGTAGTATACACCCTCTCGTCTTTTAGACAACATTGATCGTATTATACAGTATTCATCTACCCGTAATACGTAGCTGGCTGAGTCATTCCCCCGCTCTAGTATTCTGGTTCTAGGGCGTGACACCCGCTGATCACGAAAGGTCCGATGAAGCGCGGGCTAAGCTTCCTACCTACACCAAAATGTATGTACCACGTGTCGAAGATATCCTCAAAAAACCAGATCTCCAACCTAATCACAAACAAGGTGTCAATTACTAATATATTCAAGCAAGATCAAACAAAATCACAAACAAAACAACTCCTAATTCTAATCCTATATCAAATCTGTACCTCAAACTTCAAAGGTCTGCGGTGGCTATCGGCCCAGTACCGATGTCTGTCCTGTGCACCACGCGAATCCTCTCTGATGAGCTTCACCTTCTCGGCGACATCTACAACCATCTCAGGTCCCACTAAAGCTCACTCTCCAACATCATCCCAAGACAAGGGTATACGATATCTGTGCCGTACAGTGCCTCGAATGGTGACATCTCAATGTTGGCCTGAAAACTGTTATTGTATGCAAACTCCACTAAGTGTAGGTGATCCTCCCAGGATCCTCGGAAATCCAAAACACAAGTCTGTAACATGTCCTCGAGCGTCTGAATAGTCCTCTCTGACTGTTCGTCCGTCTGAGGGTGGTATACAGTACTAAACTTGAGCTAAGTGCCCAAACTAGTCTGCAGATTCTGCTAGAAATGGAAAGTAAAGTGACTATCCCAATCCGCGACAATGCTCATCGAAACTCCATAAATCCTGACAATCTGCCGCATACACTCTCTGCTAGCCCCTCAGTAGACATACCCACTTTAAATGGTAAAAAATGGCCGATTTGGTCAACCTGTCTATGATGACCCAAATCGCGTCTTTCCCTCCTGGTGTATGCGGCAATCCAGAAACAAAATCCATCGTGATATGATCCTACTTCCACTCTGGAATGGACAATGGCTGCAACAAACCTCCTGGTCTCTGCCTCTCTGCCTTGACCTATTAACAGACCAAACATCTAGCTACGAAGCGAGCTACCTCCCGCTTCACCATACCATCAACGTGCTCCCTTAGATCCCTATACATCTTATTGGCACCTGGATGTATAGAGTATTGAGATCGGTGGGCCTCCTACATGACCTGCTTCCTGAGCTTTCCACTGGGCACACACAGCTGGAACCATGCTCAATGCGCCAGCCTCTGCAGAGTAAACTCATCATCCACCAGCCATGCTCAACCTGATCTCGATACACCGCAGAGCAACATCCTCGATCTATGTCGACTTGATCCTCTCCATCAAGTCCACTGAATCAAAAGGCCCCACATCTGCATCTGAACTCCTGGCACAACCGCCTCAATCCCCAGGCTCTACAAATCTGTAGCAAGTGACGATCCATAGTCAAACACATGGCTGTGGGATACCTAGTCAAGGCATCGGCAACTACGTTGGCCTTCCTTCGGTGATACTGTAGTAAAATATCGAAGTCCTTCATCAACTCCAGCCACCTGCACTGTATCATGTTGAGCTCCTTTGTGTAAACACATACTTCAAGCTCTTATGATTTGTAAAGATCTCACCCGCTCTCTGTATAAATAGTGTTTCCATAACTTCAAAGCAAAAATAACTGATGCCAACTCCAAGTCGTGGGTAGGATAGTTCTTCTCATAGGGACATAACTGCTTGGAAGCATAGGCAATCACCTTTCCATGCTGTTAAGACACAATCCAAACCCTTCCCTGAGGCGTCACTGTAGATAGTGAACCCTCCTAATCCTAATAGCAATATCAGAATCGGAGCTGTCGTCGGCCGCTTCTTCAACTCATCAAAAGCGACCTGACACTCCTCTGACCAGACAAACTCTGCATCTTCCGGTCAGCCTAGTCAATGGCTCTGCAATTCGGGAGAAATCCTGCATGAACCTCCTATAATAGCCTGCTAATCCCAAGAAGCTCCTGATCTCTGCTACTGAACTCGGTGCTGTCCAAGCCTCAACTATCGTATCTTCTTCGGGTCAACTGAGATCCCATCTCCAGTCACCACATGACCTAGAAGTCAACTCCGTCTAAAAATAACTCACACTTTGAGAGCTTGCCATAAAGCTCCTTCCTCCTGAGAGTCTCCAGAACCAATATCAAGTAATCCTCATGCTCCTCCTCAGTCTTCGAGTACACTAGATATCATCGATGAACACCACCATGAACTTGTCCAAGTACTAGTGGAACACCTTATTCATCAGGTTCATGAATACTGTCGGGGCATTAGTCAACCCAAAAGGCATCACCATGAACTCAAACTGGCCATACCGCGTCCTGAATGCGGTCTTGGGATATCCTCCTTCTTCACCTTCACCTGACGGTAACCTGACCTCAGATCAATCTTAGAAAATACCCTCTCCCACTCATCTGATCGAAGAGATCATCGATCCTCGACAACGGGTACTTGTTCTTGATCGTGAGGTTGTTGAGTGCCCTATAGTCGATACACATCCTGATCGACCCATCCTTCTTCGGTACAAGAGTACCGGTGCACCCCTTGGTGAAGAACTCGATCGGATGAAGCCCTTGTCCTGTCAACCCCTTGACCAATTTTCCTCTTATATTTATTTATTGATTTATTTTGTCTCATATATTGGTTATTTTTACATTTGTTTTATTTGAAATACCAATAGAAAGACCAAGGGAGTAATAAAAGTTATGGTAGGGGCCATAATACAAAAAGTCATTATTCAAATCATCCTTTACAACCGAACCCCTGTACTTGAATTCAAATTGAATTCGAGATAAACCTTCACCCAAAACTTTAAATAAGATCCAAATCAAATCTTCATATCTTCTCCTTCTTGATCCTACATTAGTATATATATGAGAAGATTGTGGCCAACCCCTCGACAAACCCTAGCATCTCATCTTCAGTTTTACCGTAGTTCTTTCTCTCTTAGGCGAGGCGATCGAGGAAGTGTCCGAGCCATCGGAGGAGGTGCCGTGACTCGCTTCCGAATCAGTTAAGGTAATTTTCCTTTAACACAACAATATCATCATAGTGTTCATTTAAATGCCTAGAGGGGATTTAAGGATTGTACTATTCTGAACTAGGAAACATAGGGTAGTATATTGTTTGAGAGGTATACAGAAGCTATAATGCACAAAAGTGTCTAGGATGTCTAGGTAAAGTATTGGTAAGACCAATGGCCTTAGGATCATACCATCTGAACCATAAATTGGCAGGCATCGTTTCTTTTACCTTCTATAAATCTGCCCCTTGTGCACTTGGTGTCCTGATATAGGTGTTATAGGTGTCAACGGGGCTTTACTCCTACAAAAACCTGTTAAGCAATCCACTAGTCCCCTGTTCATATGATATCCTTCCATGAACCCTTTGTAGCCAAGTTCTTGATAGACCTGTTAAAATATTACACGCATTATCCTAAGTCTCACCTTAGTTTATAACTTGCTGTGCTTTTAGATTGGGTATGGGGTTAGAATATGAATTAAACCTGAATACTGATATGGGTATTAGACACAAGTATCGTTATGGGTATCAGTATGCAAACATCAGTGTCGAGAACAGAGTATGCACATTGGCACAACAACAGTTCTGCATCCATGAGTGCTTATTCGAATTCCAGTAGGAATCTATACATAAGTTATCAAGGATACCTAGTATCTACTATAATTTGCATGTATCAGCCAAATGACCAAGTATTCGTAGTCGAGTTATGTACCAAGTTGAGGTGTTAACATAGAAGAAGCTGGATCCAGAGATACATCATTGTATCAGTTGCATGGGTTGATTGGTCTTCATGAAATGAACCAACTGATCGGCTAAGAAACAAAACAACTTCGAACCCTTGCTACTCAATAGGCAATTTCACCTTAACCATGGAGTTAACTTTGGAAGATCAATCCTAAGGGCTGTTACTTGTTAATTACAGAGGTTGAGACTTGATTTCCAAAATCTTGACAGGGGGTCACAGCTATATATGGTTCATCCTTATAAAAATGCATACATGGATACATATATTTATTTAATTCGTGTTTGGTTCAATTCAGTCCCTTACCCACAAATGTATCAATCCAAGGGAATTTCATCAGTTAACAGTATAGTTTAGTTCCTTGTAAGTTTTAGTTCAGCCCATTTCATGTATGTTCAGTCCTATTCTATTTTTAAGAGTGCATTGGAAGAGGAGATCCCAAGAGATGGGATGACTCAACTATGGGACTACTTTTAGTAGAAGATAATGCTTTGCTTTGTACTGTCCCAAATTCAGATATTGTCAGTCACCATGCATTGTATCAATTCATATCCTTTAGTAGCAGTCCCTTTTGCCTATTGTTCAGGCAATGACTGAGATAAGGGGCTCGGGTTAGGATGTTTTATTATCTGTCCTAATTGTTAGAGTTCAATTATATATTGTTCAGTCCCCGCTGAACCTTTGGTTCGGTTAGTTACTACTTTAGCATTTTAGTCCTGTAGGTTGTGTTCAGTCCTTCCATTTTAATGTTTAGATAATTCCAAATATTACAGTTCCAGTTTTCACTTGTTACAGTCCACACTTAAATGCATCGAAAGCAGGAACTGCCAGGTCGTTCAGTCCTTTTGGTGAAAGAGGCAAGCCTAAGGACAGGTTGCCCGGAAAGGATATGGCAAATAGGACTATCCTGTAGTTCACCATTTGTGAGTAATGTTAACAAGTTAACTTAGCATCACCATATAGAGTAGAAGATCCTGAAAGAATAAGGGGATACTTGTGTACCAGAGCACATGGAGCACTCAAGTACCTAGTTCAGAGGTTTTAGGTGAGTATCAGAGGTAGACACCTGTCTAATCCCTTGGTTCCTTCTATCATGTCGTAGTAAATTATGATGTTGTAATATTCTCTTCATAGCAGTAGTCAGCCATGAGACTTAGGGGTGTAGATTAAACCAGTTTGAAGAAAGCAATATAGGGCTATGCCAAATGGGGCGCTTTCCTCAGAAAGATCTAAGGCAATCAAGTTATAGATTGCTCGATGATTTATGTTACTCCAATTTTGCTGAAATTATGTTTAATGAGACTTGTTGTCAGAACTTCCATGACCAAGAATTTAACATCCTAGAGAAGGTTAGACTAATAAGAGGGATATCATGTTCTGAACCGATTCAGTAACATAGTGCATAGGCACATATGGGTACATCTGGGTTATTTCCTAAAGGCAAGTACAATAGGTAGTAGAGCCTGTGAAGTGATGTTGTAGAATTGTAATTTTAATGAGAAGCTTGATACATGAACATATGAAGGAATTGTGGAGGAGTGTCCATATAACATAGAAGGTTTTTCATAGAGTACCCAAAATTAGGGGAGTTGTATATATGAAATAGTAGCATAAAATAAGATATGAGTTAAGATTAGTATTTAGAAGTAAGTATAAAGGGAGTAGTGGTCCCTGTCTAAAAAGGATAGTACTCAATGCAATGGATAGGGAATAGCCCTAATAGGAGCATGACTAGTCAAATACACAACCCACATTAGGGTCGACCTAGAAAATTAACAAATGAATTGATAGGCTACTTATTCATTCCAAATTGTGCATTGACATTATGTATATGGTATAAAAGGTTACTTGGACGAGATACGGACTTGACCCGTGCCGACAGCTCAGGACCACATGCAAGCATACCATGCCTTTCTTTACAGCTTTATTTACATGCACTGTCTTTTATTATCCAGTTTTTCTATATTGTTGACATGTGTTTTTTATATCATGCTAGTATTATATTTATTGATACATAGCCCTTGTTCACAGTTAGTCTGGTGTTTTATTGAACGTGTTCACACTTGTGCCTTGATGAG
>JANAVB010009995.1:10895506-11013814 GCA_029216955.1 Iris pallida | reverse complement strand
TAAAGTACCGGTAGAAGAACGTGTGGATCAAGTAAAGTTGTTACTTCAGGATCTCGCACGTGATTGGGGGGAATCAGAGGAAGTAGGCATCAGACGTCCTGTTGCTTGGGACAATTTTTTTGTAAGATTCAAGACGAAATACTATAGGGTTGTGGCACAGTTTGAGCTACAACAGAAGTTTATCAGCCTCAAGCAGGCCGGCAAAACGGTAAATGCTTATGCAGTAGAGTTCTGCAGATTGAGTAGGTTCGCCCCAGAGATGGTAGCAACAGAGAGCCAGAGGGCTATGAGGTTCCAATAAGGGTTTCATCTTGAACTCTTGCAATTGATAGAGGGGCACCATTATCAGACTTTTGATGAAGTGTTGACGGCAACTCGAAGGCATGAGATCACCATTCAGAGGATCACGGGAAGGACTGGAGGTCAGAAGAGATCCCATAGTCAGATTGAAGGAGGAGGGAAAGTAGCGCCCCGAACAACAGCATCGTCCCTTGGCGTTCGCATTCACGATGTAGCAATACGATGGCCAGCACCACCACCAAGGCATCAGCAGGAATAGCAACAGAGGAAAAAACAGCAACCTCCAGCGGGCTACACTTATTATGGGAAGGTAGGGCATACTAGAGATGTGTGTCGGACATTGAACGGACTGTGTTTGATATGTGGAAGTCCAGATCATCGGATTACCACATGTTCCATGAATTCGAGGTCAGAAGGACTAGTGCAACAATTTTCTGCTCTGCCAGCACTAAGGGCAGGCCAGTATCGAGGACCAGCGATGGCAGTGAGACCATTGGTGCAACGTCCGTTCATGTCGCAGGCTCAGATGTTTCGGCAGCAGGGACCGCCGATGCAACACCAGCATAGACTACCCCAGCATCACCATGGCAGGGGCCAGCAGCAGTACCAGGCTAGGCCGTAATATGGAAACCAACAAGGAGGTCGAGGGCATGCATTCACTCTGTCCTTGGAAGAGGCATTGGCATCGGAAGATGTTGTGGCAGGTTACATTCTTGTCGCCTCATATCCCACAGTAGAATTGTTTGATTCGGGAGCATCACACTCATTTATATATGCACAATTTACAACACGGCTAGGAATGGAGTTCGAGGCATTGTCAGGGAGGTTGAATATACTCACTAGTAATGGGCTCGTAGGAGTTAGTAGGATTATCCTAGCATGTAGTATTGTAGTTTACGGGCATTTCTTACCCGCCCGGTTGATAGAATTTTCTGTTGGAAATTTCGACGTTATCTTAGGCATGGACTAGCTGAAAGACTGTCATGCGACAATAGATTGTCGTAGAGGGAGTGTATCTTTTGACATTCCAGGCATGAAGCGGTTCACCTTAGTCAGATCAGTTGCAACTCAGCAAGAGCAGGGAGTAGTAACGGCAATGGAAGAAGTTCTAGTTCCGAAGGTAGTTGAAGAGTTTTTAGACGTATTTCCCGAAGAACTTCCCGGTCTACCACCGGTTAGAGATATTGAGTTCAGCATAGAATTGGTACCTGGAACTAAACCGATATCATATCGAGTTTACAGAATGGCGGATTCAGAGCAGGCTAAGGTATATCAGCACATAGAGGAACTGAAAGAGAAGAAGTTCATCCAAGCTAGCATATCACCATGGGCAGCACCAGTGGTATTTGTGGGAAATAAGGATGGGTCATCCAGATTGTGTATTGATTACAGGAAGCTTAACGCGGCAACAGTAAAGAATAAGTACCCACTATCCAGGATCGACAACTTGTTTGATCAGTTGAGCAGAGCTAGAGTTTTCTCCCAGATAGATCATCGTTCAGGGTATCATCAAGTGAGGATTCGGAAGGAGGATATTCCGAAGACAACATTGAGGTCGAAGTATGGGAATTATGAGTTCTTGGTAATGCCGTTTGGTTTGACCAATGCTCCAGCAATATTCATGGATTTGTTGAACCGCATCTTTATTCCATACTTAGACCAATTTGTCGTTGTGTTCCTCGAAGACATTCTCGTATACTCTGTTAGTGAAGAAAAGCATGAAGATCACCTCAGGAAAGTGTTACAGGTTCTGAAAGAAAACCAGTTGTATGCCAAGCTCAACAAGTATGAGTTTTGGACGGATCGAATTTTATTCTTGGGACACATCATATCAGGAGCCGGAGTAGCAGTGCATCCCAAGAAGGTATAAGCAGTAGAGAGTTGGCTAGTACCCAAGACCGTAGCAGATGTGCGGAGCTTCTTGGGATTGACAGGATATTATAGAAGGTTCGTATCAGACTTTGCAAGACTTTCAGCACCCATGACCCGCTTGACACGGAAGGATGTGCCATTTGTCTGGTCGACAGAATGCCAGACATCTTTTGAGAATTTGAAGCAGAATTTGATATCGGCACCTATACTTATATTGCCAGTTGGACCCGAAGGTTTTACCATTTATTGTGATGCGACAGAAAGAGGACTTGGGTACGTCATCATGCAACATGGGAAGGTAATAGTGTATGCATCTAGGCAGCTTCGGGACCACGAGAAAAATTATCCAACTCATGACTTAGAGTTGGCAGCAGTAGTATTTGCTTTGAAGCTATGGAGGCATTACTTATATGGTGATCGAGTAGACATGTACACAGACCACAAAAGTTTGAAGTACATCTTTACTCAGAAGGAACTGAACATGAGATAGAGAAGATGGTTAGAGTTGATCAAGGATTATGACGTGGAGCTTCAGTATCATCCAGGCAAGGCTAATGTGGTAGCAGATGCTCTTAGCAAGAGAGGCGGTACATTTATATTGACAATGCAGAAGCATATCTTAGAAGACCTTCAGGAGATGGATATCGAGGTTATACTTCCTAGTGGTGTAGGAATTCTGGCGAATCTATAAGTTTAATATGACTTAGTAGATACGATCAAGGCAGCTCAGGCACAGGACCCATGGATTCAGAAGCTTAGGGCAGAGTGTGAGTCCTGACTCAGAAATGAGATGTAAATCCATGAAGATAGTACACTTAGGTTTGGATCACGTCTATGTGTGCCTAGTAGAGATATCAGACAGGAGGTTATGGCAGAAGCCCACAGTTCTCAGTATTCTATACACCCTGGAGGGACCAAGATGTACCAAGATATCAAGCAGCACTTCTGGTGGAACGGGATGAAGAGGGAGATAGCTAGATTCGTTTTCTGTTGCTTGATATGTCAACAAGTGAAGGCAAAACCGCAGAGGCCAGCTGGATTGTTGCAACCACTTCCTATTCCAGAATGGTAATTGGAACACATCACTATAGACTTTGTGACCGGTTTACCGAGATCACTAAGTGGTAAAGATGCTATTTGGGTGATAGTGGACAGGCTTACAAAGGTGGCACATTTTCTTCCTTTTAGAGTAGGACAATCTACAGAAAAGTTGGCAGAATTGTATATGCAACAGATAGTCAGGCAGTATGGAGTCCCTGTCAGTATTATGTCAGATAGAGATACTCGTATTATATCACATTTTTGGTAGAGGTTACATCGTAGTCTGGGTACCAAGTTGAGATTTAGCACGACTTACCATTCCCAGACGGACGGGCAATCAGAAAGGACAATTCAGACATTAGAAGACATGTTGCGAGCTTGCACCCTAGATTTTGGAGGATCTTGGGAGAGCCACCTACACCTAGTCGAGTTCTCATACAACAACAGTTATCAAGCCAGTATCCAGATGGCGCCATTTGAAGCTTTGTATGGTAAGAAGTGTAGGTCGCCAGTAGCATGGGATGATATCGGGGAGAGGAAGATGCAAGGCCCAGAAATGATTGTTCAGACAGTTGAAGTGGTTAAGGGAATTAGAGAGCGACTTTACGTTATACAAGATCGGCATCGTTATTGGGTGGACCAGCATGGTAGGCCATTAGAATTTTCTGTTGGGGACCATATGTTCTTGCGGATCTCACCTACCCGTGGAGTCATTAGATTTGGCGTTCGCGGGAAGTTGAGTCCACGATACGTGGGCCCATTTGCTATCCTTGATAGGATCGGCGATGTTGCTTATCGTTTATCCCTTCCACCTTTATTACGGGAGGTGTATGACGTGTTTCATGTATCTCAGTTGCGTAGGTATGTATCGGACCCAAGCTATATCCTCGATCATTCTGAACTGGTTGTTGGTACCAACCTGTCTTACGAGGAACAGTCTGTGTCCATTTTGGACCGAAGGGCGAAGATACTCAAGAACCGAACAATTAACCTTGTCCGGGTTGCTTGGGGTCATCACTCTTTAGGGGAGTCAATGTGGGAACGTGAGGATGATATCTGATCACGGCATTCGCACCTGTTTGACTCATAATGTATATCTCTTTCTGTATACCTTGATTGTCTCAACTTCTCATGCTTGTCACCTTATGAGTAGAATTGCTTGACGTCGTAGAATGTTCAACATGGATATGTTACTTACTGTTAGCATTGTAGAATGATTGCTTACTCAAATTTCTTATACTTGAATTAGTTTAGCTTTGATGTTCCTATCCTGCTTGGAGTTAAAATTTCGAGGACAAAATTTTTCTAAGGAGGTTAGAGATGTCACTTCCCGTTCCCAGAATGCGTATTTTAATACATGTACTGCTTAAAATATATTTATTTAATATTTATCATATATTATTCTGTATTTAAATTCCTTTAATTTTCTGTTAATTAATTTTCTGCATTTTACTTTCTGCTTTTTATTTTGCTTTTGGGTTCGGCCTGAGTTTGTTTATTTCCTGGCCTTGGGTGGTTCAACAACTCCCCACCTACCACCACTCCTTCATTTAAAGCCCCAAACCCTTTCTCTCTCTTCATTACTCTTCTTCTTCATCCTCTATAAACTCTCCCTACCTACCTGGCCGCATAGGCAAGTGCCAACTTGCTTCTTGATGGATCTCTATTTTTGTTGTTCCATTGACTTCCTCTCCAGATTCTTAGATACTTTAGTATTTAGTATTTTCAATTTTCATGGCTCATTTCATATAGATCTAAGTTTAATGTATTTTCAGATTTCTTGGGTTTGATCTAGCTAACTTTGTTATTTTTAAGTTGGATGGTTCCATGTTGTAGAGAATTTCGTTCTACCCCATTTTGACCTATAGAAGTCCAGATTTGGGCTTGGAATGAAGGATTTACAGAGCTTGGAAGCAATGGCTTCCATAGTGTTGTTTACAGAAATTCGGAGAAGAAGAACAGTTCTGGCCGCAATAATATCCTGGCCGCATAAGGTAACTTGGCTGTATGAGCATCCCGAGCCGCATGAGCGCGTGGATCTTGCAACCGCATGAACTTCTCGTGGCCGCATGGGACTATTTCATTCCAGCTGCATGGAACCATTTTTGTTTCAGCCGCATAGGACTATTTCGTTCCAGCCGCATGGAATTATTTTTTTGATTCAGACGCATGGCTCTGTCGCATATTTTTGACCGCATAAGGCTTGTCATCTCCTGGCCGCATAAGCTTTGGTAAATTCCAGCCGTATGAGTCGAGTTCTACCCGGCCGCATGAGATTGTACTCCTTTTCAGCCGTATAGACTTGCACCTATTCCGAGCCGCATAAGGCTATGCTAATTCTATTTTAGCCGTAGTCGCATGAACTCCCATCTTTCCCAGCCGCATGGGATTTGTTATTCTGAGCCGCATAAGGATCAGACCCTGGTCGCAAGAGACTCGAGCCGCATAGGTCCTGTCTTCCAGTTGTCGTATGTTCTTCTAGCCGCATGGAATTAGTTTCCCAGTCGCATAAGTTTGACTCAAGCCGCATAGGGTCCCTATCCTTGGCCGCTTAGACTTGTTATTTCTTAGCCACATATGCATGTTTTACTTAGCCGCATGAACCAATAATTTCTCGGCCGCATGAACTCTAACCCATAATGCCTCTTGGCTGATCCTGCCCTGAGTTGGCATTAATTAACATTGATTGTTATCTTAGCATTAATTAACATTAATTGTTATTAATAATTGATCATGCGTTCCTAGCTGGAACTAAGAGACTGGCTAGTCGTTTTATTGAATTGAATGAATGAGACACGTTCATATTAACTATGAACTATTGTAATCAATTGGCCGATCTCGAATATTGGTATATAGATACATGCAGGCTTCAACTTATTTATTTATTATACAAAAGCAGCATGTGTACTTTATGGTCAAGGCATGATTATTTCGTGGTTAATTTTTGATTGTTGTATTACGCTATGTAAGACCTACAACCTAACCGCACGGGTATCGTTGTAGAGTTGTGCATATCGTACCCCGTACAAAGGTACTCATTCTGAATGACCATGATCCACGGCATAGAATTTCACTTAACATAGAGGCAACTAAGTTAAATAAAATAATGACTGCATGGAGAGAATGGATTCCCGAGTTCTTATATGACGGCCCTCCTTGGGACTATTAGTACCCGACAGGCCAGCTGGTTCCCACAGATACTGCAAATCTGCCACACGGGCAGGGAGCGGTATTTGCTTATATTATTTATTATATATTGATGACGGGCGTCCCGTTGGGACTCGTCTAATTCATGATTGGCGTAATTGATTGATTGGGTAGACTAGCCTTGCTTGCTCATAGTAAGAATTGAGGAATCCTTATTGCATAATTCCAAGATAACTTGGAACTCACAGTAGCAAGCCGTAGTAGTTGCATGGCCGTTTAAATTGATTTGTTTGTGTACTGCACCTACTCTGTTGACTACTGAGATGATCAGAGTATCAGGACATGACGGGTCAACTTCTCTCCTTGTTTGGTTTGGAGGTTGGTTCGAAGTGTCGTAATGTTATGTGAATCCCAGTAAGTAAGCATAGATCTATTTACCATATTTATTCTTATTACTGGTTCTAATTTCTCATATCGTGGTCCCTTGCGGTACTTGCTATTAGAGGTCTAACCTTTCTGGTTTTGCATGGCCAGATTTAGAGCCGGTTCTCGAGGACTCAGCTTACTTCCACATCCAAGATGGTCAATACAAGAGAAATGATCGCAGGAGGACTCGAGTGGGTCCCTTACTTCCCCGCTCATTTTGTTATTTACTTTATACTTGTTGTTTGGCACCGACATGTTAGTTTGATTGTCTTGTAATTACTTTTGCATAATTGTAACTAAAGTCAGGCTGCAGTTGATAAACAATTGTGTATTCTTTGCTACATCATCTGGCTATATTTTGTAAAGCCAGATATCAAGAACATTTTGACTGAGCGTTTGGTACGCCTTACTGCTTTATCTTACATGTTCTCGATTACTGTTTCTTGTTTGAATGATTGAGACGATAGATGTGAAGTGACCATAGCGAGACTTTCATGTAGTATACACCCTCTCGTCTTTTAGACAACATTGATCGTATTATACAGTATTCATCTACCCGTAATACGTAGCTGGCTGAGTCATTCCCCCGCTCTCTAGTATTCTGGTTCTAGGGCGTGACACCCGCTGATCACGAAAGGTCCGATGAAGCGCGGGCTAAGCTTCCTACCTACACCAAAATGTATTGTACCACGTGTCGAAGATATCCTCAAGAAAACCAGATCTCCAACCTAATCACAAACAAGGTGTCAATTACTAATATATTCAAGCAAGATCAAACAAAATCACAAACAAAACAACTCCTAATTCTAATCCTATATCAAATCTGTACCTCAAACTTCAAAGGTCTGCGGTGGCTATCGGCCCAGTACCGATGTCTGTCCTGCACCACGCGAATCCTATCTCTGATGAGCTTCACCTTCTCGGCGACATCTACAACCATCTCAGGTCCCACTAAAGCTCACTCTCCAACATCATCCCAAGACAAGGGTATACGATATCTGTGCCCGTACAGTGCCTCGAATGGTGACATCTCAATGTTGGCCTGAAAACTGTTATTGTATGCAAACTCCACTAAGTGTAGGTGATCCTCCCAGGATCCTCGGAAATCCAAAACACAAGTCTGTAACATGTCCTCGAGCGTCTGAATAGTCCTCTCTGACTGTTCGTCCGTCTGAGGGTGGTATACAGTACTAAACTTGAGCTAAGTGCCCAAACTAGTCTGCAGATTCTGCTAGAAATGGAAAGTAAAGTGACTATCCCAATCCGCGACAATGCTCATCGAAACTCCATAAATCCTGACAATCTGCCGCATACACATCTCTGCTAGCCCCTCAGTAGACATACCCACTTTAAATGGTAAAAAATGGCCGATTTGGTCAACCTGTCTATGATGACCCAAATCGCGTCTTTCCCTCCTGGTGTATGCGGCAATCCAGAAACAAAATCCATCGTGATATGATCCTACTTCCACTCTGGAATGGACAATGGCTGCAACAAACCTCCTGGTCTCTGCCTCTCTGCCTTGACCTATTAACAGACCAAACATCTAGCTACGAAGCGAGCTACCTCCCGCTTCATCCCATACCATCAGACGTGCTCCCTTAGATCCCTATACATCTTATTGGCACCTGGATGTATAGAGTATTGAGATCGGTGGGCCTCCTACATGACCTGCTTCCTGAGCTTTCCACTGGGCACACACAGCCTGGAACCATGCCTCAATGCGCCAGCCTCTGCAAGAGTAAACTCATCATCCACCAGCCATGCTCAAACCTGATCTCGGATACACCGCAGAGCAACATCCTCGATCTATGTCGACTTGATCCTCTCCATCAAGTCCGACTGAATCAAAAGGCCCCACATCTGCATCTGAACTCCTGGCACAACCACCTCAATCCCCAGGCTCTACAAATCTGTTAGCAAGTGACGATCCGTAGTTAAACACATGGCTGTGGGATACCTAGTCAAGGCATCGGCAACTACGTTGGCCTTTCCTGGGTGATACTGTAGTAAAATATCAAAGTCCTTCATCAACTCCAGCCACCTGCACTGTATCATGTTGAGCTCCTTCTGTGTAAACACATACTTCAAGCTCTTATGATTTGTAAAGATCTTCACCCGCTCTCTGTATAAATAGTGTTTCCATAACTTCAAAGCAAAAATAACTGATGCCAACTCCAAGTCGTGGGTAGGGTAGTTCTTCTCATAGGGACATAACTGCTTGGAAGCATAGGCAATCACCTTTTCATGCTGTTATAAGACACAATCCAAACCCTTCCCTGAGGCGTCACTGTAGATAGTGAACCCTCCTAATCCTAATAGCAATATCAGAATCGGAGCTGTCGTCGGCCGCTTCTTCAACTCATCAAAAGTGACTTGACACTCCTCTGACCAGACAAACTCTGCATACTTCCAGGTCAGCCTAGTCAATGGCTCTGCAATTCGGGAGAAATCCTGCATGAACCTCCTATAATAGCCTGCCAATCCCAAGAAGCTCCTGATCTCTGCTACTGAACTCGGTGCTGTCCAAGCCTCAACTATCGTAATCTTCTTCGGGTCAACTGAGATCCCATCTCCAGTCACCACATGACCTAGGAAGTCAACTCTGTCTAAAAATAACTCACACTTTGAGAGCTTGCCATAAAGCTCCTTTCTCCTGAGAGTCTCCAGAACCAATATCAAGTAATCCTCATGCTCCTCCTCAGTCTTCGAGTACACTAAGATATCATCGATGAACACCACCATGAACTTGTCCAAGTACTAGTGGAACACCTTATTCATCAGGTTCATGAATACTGTCGGGGCATTAGTCAACCCAAAAGGCATCACCATGAACTCAAACTGGCCATACCGCGTCCTGAATGCGGTCTTCGGGATATCCTCCTTCTTCACCTTCACCTGACGGTAACCTGACCTCAGATCAATCTTAGAAAATACCCTCTTCCCACTCATCTGATCGAAGAGATCATCGATCCTCGACAACGGGTACTTGTTCTTGATCGTGAGGTTGTTGAGTGCCCTATAGTCGATACACATCCTGATCGACCCATCCTTCTTCGGTACAAAGAGTACCGGTGCACCCCTTGGTGAAGAACTCGATCGGATGAAGCCCTTGTCCTGTCAACCCCTTGACCAATTTTATCCTCTTATATTTATTTATTGATTTATTTTGTCTCATATATTGGTTATCTTTTACATTTGTTTTATTTGAAATACCAATAGAAAGACCAAGGGAGTAATAAAAGTTATGGTAGGGGCCATAATACAAAAAGTCATTATTCAAATCATCCTTTACAACCGAACCCCTGTACTTGAATTCAAATTGAATTCGAGATAAACCTTCACCCAAAACTTTAAATAAGATCCAAATCAAATCTTCATATCTTCTCATTCTTGATCCTACATTAGTATATATATGAGAAGATTGTGGCCAACCCCTCGACAAACCCTAGCATCTCATCTTCAGTTTTACCGTAGTTCTTTCTCTCTTAGGTCGAGGCGATCGAGGAAGTGTCCGAGCCATCGGAGGAGGTGCCGTGACTCGCGTTCGAATCAGTTAAGGTAATTTTCCTTTAACACAACAATATCATCATAGTGTTCATTTAAATGCCTAGAGGGGATTTAAGGATTGTACTATTCTGAACTAGGAAACATAGGGTAGTATATTGTTTGAGAGGTATACAGAAGCTATAATGCACAAAAGTGTCTAGGATGTCTAGGTAAAGTATTGGTAAGACCAATGGCCTTAGGATCATACCATCTGAACCATAAATTGGCAGGCATCGTTTCTTTTACCTTCTATAAATCTGCCCCTTGTGCACTTGGTGTCCTGATATAGGTGTTATAGGTGTCAACGGGGCTTTACTCCTACAAAAACCTGTTAAGCAATCCACTAGTCCCCTGTTCATATGATATCCTTCCATGAACCCTTTGTAGCCAAGTTCTTGATAGACCTGTTAAAATATTACACGTATTATCCTAAGTCTCACCTTAGTTTATAACTTGCTGTGCTTTTAAGATTGGGTATGGGGTTAGAATATGAATTAAACCTGAATACTGATATCGGGTATTAGACAACAAGTATCGTTATGGGTATCAGTATGCAAACATCAGTGTCGAGAACAGAGTATGCACATTGGCACAACAACAGTTCTTGCATCCATGAGTGCTTATTCTCGAATTCCAGTAGGAATCTATACATAAGTTATCAAGGATACCTAGTATCTACTATAATTTGCATGTATCAGCCAAATGACCAAGTATTCATAGTCGAGTTATGTACCAAGTTGAGGTGTTAACATAGAAGAAGCTGGATCCAGAGATACATCATTGTATCAGTTGCATGGGTTGATTGGTCTTCATGAAATGAACCAACTGATCGGCTAAGAAACAAAACAACTTCGAACCCTTGCTACTCAATAGGCAATTTCACCTTAACCATGGAGTTAACTTTGGAAGATCAATCCTAAGGGCTGTTACTTGTTAATTACAGAGGTTGAGACTTGATTTCCAAAATCTTGACAGGGGGTCACAGCTATATATGGTTCATCCTTATAAAAATGCATACATGGATACATATATTTATTTGAATTCGTGTTTGGTTCAATTCAGTCCCTTACCCACAAATGTATCAATCCCAAGGGAATTTCATCAGTTAACAGTATAGTTCAGTTCCTTGTAAGTTTTAGTTCAGCCCATTTCATGTATGTTCAGTCCTATTCTATTTTTAAGAGTGCATTGGAAGAGGAGATCCCAAGACAGATGGGATGACTCAACTATGGGACTACTTTTAGTAGAAGATAATGCTTTGCTTTGTACTGTCCCAAATTCAGATATTGTCAGTCACCATGCATTGTATCAATTCATATCCTTTAGTAGCAGTCCCTTTTGCCTATTGTTCAGGCAATGACTGAGATAAGGGGCTCGGGTTAGGATGTTTTATTATCTGTCCTAATTGTTAGAGTTCAATTATATATATTGTTCAGTCCCCGCTGAACCTTTGGTTCGGTTAGTTACTACTTTAGCATTTTAGTCCTGTAGGGTTGTGTTCAGTCCTTCCATTTTAATGTTTAGATAATTCCAAATATTACAGTTCCAGTTTTCACTTGTTACAGTCCACACTTAAATGCATCGAAAGCAGGAACTGCCCGGTCGTTCAGTCCTTTTGGTGAAAGAGGCAAGCCTATGGACAGGTTGCCCGGAAAGGATATGGCAAATAGGACTATCCTGTAGTTCACCATTTGTGAGTAATGTTAACAAGTTAACTTAGCATCACCATATAGAGTAGAAGATCCTGAAAGAATAAGGGGATACTTGTGTACCAGAGCACATGGAGCACTCAAGTACCCAGTTCAGAGGTTTTAGGTGAGTATCAGAGGTAGACACCTTGTCTAATCCCTTGGTTCCTTCTATCATGTCGTAGTAAATTATGATGTTGTAATATTCTCTTCATAGCAGTAGTCAGCCATGAGACTTAGGGGTGTAGATTAAACCAGTTTGAAGAAAAGCAATATAGGGCTATGCCAAATGGGGCACTTTCCTCAGAAAGATCTAAGGCAATCAAGTTATAGATTGCTCGATGATTTATGTTACTCCAATTTTGCTGAAATTATGTTTAATGAGACTTGTTGTCAGAACTTCCATGACCAAGAATTTAACATCCTAGAGAAGGTTAGACTAATAAGAGGGATATCATGTTCTGAACCGATTCAGTAACATAGTGCATAGGCACATATGGGTACATCTGGGTTATTTCCTAAAGGCAAGTACAATAGGTAGTAGAGCCTGTGAAGTGATGTTGTAGAATTGTAATTTTAATGAGAAGCTTGATACATGAACATATGAAGGAATTGTGGAGGAGTGTCCATATAACATAGAAGGTTTTTCATAGAGTACCCAAAATTAGGGGAGTTGTATATATGAAATAGTAGCATAAAAATAAGATATGAGTTAAGATTAGTATTTAGAAGTAAGTATAAAGGGAGTAGTGGTCCCTGTCTAAAAAGGATAGTACTCAATGCAATGGATAGGGAATAGCCCTAATAGGAGCATGACTAGTCAAATACACAACCCACATTAGGGTCGACCTAGAAAATTAACAAATGAATTGATAGGCTACTTATTCATTCCAAATTGTGCATTGACATTATGTATATGGTATAAAAGGTTACTTGGACGGAGATACGGACTTGACCCGTGCCGACAGCTCAGGACCACATGCAAGCATACCATGCCTTTCTTTACAGCTTTATTTACATGCACTGTCTTTTTATTATCCAGTTTTTCTATTATTGTTGACATGTGTTTTTTATATCATGCTAGTATTATATTTTATTGATACATAGCCCTTGTTCACAGTTAGTCTGGTGTTTTATTGAACGTGTTCACACTTGTGCCTTGATTGAGTCGTATCATGGGTCGAGAAGTCATAAACTGAACTGCTATACTTTCTTGTCTTGAAATCTTGAAACTAACATGCGAGTCCACATTAGGGGCGAGGTTTATAGTTATTATCCGCACCTACGAGTCCACTCAAGAGGCGAGGGTGAATCTTGAAGCTAACCTGTGAGTCCACACTAGGGGCGAGGGTTAGTAGTTGTTCAAACCTGCAAGTCCACACTAGGGGCGAGGGTTTGAGTATTCGATTAGATTATCCATTGACATCTTCACGTGAGTTCTCTTGTTCTTCGTCCAGCAGTTCAATTATGCGTAGTCAGTGCACATATTCGTATTTTATCACTGCTTAGTTTTACTTGTTTATTCTAGATTTTCTCCATGCATGATAAACTGTTAGAAAGGCTCATTTTTATGTATCTTGCTGGTCCTCTGAGAACCTGATGATCTCTTCAGGTTAGCCGAGTTTGAGTCAGGAGTAGACGAGAGGGTTTGAGTCAGCATCAGACCGCAGTGCTTTGCAGTTGAGGTCGTCTTGATTAGCATGTTGTATTCAGACAGTATATTTTATGTACTTTCTCTTTCCTTCTATTGGTAGTGGATTTGTGTCCACCGGACGTGACATTGATTCTTGGAAACATTCAGTTTATATTATTCAGTTTCATTGGTATTCATTGATCTTGGTTGATTTGTTATTATTCTGTGGATGAGATAAATAGATTGTCTTGACTTATGTATATTAGACATCGTTCTACCACCGATACTGCGGCGTAGGCTGGGCTTGGACACGTCTTGTATCCGAAAAGCGGGTGCGGATTGTGACATGTCCTGCAGCTCATCCACCTGCTTCTTCAACTCTACCAGCTTACTGCTGTTCAACCTATAAACGTGCGAAGATATCGGCTCTGCGCCGGGCACTAAGTCTAGAGAGAACTCCACGTCTCTATCCGATGGTAGTACTGGCAAATCCTCCAGAAAGACGTCCATGAACTCTACTATCAAATTATGTGGCACTGCCTGCTCCTCAACTGATACTCCGTAGAAAACTTCGCTACTCTGCTCCGCCTGCCGTCGGGTGAACTCGAATTTTGGCTCTTCGGGTGCTCTAAAAAGAATTCTACCCCCGCGGTAATCTATGCTGGCGTGGTGTCTGCTCAGCCAATCCATGTCAAATACGATATCGTAGTTCGGCAATGGCATCACGAGCTTACTCACATCAAACTCTCGGCCTCCCAAATCAACTCTCTGACCTTTATAAATATCACTAATGAGGATAATGCCACCCCCGGTCGGGATCTTGCAAGTCCTAGGCAACGATTCCGATATAAGGTGGTATCTAATAGCAAAAGATATAGACACAAAGCTGTGGAAAGCTCCCGAATCGAATAATACAAAAGCTGGAATAGAGTCGAAAAGAATAGAACCTGCGATCAGCTCCCCGATAGCCTATGCGTCCTCAGATACCATGGCGAAAGCTCGCCCCTACTGACCTCCCCTGGCATGCTGCTGATGCTGAGCGAACCTCTGCTGCTGAATCTACAAGGATCCCTTCTGCTGTACTGCTGGAGATCTGGCCCCCGCTCCCTGAGCTGCTCGTCCTGAAGACAGGAAACACTCCCTCAATTGGTACTCCACTGAACCAAAGAGTAGGCACCTCCCGAGCCTCTTCCTGCAGTCCTTCCACACATGCCCTGGCTTCTTGCAGAAAGCACAACTGACGGGCTCCTTCCTGAGTGCCTGTGGTTGAACCCTCGGCTGCTGCTGTACCTACTGGAAAGGAGCACGACCCTGACCCTGGAACTGCTGTGGCTGGAACTGCCTCTGCTGATGCTGATGCTGATGCTGATGCTGGTGCTGCTGCTGAAAGTGCGGCCTCTTGGCCAATCCTTCGCTGCCACTGGCTCCCTGAGCGTCTAGTCCCGTCTTAAGCCTCAGCTAAAGATCATCATCTGCTACTAGGGCACCCACCAGAATCTTTTCAAAAGTAGCACTCCGGTCAATCTTGGTCAAGGACTTGACCTCCTTGACTAACCCCTTCCGGAACCTCCGGGCCTTCGCCGTCTCACTGAGCCCCTCAACAAATCTGCCCAGACGGCAGAACTCCCTAGCATACTCCTCGACAGTCTAACTACCCTGAACTAAGCTCTCAAATTGTGTCTCCAGAATGCCAAGAGCTGTGTCAGGAAAAAACTTCTCCTTGAACAGCTTCTTGAAGGCTGTCCAAGTCTGCCCCTCTGTACCAACCCTCTGGTCCGTCTGTTATAACGTGCGGGCCAGGTCCTGCATCTGGCTACCTACCGCCTCAATCTGCAGTCGTACTAGAATCTTCGCCAGTCGGAAGATCTCCTCGATGTGCTCTATCCAGTCATCCGCATACAGAATACCCTCAGTGCCGTAGAAGTCCCGCGTATGCATCTTCTGGAAGTCCTGGATCCCTGGTGTCCTCGGCTGATATAGCTGCATCTAGGCTGCCTACGGTAGTACAATAACTCTATCCACAGTCGTCAGGGCAAGCTGATGGGCATTCTCTATGCCCTGCTGGAAATGAGCGGACTGTTGTCGCTGGGCCTCCACCATCCTCTGAATGAAGTCGAACAACTGTCCTACATCAATTGATCCGGAAGGTGGCTGCTGCCGAAAGAAATTAGGAATAATAGAGGAAGGTCTCTGTACAACCGAAGGTGCACCTCTAAATGCAGTAGAAATGCCAACCTGAGTCGGCACAACAGGAGCTACGATTTCGAAGCCCTGCTGAACAGGACGAGAGGTGGTCGACCTCTCGATAGTATCCCCCGGCTGGAGCGATGAGATCGTGTCTCCATAACCATCCTGAAGATAGATCAAAACAAGAAGCAATTACTGAGAATGAAGCAAAAAATTAAAGGAGGACAGTTTATTTATTCAATGGAAAGCTTTTAATCAATAAAAATTTAGATGGCAAGTATTGGATCGAAGTTTTCCTAATGTGATTGAGTACCTCAAAACTATATCCTATATCCTACTGCAGGCTGTAGTGATACTCTAGTTCGAATACCACTACAAATCTAGACCTACATGGACCACCACTAAAAATGTGTCATGACCCGCACCCAGTGTAGGGGCACGAGAAGTGGGTACGTCCAGCCTACGCCATAGTGTCGGCGGTAGAACGCTATCCTAGGTCACATACATCTAACAATTATAAGGTATCTATACAATGTATACGCTCCGACTGGAGGACAATATAGAAATGTACAACTCAATCACAACTAAGGTAGAAAGTACGATAAGATAGATAGATATGAAAGTCACCAAATAAAATACAATAAGAGAAGAAGTCTAAGAGTCTAAGATAACATCTTCACAACATCCAGATTAACAAAATTCCAAATAAGTATAAAAAGTATCCAAAATAAGACAAGACAATAAAGTAAGATAACTGGTCTAGCTAACATGCCTAGACTACTCGGGTAATGTCCTCTGTAAGGACTGGGTCCTCCTGGGAGTCCAGCTCGCAAGTATCATCTAGGCCTGCTCCGTAGTATGTAGGACAGAACTCCTTAATGTTATCTGTAATATTTTAATAGGTCCAGTCAGGACAGGAACGAGCACAATACATCTCACACAGTTCATAATATGACAGGATATGTAAATATGCTATTGATTAAGATACATTAAACGGTGGAGAATATATGAAGTAAAAGAGATGACTGTAAAGAAATATCTACTATAAGTAAAGAGCTAACAGTGGCTAGTGATGTAGAGTACAAGATAGACATGTAAACGGCTTAAATTTGCACATGATCATACTACTTTGGAATTGTTCACATGACTATTTATACTCCCCCGTACCCGAATCAATACACAAGGATCCAGACAAGTTATGTTATTGCACATGATATCACATGAAGGCCCATAAATGGGTGCACATGAATGTATGCATGGGGGCTCTGTGAACATGAGAGTACATGAATTACAAGAGTGCACATGAATGGTGAAAGCACCGGAGTATATGTTAAAAGTGAAACGTACATGACATACCGTAACCTGATGCTCCCAAGGGGGATAAAATCTCATGAAGGGATCCATATAGTACCAATCCGTGTTAACAACATGACAACATCAAGTAAAGTAATCTAGAGCATAAATATAAATCCTATCAAGCATGAAACGGTCAGAGAATGTACTCGCTTGGTATCCTGAGTATCCGATGAGTATATATGTCCAGTCATAGTAGATGAGTCCTATTCAGAGCAACACATGTCACAACATGTCCAGAATGGTAATATTAAACTTTACAATACATTCTATATGAATTCTAGGTCATTCTAGACTAAAGTTCACTCTTGGTCAAGTCTAGTCAATTTCACTAGTCAAACTAGGTCAACTAGGTCAATCCTAGTCCAATCAAGTCTCACTAAGCCTAACCAAGCCTAGGCTAGCACTCACACATAATCTCAAAGCCACACAAGTCATCAACACACATTACATATATGGGTACATATATATACTCAATGTATATAGGCATACACATAGGAAATTATATATAGGCTATCATATAGGCTAATGCCTAGCATTCAAGGTAAAGTACAAATCATATATGCATATACAAGGGGGTGAGTGTGTGTCACATTACATAATAAATGTGTGTAGGCTAAGTGGCAAAGTGAAGGGTTAAAGTACACATGTGTTTAATATGTTCATGCAAAGGGGGTTCATGTATAAGGGGTTCACACATATATATATATGCATAAATATATAGGGGTTTATAGCCCAGGTTCAGGTTCATAGCAATATGGTAAGTAGGGTAACATGTAAAGGTATCAATCAGCAACAACAATATGAACAGAAGGACCCAAACCAATATCAGGTTCATGCACAGCCCTATAAGTAATGTATATTATACATGTATCTCTAATGCATTACACATCATCAATAAATATATATATGCAATTAAAACCTACACAGAGAACACAAATCATCTTCATTATTGTAGAAGCATGGAAAATGATCCATGCGGCTAGGAAACCCCATGCGGCTCATAAAGCCCATGCGGCTCATAAAGTCATGCGGCATAAGGGACTATGCGGCCCGAAACATCCCATACGGCTCAAAAGATACGTGGTATAACAGTGTTCCCCTCCGTCCTATGCTGCATTAATTACTTTGACGGCTGACAACTCTGAAAAAAGTGACAGCCCTGACACAAGAGAGGCAATTATGACTCTGTCATAATGACAGACCCCTAGGAAAGAGAAAGAGATCTCTGACACAATCCCTCGAGATCCATAAAAATCTCACGTGGCCTTGCCACGTGGACGTTCGTATGCGGCTCGAGCGAAGACTTCCCATGCGGTTCAGAATGAAGCCGTCATATGCGGCTCAGGCCGAAACAGTCCTATGCGGCTCAAGCGGAGGCCTTATCATATGGCTCAAGCGGAGGCCTTCTCATGCGGCTCAAGCGGAGGCCTTCCCATGCGGCTCAAGCGGACCATTCCCATGCGGTTCAGGCGGATGCATCCCTATGCGGCTCGCAATGATCACCTCCATGCGGTTCAAATGTTCGAAGGGTGGCCCACTACCCAAGCGGCCCTGACACGTGGCTCAATCTTCATGCAGTTCAGATCCTCCCAGTGGCTCCTAGGACACGTGTCCTAAGCCGATCAATTTCCCAGATTTATTACAATCAGAGATTGGGTCAAATCTCAATAATCTGGGACACGTGGCAGGAGAATAAATCAAATTTATTCGTAGACATCAGAAGATCATTATGAGGAAGATTTATTCCAATCAGCATTAATTGCTGATGAGATTTGGTGTAATCTACACTTAATGGTCCTGATTCATCACACTCAAAACTAATGGCCTAGATTGACCAATCCACAGGCCGCCGCCACCTCCAGGAAGCAATCATTTGCAACCCTAATGATCACATCCCATTCCTATAAATAGTAAGGTGCCATTCCCTTACAAAGATATACATTCCCTGGCAATATACACAACGGAGAGAGTGTGACCAGAGAGACCCCTTTTCGAGATCAGAGAGAGCACCACATACTTGGAAAGGAAAAGCAGAGAGAGAGCAAAGAGAGCATTTCTTCAATGCTGAACAAATCTTTTGGAGCCAAGGCTGCATACCGATCGTCCAAGGAGTAAGGCATGGCTGCCGTCGCCTTCCCGAGCCTCTATCGTCACTCTCTAGAATCTAAAATAAACAATTGTACTTAGTCTGCTGTACCTAGGCTTTCTTTCCTAGGCTTTCTTTGTACAAGCGAGTTTGTATTGTGAGTCTAAGTTCAGTCCTTCCATAAAACTGTTCTGTACTTTTACAATCAATGGCAAATACGATGGCGACTCTGCTGGGGATAAACTTCTCCACGGCTGAGGAGTTGGTGACGCAGTCGGATGCAGCCAAGCTTGGCACCACACAACAGAAGATGGTCGTCCGTTTTGACCAACAGGCGTTTGAAGAGATGCTCTCTGAAGGAAGTGCTGGCCCGATCCAGAAACAAACCCGCACAAGGAAAGCTTGCTGCAAGTGGAGGCCAAAATCATTTGCTCCTCCACAAGCTCTGGACGGGGTACTCTCTGCTTCCCATGACGGCGAGGGCGATTCTCATACGGCTCTACTTCGAGCCATAGAGAACTCTGCTGTCCCCAAGTCCGGCAGAGGAAAGCACTACGATGCTGGACTTGCAGGGACAAAGAGCGACTCTATGCGCCCCAAGAAGAAGCCGAGCACTCCTGTGGCCAAATCTGCCAACCACATGCAGGAGGCTTATGCGGGTGGATCTACCAGCCGCATGAAGAAAATCTATGCGGTCAGATCATCCAGCCGCATAAAGAAGACTCATGCGGCTGAGACTCCCAGCCGCATGAAGAAGGCCTATACGGCTATGTCTGCCAGCCGCATACGGACTATCGATGACAGCCGCATAACGCCTACTCCACGTGGCTCTGTCTTCGACCGCCTCACGTACAGTCCTGATCTCTTGTGCTCCCAAGAAGATATGTCTGACTCTCTCCAGTATCACTTAGACTCTTCCTACTATGTGCCCGTACGTACTAGAGCGAAGAAGTCTAAAGCAGTACGAGCCTGGCGAGTTCGGTCCGCTGATTTGACCTTCGACCATCCGAGCGTTCTGCATACTGCTACGCGGGCCTCGGATAGGAAGTTGTACAGAACCACTCGAGTCCAGCCCCCAGCGGCAGACGGACAGAGAGGTTCGCAAAAGTCTCCCAAAATCCCGGGAGCAAACATGGTCGGTCCAGACCCATCTGACTTGCGTGAGGCCATCCTCCACAACCGTAAGGAAAGAAAAGATGCATCGGGGTGCCAAGAGTCCTCCCACGGACGCCACTGCACCCAAGTCATCGTCAACTGCTGCTGCAACAGCACGACGATACGAGAAGACCGGCAGTCTGTCTTTCAAAGACTGCAACAACCATCTTCAGAAGACGAGGCACTACCCGTCGCCTCCTGCAACTCCGCTCGAAAAGTCCCCGCTGATGGAAGGGGGAAGAAGACAAATGTTCCCAGTCCGAAGATTTCAACCACTGCGACTAAAAGACTGTCGTCCAAACGGGTGCCCACCACCGGAGTTTTCCAAGGTACTCGCTCTAAGATGAAATCTACTACAATAGAAGATTCGTCGTCCACAACGCAGGGGGTTACTGGGGCTGGGGGTAGCACCCCTCTGAGCCTCCACAGTAATCCGATGTTCCAAGAAGACGAGCCAGGGGAGACAACTCTCCTATCGGATACAGCAAACCTCGACGTCCCCGAGGACGTCCACAACTCCCAAGACGAGGCGAACTCGGAGACTGGGGGTACTGTTCCCTCCGAGTCTGAATCAGAAGGGAACATACCCACATACCCCGATGACTTCTCACTACAGGGGTACGATTCGGAGGGCGCTTCCTCTACCGCTCCGTCTATCTCTCCTCATGTGAAGGCAGTATTTATGATAGACAGCAATCAAGGTGGTTCCAGTGAACGCCAACGCATCGACAGTCTCGAAGCCATATTGCTTGCTTTGGTCAAGTTTGTAGACGAGATTAAAGCGGCCCTTCCAACTCTGCAAGGAGGAACGCCTGGCCAAACAAGCGCGGGTCCCGCGGTCAATACGGACTCGAATTCGGCGGCACCAAACCCGAGCAGCGATCCTCCTGAAACAACGGCCCCCACCGCCGTGGATGAGGACCGCAAAGCGAGAAGAGAGGTACAAGAGCTCCGAGCCTGTTTCGATTAACAAAATGCCTTGGAGGAATTGGCTTTTGAAAACAAAAACAAGAAGAAAAGTACGAGAAGTACAAATTTGATTCTGGGAAAGTATTGCTATGGAAGTCTGATTCGTAAACGATCACTTTGTTCCTTCGACCATATGATGATGATGAAGATCACTGCTTGAAGTAGAACAACTTGGAAGAACTAATGCACCAGAAAGGTATCGACGCAATTGGGCACTGATGGCGAGGCCGAATGCTTTCCTGCTTTGCTTCACTTTGTTCTGGAAGAAAAGTTGAAGAAGGATGCTCTAGAGAATCAAAATCTCGAAGCTCTGATCTCTATATTCTCTCCTGTCTCTTCCTGTCTGTCTGTGTGTATGAGAAAAATGAGTCTATTTATAGACTGGGGCTTTCCTGCGTAAAAGAGCATCAACATCTGTCTTTATGCTAACAACTGCCCTCCATGATCAGAATCATCCTCTGTATATGCTGACACGTATTCCATTATTTCAGTAAGAATAGGATACATGTACATACGTTCTTCGAAATAGGTGGCATGAAGACCACGCAGGCACACCACGTTCCAAACTGGCCAGAACGAATCGGGCGTAAAAAGATGAGCGTAAACTAGCTCTGTCATAGGTTTCCAGCGTAAAGTGGTTATCGAATAACCTTGAGCGTAAAATGGCTCAAATAGACTTCACGCACACATTGTTTCTTATGAGCGTAAGGACTCATGTAAAACCCCGTGCATAAAAGAAACCATTCAGTGAGCGTAAAGTAGCTCGATCTCTATAAACGACAACAATGGTCTTTGTATTAGACAAATTCCATTGAATCCTGTGGTAAATGCCATCATTGATATCTTCATGTCAAAGTCTGCATTAAATGCGAGATTTGATAGCTTTTGTCCAGCGTGAAAGAGGCTGCTCAGTCCTTGGCGTAAAATCACCGGTGTATACCCAAGCGTAAAAAGGTCAATCTGCTTAGGCGTAATACAATTAGCCTTGTCTTGGACGTAAAGAAATTACCCTCTCTGTTAGGCGTAAAGCGGGCCACTTATGAATGAGATGACTCTTTCTTTGAAGCACTTTTTACGCTCCTACAAGACCCCCTTCAAAGTTTTCAAATGTCTCCAAAATTTGAAACACTTTGAACAGAAGCGTAAAAGTTGAGATTTGCTGAGCGCAAAATTTGGGATACGCAACAGTCATCCGCGTAAGGGCGGGGATATCCAATAGTCAGCGTAAAGTTCAAGAGAGAAAAATAATGTTAGTCAACACTTTAACCGTCACAATAAATTTTCTTCTTCGTAACTTTCAAATGTATCTTCATCTTCCCGAGTGAGCGGTTTCCAATGAGGAATGTGAAGAGTCATTTTAATTTGTATAAATAAGGACAAACTCTTTACTCTTAATATTCATCCTCATAGTTGATATGGCGCCAAAGAAAGAGCCAATTGTGGAGGGTGTCTCGGTCGCCAGGCTTAACCTCGAGATAGAGAACGAGCGAGCGCAAAATCTTCTAAAGTTCTTTGGGCTGACCCCAGCAGTCTTCAGTCGTATTGATGGTGGTCCTTCAACTGCATACGAGGGATCGGGTGACGCAGAAGCATTCCTTTGTCTGATGCGTCGCTCTGGGATTCGCAGTATGCGTGAGTTGGGTGCATCCCTTTGTCAACCCAAAGAATAATAATATTCTGTGTACTGCGACTTTTATATGTAGGGATCCGCTTCCATCCTTTATAAATAAAATATTTGATGCTTTAACCCCATCTATGAACGCACATTTGTTTATGCACTTCTGTTGACTGCTTCCGTGATTGTTGATTCCCAAGAAACAAACCAACACGTGGTGTCTATCTTATGGTTACAAGATCCTTTAAATAAGATCTTCTCCCAAAATAGACTCATCTTAATAACTTCTTCAGTCTTTATAAATAGCCGAGAATGTTTCATGTATTCTCGTACTCATCCTCCTGAAGATAGCTTTCTGCGATGTTGTTCTTCAAATAAGAGATGGCGGAGCTTTTCAACGTTGTTCCTTTGCATGGTCGATCATTAGGCGTAGATTCAACCATCATTAGAGCCAAACCTTTCAACTCAAATGGCAAGTTCGACCGTAAGTAAATATCTGTTTTCGAATTTCTTGTTTTTGAAAACGGCTATTTTACGAGCGTAAGGCCTTGCTGAAGTACTGGCGTAAAAGCCTTGTTTGAAGCACTGGCGTAAAAGCCGTGCTGAAGCACTGGCGTAAAAAGCCTTGTCATATCACTGGCGTAAAAGCCTTCGTGAAGTGCCGGCGTAAAAGCCTTGGTATATCACTGGCGTAAAAGCCTTTGTGAAGCGCCAGCGTAAAAGTCTTGCTGAAGCAAATGGCGTGAAAGCCTTTATGAAGCACTGGCGTAAAAAGCCTTGCTGAAACACTGGCATAAAAGCCTTGCCATCTGTCTTTAGTTAGCGTTCAATACGCATTTGATGACACTTTTTCTTCTTTGTTTTCTGCAGAAGCCTGGCTGAAGAGCTTTTTCAGAACTGGCATTGGTGACTTTGACGTTGTGGAGAGTGTTCTTCTGACATCAACATCAGGGAGCTCATGCGCTTTTGACGCGCAAATCAAACAACGCAGAACTCTTCGTGAGATAGAAGGGTCTTCCTCCGTTGGTAGGAAGAGCCTTTATACACGGAGAGTTGGACGGTGGAGTCAACTCTACCCCGAGGGATCGGGTAGTAGAGTTCTTTTCACGGCAGAACTAGGAATCGTATCCCAATGCTGGATACGTTCCTATCTCCTTTGAGGTGCTGCCCCTAATCCACCAGTTGTATTGGCAGCAACACGCCTTCGGGCTGCCCTACTCTGGGGTTCTCCTCTCGTCTGAGAGATAAGACCAGAGTTTGTTTCCTGCTGTTCCGGTTACCACTGGGGCTCAGACAGTCAGGAACTGCCACCAACAACGAACCCGCCAAAGAAGATCAAAGAGGAAATAGATCTCTATTAGGTTTATTGTTTGGTGTATAGAATGAAAATCCAAGATATAATAGATTTCTATTGTAAAAAAAGTCTAAGAAATGTAATAGACTTTTATGATGGTATGGGAAATGATGATTCTTCTATGATCAATGATTTGTATCTATCTGGATGTAATATGGGCATGATAGATAAATAAAATCTTATTTTCTGTTTTAGAGTATATAATACTATCAGAGGTAATATGGACATAATAGCATATATGAACTCAAAAGAAAATTAGATTAATATCTATGCAGAGGTCCAAAATAGAAGTGATAGATAGGAAAAAGGAAGTAGGTTTAATATTTATTCAGAGGTCATGGAAACATGATAAATAGCAAATCCCAACTTCTAATCAATCGATAAAATAGAAGGTGTAGAATCCCTTTTCCTGGAAATGAGGAGTCAGCTTAACCAAACATTGGTAGCTAGGGATTAGGAAGGCGGGTGTTATGAGCGTAAATGTCAAGGTGGTGGAGGTTTCAGCGTGTTTCTTGGAAACAGAGGATGAATCAGCGTGTTTTTTGGGGACAGAAAGAATGATTCAATTCCATAATTAAATGGATGAACCTAGTAATATGAACGAATGGGTCTTTTCGAAAATGAGAAGTTGTTTTCAATTTCAGAGACCAGTTCATTAATAATCCTCTTCTATAAATAGACGAGAACTCTCTGTAACCTTTTCATTCTCATTTCTACTCAATTAAGAATGTCTTCTGAGGATGCACAGCAAAAGAATGAAGTCTCTAGGGACATCGAGGACGTCACTGAGACATACCCCGCTGAGCCAATAGTGACGAGCCCGACTGAAGTAGGCAACAGTTCTTCTACGCCCAAGTCGCCCCAGGACATTCTTGCTTTCCTAGTAGAGCTCGGGAAAACTCCTGAAGAAGAAGCATTGAGGATGGCTGTCTGCCAATTTTTTATGGGTTCAGGAAACGATGCCTTCTCTGCATTGGCTGACTATGTATTCAATAAGGAAGGGAGTGGCCCTCGTCCTTAATCTTTTATTTTGAACAAAAATAATAAAAAAAGTTTTATTTTTGTCCTGTCTCTTTTTTTTTCTTTTTATACATAGTATTTCTTGAGAAATTTGCCATTGATCGGCAGCATGAGTAGATCTCCATTGGGTTTTGACAACCGGTAAGCACCATTAGAGAACACGGACTCAATCACATACGGGCCTTCCCATTTTGCTTGGAACTTTCCTTTGCTCTTGTGAGTCATCACCATTGGCCTTCGGACAGCCAACACAAGTTCGCCAATTTTGAATACCCTCTCTTTGACTTTACGATTGAAAGTTCGAGATATACGGGCTTGATATAGCTCAATATGCTGTTATGCTTGAAGACGCTTCTCGTCCAATCCTTCAAGTTCTTGGAGGCGTAAGCGATCATTATTCTCTGTAGTTAGCTCATTAGCAATAGCGATTCGGAGAGAAGGGATCTGGATTTCCAATGGGAGGACAGCTTCGCAACCATAAACCAGTAAAAATGGTGTAAAACCAGTAGGAGTCCGGACTGTTGTTCGGTATGCCCATAAACATTCTCCAAGCTTCTCATTCCAATCTCGTTTATTAGAAGAGACAAACTTTTTGAGAAGTTTGATGATCGTTTTGTTGAAGGCTTCAGCTAAACCATTAGCAGCCGGATTATAAGCCGTAGAAGCCAGATTTTGAATTCGATTCTTGTCACAGAACCGATAAAATGCCTGGCTGGCAAATTGTGGTCCATTGTCATGAATTATTCGTCGAGGAATCCCGAAACGATAAATGACATGATGTTTAATGAAGCTGACTACATTAGATGTCTTTACTTCAACAAGTGAAACTGCTTCTGCCTACTTTGAAAAGTAATCGGTTATAGCTAGTATAAACCGATATCCTTTGACAGAAGGAGGGTTAATAGGACCAATAATGTCCATACCCCAAGCTTCGAAAGGCCAAGAGGCTGCTGTAGGATGTAGAAATTCAGAAGGTTGATGAATAAGGTCTGCGTGAATCTGGCATGCTTTATATCTTCTGGCATAGTCTACAGCATCTGCTATCATAGAGGGCCAACAATACCCCATTCTTCGAATACGATCTTGCAACTTTGGACCCGGTTGATGGGCACCACAGACACCATCATGAGCCTCACGCAGTGTTTGTTTGGCTTCGCTTTCTGAAAGACAACGCAGCAAGAGTCCGTCATATGAACGCCGATATAGCATATGTAAAGACGGATCGTAATAGAATCGAAATGATCGTCTTTTAATTGATGCAGCTTCTTTAGGATCTTCAGGCAAAATTCCATGAACTGCATAATCAATAAATGGTGTTCTCCAATCTTTCTGTTGGGAACTTGCCTCTGTAACATAACTTTGTTCGATATGCAGATTACTCTTCACACAGAACAAATCTCGATCTAACAAGGTAATTGTATTTTGCCTTCGGATCGGGACAGCCAAATCTGCAGCTAAGCTGGCAAGAGCGTCAGCTTCTACATTCTAAGAACATGGTACAAATTCAATGAAGAATTCTTTGAATGAAAGGACCAACTCGACTACCACCTGATGATAAGAGATGAGATCAGGATTTCTGACTTCATACGTTCCTCTAACTTGATTGACGATCAATTGTGATTCTAGATCATTCGTACCAGAAGTACGCCCTTTGACTTTGATCATAAAAGGTTGAACTTGGCTCTTAGCAGGAATTTTTATTGATTCCTCAGATGAAGTTTGAGTTCTTCCTTTAACCTTGATTATCAAAGGTTGATCATTGACAAGTTGAGATTGGATTCGTCCCTTGACCATGATCTTCAAGGGTTGTTCCTCTGGTGGATCTTCATTAATAGACTGATCCTCAGGTGATGATTCTTCAGCAATGTCTGATATCTCTTTCATATGCTCTTGTTTATAAAACCTTGAATCAGAGAAGTAGGCTTCGACACCCTTGAAAGGATTAATATCAGCAAATTCAGTTTTCACAACTCCTTGGGAATCCACATATTTGAAGCATTGGTGGAGAGTTGAAGGCACAATAATGTGCTCATGAATCCACGGTCTTCCAAGAAGAATATTGTAGGATACATCCGAGTTGATAACATAGAAAGTTACTATGGATCGAAGATCACCAATCTGCATCTGTAACCGAATCTTCCCCAGTGGCTTACTCTTGCCAGAGTTAAAACCAACAATGGTGGTACTAGTGTAAGTCAGTTCACTAGTAGGAATCCTCAGGGGTCTTAGCATACTCTGAAGAATTATGCTAATTGAGGACCCAGGATCAATGTAAATCCTGTCAATTTCAGTGGATCCGATATATCCAGTGTAGCACAGAGGTCTATCATGCTTGTGTTTTAATAGCATATCCTCTTGTGTGAAGATGATGTTAGGAATTGCTTCCATCATGCTATGACATTGTGGACATGACACTGGCATATTATCGGGAGTCTTGAGTTGAGCTAAGCATGAATCTGCTTGAAGTAAAGCTTCACTCAAGGTCTCTATGCTTTCTCTGGAGAGGCGAAGCAGTTCAAATATAGACAATCTAGCCGGAGTATTGGCTAACTGAGCTAGAATATCGAATTTGTAAGGCTTCATTGTCACCCCCTGACTGGAAGCAGACTTCAATGGGATATCAAAGTCACTGCTTTCTGTTTCCCCTTTTCAACCACAGACGGTTTAGCAGGAACAGGAGAAGATTGAACCGGTAGTGTTTCCACTACATCTTTTGCTTCTTTGGAGGATCCATCATAGTCTTTGTGATACTCTTTTCCAGATCTTGTACCAGCAAAAGTTTCTTCTTCAGACTCAGGAGAAGAAAGTACCATATTACAGAATTTAGTCTTTCTTCCTTTAGCCTTCTTCTTATGAGGAATTTCAGAACCCAATCCAGCGGTAGAATTTTGATTTTGAATTTGTAAAGGAAGACGGATTCCTTTATCATGGTTCAAACCTTCTGCCTTTTGAAAGTCATAACCCATCTTCTTCATGAGAATAACAGATTGCTGACTATACAAATGGATAGGCAATGGACTTTGAACAGGCGTTTCAGCGCAGGACGAGGAATGAATCTCTGCAACTACAGGAGAATGAAGTACAGACGTCTCCGTAGTTAAGGGAGAAGAAGGATTCGGGATACGAGGAGAAATCCCTGTTGGAGCTTTTTCATAAGCAGCAAAGACTTATTGTGCCCGGTATAAAGGAACACTATTCATGGCTAGCTACTGCTGATGAGTGAGCTTGAGCTTAGTAGGAGGAGCTAAACTTGGAGGGCAGATGTTTAGTCCTTTCAGTCTATCTTCCAGAGGGAGGCCGTCCCATAGATGATCCAAGTCATCAGAATCTGGAATAATATGAGAGATCATGTTACAAGTTTTGACTTTCTTGCCTTTCTTGGATTTTGAAGTTTTACCTTCATTTTCCAGTTCAGGCACTAAGTCAGGATGTACCCACATGATTTCACCATTCTTCAATGTGAGAGTCAGCAATTCTGTATTTTCTTCCCTGGCAGGCGGGATATTCACAATCTTCATCGTCGCCTTCGGAATTGGTATAATTCCATCTGGGACTTGCTGTGGAGGTACATTGAAACTCAATCGATCAAAAACTGATCGTCTTGAAGCCGAACAACAACAGTTGATCACAACCTGGTGGTATTCACAAAGATGTTTTTCTTAGGAGAATATCACCGGAGATTGTCTATTCTTATGCTTTTGCATTAGCAATTCGCGTAAATCAGAAGGAGTGGATGAAGTATTCTTCTTTACTACATTGGGGGTAGAAAAACGTTTAGTCCCTTGTGTATAAAGAAGATTACTGGCTGCATCGCAGAACCAATTTGTACATTTCTACGCGTTTGGAGTTGTGTGCGTAAATCTTGAGATTTAGCACATAGGACTCCATTTTCTTGGCGTGTGATTTGTAAATTTGGTACCTTGCATAAAGCAGTATAAGAAGGTTGTTGGTGTAGAACAGAAGTTGTACCAACAATATTTTTATGCTGCACACGTTTAGATACATTCACATTCGACATGTGAGCATCATTGTGAATTTTATCTACACTGTCATAGACAGGAGATTGATCTTTACGCATGGAACGTAAAATCTTGTTATCTACCACGTTACCAACGGGAGATTTTGTTTTACGCGAGGAGCATAATTTATTTGGGCCTACCACGTCACCGACGGGAGACTGATTCTTACACCCAGAAGCACAAGCTTTAGAGTCTGCCCCATTACGAATGGGAGTCTCATTCTTATGAACTGAGCGTAAAATTTGGTTCTTACCCACTGAGCGTGAAACTTAATTTTTACGCAGTGGGCGTGAAACCTGATTATCTTCACCGTTACAAACGGAAGAAAAATCGTCACACTTCGAGTGCAACTTTGAAGTAGGGACTGCCTCGTTATGAACGGGAGCCCCTACGACAGGAGTGGGAAGAATCCTTTTGTCATCAGAAGCAGCAGAGAGATCAGAAATTACTTTGGATTTGGGAATCCAAACTTTTCGTGCTTTGCGAGACTTTTGAACATTGGAATGGCGAGAACCCCCCCCCCCAGTTCGGAGCATTTCTTCATAGGCAGTCTGGTCGAAGTGTACCACCAGAGTCTTCTTGGTCGAACCGACCGAAACATCATCATATTGAGCAATCACCTCCTCGTCAGAGGAGAAGGTCGTCCCCAGCAGATTCGCCATTTTTGTTTCGATTAACAAAATGCCTTGGAGGAATTGGCTTTTGAAAACAAAAACAAGAAGAAAAGTACGAGAAGTACAAATTTGATTCTGGGAAAGTATTGCTATGGAAGTCTGATTCGTAAACGATCACTTTGTTCCTTGGACCATATGATGATGATGAAGATCACTGCTTGAAGTAGAATAATTTGGAAGAACTAATGCACCAGAAAGGTATCGACGCACTTGGGCACTGATGGCGAGGCCGAATGCTTTCCTGCTTTGCTTCACTTTGTTCTGGAAGAAAAGTTGAAGAAGGATGCTCTAGTGAATCAAAATCTCGAAGCTCTGATCTCTGTATTCTCTCCTGTCTCTCCCTGTCTGTCTGTGTGTATGAGAAAAATGAGTCTATTTATAGACTGGGGCTTTCCTGCGTAAAAGAGCATCAACATCTGTCTTTATGCTAACAACTGCCCTCCACGATCAGAATCATCCTCTGTATATGCTGACACGTGTCCCATCATTTCAGTAAGAATAGGATACATGTACATACGTTCTTCGAAATAGGTTGCATGAAGACCACGCAGGCACACCACATTCCAAACTGGCCAGAACGAATCGGGCGTAAAAAGATGAGCGTAAACTAGCTCTGTCATAGGTTTCCAGCGTAAAGTGGTTATCGAATAACCTTGAGCGTAAAATGGCTCAAATAGACTTCACGCACACATTGTTTCTTATGAGCGTAAGGACTCATGTAAAACCCCGTGCGTAAAAGAAACCATTCAGTGAGCGTAAAGTAGCTCGATCTCTATAAACGACAACAATGGTCTTTGTATGAGACAAATTCCATTGAATCCTGTGGTAAATGCCATTATTGATATCTTCAAGTCAAAGTCTGCATTAAATGCGAGATTTGATAGCTTTTGTCCAGCGTGAAAGAGGCTGCTCAGTCCTTGGCGTAAAATCACCGGTGTATACCCAAGCGTAAAAAGGTCAATCTGCTTAGGCGTAATACAATTAGCCTTGTCTTGGGCGCAAAGAAATTACCCGCTCTGTCAGGCGTAAAGCGGGCCACTTATGAATGAGATGACTCTTTCTTTGAAGCACTTTTTACGCTCCTACAGAGCCATGTTCTACGCTCGAGAAAACTCTCAAGTCCTCAGAATACGGCAACCATACCCTGCTGCATGGAGGGATGTTCCATTCCCACCAAGATATAAGCTGTTCAACATCAATCCTTATGATGGTAAGACCTCAGCAAGTCGATACGTCACTTACTTCGAGGTCACCACCGACCATCTACCCCATGACGATGCCATTCTCACACGATTATTCATCGGGGTATTGGAAGGAGTCGCCTTCGACTGGTATCACAATCAACTGCATCCACACCTTCGTCGCCTTCAAGCGCATGTTCTTGGAGAGATTCTACGAAGTAGGACAGGACATCACCATGTCTACCCTCATGGACGTCGTCCAAGGGGAGAAAGAGCTGACAAGGAACTACATCGAGCGGTTTCGCCAAACCGCAATGAAGTTGCCGTCTGGAAACCCGGATTCCTCCTTGATTGAAATTTGCCAAAAGAGACTGCTTCCAACAGTCAGTCTCTGGATGGACGAAAGTCAATTCAAGGATTGGAAGACATTGATCATCAGTGCCACAAGCGCCGAAAAACGATTGAAGAAGGCTCACCAACTGGGATTGCATATCTCGGACGGAAAGAACAAGGGCAAGCGTCCCAACAACGATAATGGGGGTAGCCCCTCCAACAATCGGGACAGCAGGGGAAAGCAGGCTATGGTGGCCGATACATCACAGAAACCTGAGCCAAAGCCAGCAGACAAACAATGGCCGCAAATCACTTACTCCTTCGAAGACGGTCACGTCAAGCCCATCTTGGACATGCTCATACAAGGAGATAGAATCCAGCTTCCTCCACCAAGACGGGAACCGCGACCGGCAGAGATGGAGAACCCAAAGTACTACCATTATCACCGCTACGTCCACCATGCTACACACGACTGCTACCAGCTAAAATGGTACATCCAAAACCTAATCGATTCGAATGCTCTGGCTATCGATTTCGAAGAGGTAACCGTGGCAGCCAACATGGTGTCAGTACAATTCGGCAGCTTTTCTCCGACGGAAACTCAAGACGGAGTGGTCCCCATTCCTCTGGCAACAATGTAGATCGCTAATCTTTCTCCTCCCCGAGATCAGACCGCTGGTCTAGTACCCCTCACCACATCACGAGGGGAGGTCATGTGGATCCATCCAGACTTAGTATCGAAAGTGACTCGGCCCATATCGCCTTCTACCTGCAAGAAGAAAATTAGAAAAATCAGGTCCTGCCGCACAATCTCGGCAGACATCGAAGAAGCTACAACCGTCGTCACACGGTCTGGGGCGCAATCCCAACCTATGGTTGACAATCCAGCTGAAGATCATCAACCCACTACAACTGATGCTCCGGGACCGGCTCAGCCTCCGACGACCGACAAGCCTAGACCGAGGGAGACTCGCTTTGACAAATCCCTCCGAAAAGAGGCATCACAAGGGCTGAAGAAGCCTTACAACTTCGACATCTTAGCACAATTGGCCAACACACCGGCCAAGTTATCATTATACGAGCTTCTGAGACTCTCCAAGGATGTTCGTGCGGCTTTGAGCGATGCGCTCCAAAACGCCGACGCGTACCTCGCTCAGGCCAACCTCACAGGAGAGATCCCGTCTACAGATCTCCAAGACAGCGCCTGTACGGGAGCAATGTCCAACATCGTCTTCACTCCGCTGGACATGCTCATCAAAACCAACATGCACGATCGTCCGCTATACTATACTAGATACATCGACGACGTAAAGGTGGATCGGATACACATTGATCCTGGCTCTTCCATAAGCATTATTCTGAAGGGTCTGCTGCAACATCCCTGCATCCCAATGCATCGCCTGACGCCTACAAGCACCGCCATCAGCGGTTTCAATTCGGGCAGGAGCTACCCAATTGGGAAGATTCGTCTAAAGTGTCAAATTTGCGACCTCCAATCCGAAGTCACCTGCTACATCATAGATGCAGACACTTCTTACAACATCCTCTTGGGGCATCCATGGACACACGATTATATGATCGTGCCTTCCACGCTGCACCAATGCTTCAAATATGTCGACAAACACAGCTTCATGAGGACGGAATTTGCTGATATCGATCCCTTCATAGGGGTCGAATCCTACTACTCAGACTCCTGCCTGTACAAAAAATCAAAGAAGCATCTTGGTGAAGGAGATGTACGAGCTAGTACCGAGACGACCACAGGATCAGAAGAGCCTCTGACGATCCACCTCCAAGCTCGCAAACCTGGCAAGTCAGCACCCCTTACTGCCACTCTGCGTAAGGACGCAATCAGCCTCTCAGCACAAGAAGAGCAGATGATAATCCGGCTGCCAAGTTCTGGCCAAGTGCCAAGATCCACAACGGAGCCGCTGACAATTAGGCTACCGATAGTCGGTCAGCCTCAAACGGAGAAGCTCAATTCCTCCGACAAGACAATGACGATACGCCTTCCCAAGAAGGGTCGTCACCCCGATGCAAGGCCTGGAACTTTTAGCGAACCAACCACTCCCCGCCCAGCATCGAGTGCCAAGCTAAGGGTCGCTAGTTTGCCAACAACTCCACGCTCTGAACCGCTGACGATCAAGCTGCCCAGGTCGTCCTCTCAGTCTTCGTTTATACAGGGGTAGCTGAAGAGGAACCGGAGATAGCCAAGTATGTGGCTGTCCACACTGATGTTCCCTCTACAGATGATGTAATCCCCCTAGAAAAGATACCTTATTAATCAATAAAGGGCTATCTTTGAACTACCTCGAGCTTAATAAGCTCTATACGATGTATGCTATGGAACACGATATAGGCACTCACTTCCACACACAGGTAACAAATGTGCACACCGCAGTCCAGCTTACTCCAGCAGAAGACGCTTACCGCATAATCGAGGGAGGGGACCACCCAATCATCTTCGGCCGGAAGGACGACCTTCATTCCTTCACCATAGAAGAAGTCGGCCTTGGACCAGATGCCGGGAGACTGCCTCTGTATCTTTATAGCCCCCAATCTAAATATCTTATGCAGAAACAAGGGTATGATCTAGAGACTACGCCGGGCTTGAACTACAGCACGGGGCGACGATTACCTTTGAAGCCACCGGTCCCGGCAGGCAAACCACGGGACTACTATAGCAAGACTCGAGGTGGATTAGGGTATGTAACACCCACGACGACCCCTGAAAGTTCAGATGAAGAGTGTGACTGGCATTCACATTCGACCGGGTCACCAACTTCTGACTCTGATATCAGCATCGAAGATGTATTCAGACAAGTCTTGTCAGTTAACATGGCATTCCCCGACGCTTATGAAGAGGACGAAGACATCCCCGAAATCCTCGAGCTAGAGCCGTAGGTACAGCAGCTGGATGTGCAATGGGAAAAACGGTTCGAACTGAGGGACCCTCCTACTGAAGATGAGGTTATCCAGGTCGACCTCGGCAGCGAATCTTCTCCAAAACCAATCTTCGTCAGTAAAAGCTTAACAGACGAGGAGCGAAAATCACTGCTGGAACTTGTCAAAGAATACATTGATGTGTTCGCATGGAGCTATGAAGACATGTCGGGGTTAAATTCGGATATTGCTCTTCACAAGCTCAACATTCGGCCGGACGCAAAGCCAGTCAAGCAACAATAGCGACGCTTCCGTCCAGGCACAATGGATGCGATTGAAGCCGAAGTCAACAAATTGATAACCAGCGGCTTCATACGTGAAGAGCAACATCCCGACTGGGTCGCCAACATAGTACCCGTCCTCAAGAAGAATGGAAAGATTCGAATCTGCATCGACTTCTGTAATCTGAACGAGGCGTGTCCCAAAGATGAATTCCCCCTCCCTAGCACAGACATCATGATTGACAACACATGCGGCTTCGAACGTATGTCATTCATGGATAGATTCTCGGGGTACAACCAAATCAAGATGTCTCCTGACGACGAAAAACATACATCATTCCGAACACCAATCGGCACATAATGCTACACAGTCATGCCTTTCGGTTTAAAGAATGCCGTCGCTACATATCAAAGAGCCATGAGTATCATCTTCAGAGACCACTTACACAAGACGGTGGAGTGCTACGTTGATGGCATCGCCGTCAAAAGTCGCCATAAGGGAGACCATCTGCAGGATCTAAGGACGGTATTCGACCTGATGCGAGCGCACAATTTGAAGATGAACCCTACGAAGTCCTTCCTAGGCGTATCCCGTGGGAAGTTCTTGGGTTTTATCATCACTGCCCAGGGTATCCATGTAGACCCCAAGAAGACAAAGGCAATTATGGAGATGGGTCCCCCGAAAAAACTCCGCGAACTCAGAGGCCTTCAAGGAAGGCTAGCTTACATCAGGAGGTTCATTTCTAACCTCTTCGGGCGATGTCGACCATTCACCCACCTCATGAAGAAAGGCGTCTCGTTCGTGTGGGACGAAGAATGTCAGCAGGCCTTCGACAGCATCAAAGAATATTTGTCGAACCCTCCAGTTCTGGTGGCCTCGGTTGCTGGGAAACTATTCCTGCTCTACGTACGAGCAATGAAGCATTTTCTCGGGGCTCTGCTGGCACAAGACAACGATGCAGGCCATGAAAAAGCTATATATTAACTCAGTCGAATGATGACTGGGCCAGAGCACCGATACACCACTGTGGAGAAGGAATGCCTTGCCCTGGTGTTCGCTATCCAGAAGACGCGGTACTATGTCACCGGACAGATAATATATGTGATCCTACGAGTCAACCCTCTCAGGGTCCTCATGACTAAACCAGGGGCACTCAACTCTCGACTCGCTACATGGGCAATATTGATGTCCCCTTATTATATGATCTTCGTCCCACAAAAGGCTATCAAAGGTCAAGCCTTGGCGGACTTTTTGGCAGCCCACCCGGGTTCGGAATCATTCAGGATATATGAAGAAATTCCAGATGAGGTCGTCGACTCGAATGCAGCCTCTCACGATAACATATGGCGAATGTTCTTCGACGGCACTTCAAGAACAGGACCCAAGGGCAACATCATTGTCGGAGTCGGGGTGGTGCTAGTCTCCCCTTCCGGATTGGTGATTAACCGTGCTTACTCCCTCACAGAACCCTGCTCTAACAATATGGCCGAGTACAACGCTCTTGTCATTGGCCTCCAACTTGCAAGGGAGCTGGGGGTAGAATATCTTGAAGTATACGGCGATTCTCAGTTAATCTTCAATCAAATCCGGGTCTCATACGAAGTTCACCACGAAGACATGATCCCCTATCACCAAATAGCAATCGACATCATCTCGTCGTTCGAGGGGTTCTTCATCGAACACGTCCCCAGACTCCGAAATATCGAAGCCGATGCCTTAGCAGGCCTGGCCGCTTCCCTAGCAGTGTCGAATCATACCCATCAATCGGTAGATGTGAGAGGCCACGAGCTGGTCTGTCCCAAGAACAATATTCAATTCGTGGCAAGTTATTCCGCTCAGGCGATTGATGATGCCCCAGATTGGAGACAACCATTCATCGACTTCGTCGTCTACGACATCCTCCCCGAGAACCCAAAGGAGGCCACCTCCATTAGACGGCGTTCCCTCAGATTCTTCTACGATACAGAGACGAAAAAGCTGTATCGGCGATCCTACGATGGATTATTGCTTCGGTGTCTGTCAAACACAGAAGCCAAAGAAGCCGTACGAGAAGCGCATGACGGTGTCTGCGGGGCCCATCAGCCTGGTCCTAAATTGCAAGACCGTCTTCGCCGAATGGGCTACTACTGGCCCACAATGGTAGCGGATGCGATAGACTACGCAAAAAGGTGCAAAGCCTGCCAAGTCCACGCAGACTTCATTCACCAGCCATCCGAATTTCTACATCCGACAGTGGCATCCTGGCCCTTCGAAGCATGGGAGATGGATATCATCGGTCCGATTACTCCACCTTCCTCCCGAGGACATCGCTTCATACTCGCAATCACAGACTACTTCTCTAAATGGGCGGAAGCTGTCCCGCTTACAGAAGTCAAGACTTCAAACGTGATCAGCTTCCTTAAGCATCACGTCATCTATCGCTTTGGATTGCCCCGGAGGATCATCCACGATAACGGTCTGCAGTTTATAAGCCACGCCTTTTATCGATTCTGCGACAAGCACCACATCCAGAATATTGCTTTGACGCCATACAACCCAGCAGCGAATGTGTAACACCCCAGTCCCAAACTACGTAGGACTAAGAACGTAGACATGCCAGCTGTATTCATACGAAGTATACTCCAATATATGGAAGCCTCGTATAAATACATAAGCTGTAAAATATAGAAAAACCATAACTAACCTCATCCACGCAGAATAAATGAATAAAAGATCATATAAAGATAATGAATTGTCTTGATACAATATGTTGGGCGGAGACAAATCCACTACCAACAAAATAAGTAAAGTACATAGAAAATGAAATGAGTGGCGAGCGAAGCGAAGACGATCCAAGTGCAATCATCCTCGAGAAATAGCAACGAACACGGCTAGAGCTAAAGCACCTGCGAAAGACAATAGCACACACCTGGCAAGACAACCAGGTCCTCAGAGGGACGTAACAAGACACCTAATAGCATGCCATATAAACTGAATAAATATTGCTCAATAAATAAGTAAATCGAATTTATAACATGGTCCAATACGCACCTACTGAACGAGCGTACCATCCCTCCAACCAAACAAGGACAGGAGATGGTAAACTAATTTACGGCGACGTATCTTTTCATGCTAATAATCCGATATGGTATCCGGACCCCAACAAGGTTCAATACCTTCTCATCGAAGTAGTAAGTCACACCTACAACCAAACAAGGACAAGATGTGACGAACTAATCCGCGACAAGTTATTGTTCCAAGTCACGGTCAGGTCCAAGTACCCAAACCAAAAGTACTCGTACCTAACGGATAGGGTAGCCTACCGTTCTAAGTGAAATGTAGTTAAGAACAATCCTTCCTACGTATGGGCCCTGGCTGAATAGGATCGGCGTAGTCCCCCTTTGGGCACCAGAGGCCCCAGCAGGAAGAGCATGAATAATCATGTGTCATCAACCCCGTATCTCCAGCGGAGAGTCCAAGTCACAAGGGAAGTGCATCGAAGCCCATACGCTAAGGAATTGTCCTCCCTGCCCAATGCCTATTATGTTGTATCCACAATATTAACCTCTATAACCGCTAAGTCAAACTAGCATGCAACCTCTATTAGCGGTTATTCCTATCGCACGGCTTGTACGTACTGGTGGCCAGCCAATCACGCACTTCCGTGTTCTACATGCGACACACAACTTCGTGTTTACAACGTGTCAAGGCCAATGAATACGACACACAAGGTGGTCCCTTAAATCTAGGTTTAATTTGTAAGAAAATAATACACAGCAGAAAATATAAAAGAACAGTTATGCCATGTATCACAGTTTATAAAGAAAATAATAGACATGCATGAAATATGAGCTAAAAATAATTAAACAGCTAATGGCAAGGTGTCTTGCCTGATATTGTGTCCGGTGTGCTGCGATGATCACGATGGCACGATCTGCAACTTCGGTGCAACTACTATGCAAGGTGACCATGGATGGTGACACGGTCGGTTCCATTGGGTCCAGGACGGTCCAATTGGTTAGGATGGACATAAGGTAGTCTAGATTTGGTGACAGGATAGGAATAAGAGGTTTGGTTACGGCCAGAAGAAATATCAAAGAATAATGAATAACTATAATATACTAATTTTAAAGAATATCCTAAAACTAGTCTTCATGAGTCAAAATATTTATAAGAAAAATACTTAAAATACCTAAAGTCAAGAAAATCATTTTCGGCAGAAACTCTAGTTTCGTCAAAAATGGAATTGGTAGAAACTATATTACTTTAGTCCAAAAAATATTTTTGATAAATATAAAAACTAGGAAAATGTTTTTAGGGCTAGACCTAAATTTTGAAGTCACATAAATAGCTCTAAGCCCTATACTACACATATAGTTGGAAAAATAATATTATGTAATTCTCAAAATAATAACTTTAATAATAGTATAAAAATAAGTATAATAAAAATACTAATGTCAATAATAATAGTTATAAACTAAATATCGTATTAGTATATCTAATATTACTTATAATATTATACATAAAGATAATATAAATTATTTATACACTATATATTTTGTAAAAATCCTAACAGTAAGAAGAATAAAATAACATGATGACAGTAATCGTAATAATAATAATAATAATAGAAATATTAATAATCATAATAATAATAATAACAATAAAACAAATTAATAAATCCGAACAGTTGTCCCTTTCCTCAAAATTTTACTGTTTCCCAAGATAGCTCCTTCTCGGTTTCACGCGAGTAAAGGGGACACAGCTCAGAATGTGGAAAGAGAAGAATAAAGGAAAAGAAAAAAAATTTCCAAAGCAACAGCTGTTGCTTTCCATTCTCTTTCGAGAGAGGGAGAGAGAAAGTAAACGATAGGTTCGGTCGGACTGGGTCGGATTGTGGATCGGGAATTGGTGGAGATGGCAGGGAGATGATGGTGTTGGCGACGTCGGCAGCGGGTGAAGGTGGACGGGTTAAAGGGATAGGGATAGAGTTTATTGTTAGAAATTTTTGTGTCGGGTGTGTCCGACACGGAGGAGGAGAATTATAATGTATATGTAAAAATATCATAGAATAAGAATGGGAAGCGGACATGGACACGAACACGGACACGAGGCACTATTTGGGTTATGGAATTTGTGGAGGATGAATTATGGAGGAATAAAAATATTGGAGGAGTACCTGCCTATTTATAGGATGTGGGAATTCCCAATTAGATATGGACTAGGATATTTAAAACCCAATGTAGATAATTCATATATTAATTTAAATCAAATCCAAATTCAAATCCCAATCCAAATCCAATTTCAAATTAAATATCCAATTTAAACCAAATTAATTCTTAGTTTAAAACGAATAGGATAAATCAAATTTCTAATATTTAACTATTTAAATAAATACATAAATTCAAATCAATATTTAAATCGTCACACTAAATTCAAAATATGTTTTCCAAAAATATTAATAATAATTAATTTCGAAAATTACATTATTTATAATAACCAAATAAATAATTACGAAAATATATGTTTGTACAATTAATATTTATAAAGATATACTTTTCCAATTTATAGAAAAAAATTTATTTATTATACAAAGGAAAGGCTTTTCATAAAAGTCATAAACTTAAAAATATTAGCTAGAAATAATTTTTATCTACATTAAAATAATAAAAATAATGTTTTTCCAAAATATGTACGCTCGTCCATATTCGCACTCGACGAGCAAGAAAAATAATTTTGTACGCGACGTACAATACGAGTACGCGACGTAAAATACGAAATTTTAAATCGGTACTAAATTTAATATATAAAAAAAATAGTAGAAAATTTAGGGGTTTTACATCCTATCCGACTTAAAAGAATTTCGTCCTCGAAATTAAGAATTCGTAGGGGGTGAAGAGACACAAGGGGGTGTCGATGGGAAACAATCTATAATAAATCATGCCGCAGGAATTCGCGATCTAGATCGTAGAAAAACAATACGACATGGTCATGGGTATTAAAGAGTCACGATTAAGAGAGCGAAATAGATTCAAAGCGATTAGAGGATTTTGATAGGGCCGAGTAGTTTAGGATGAAGATATAGCAACATCGAGTGAGAAGGGTCATAGCCGATAGGAAGGTTAGATGAAGTTCTAGTATGACGATTTCGTCCTTCGAAAATAGGTGAGGGCGAAGCAATATAGAGTTCGAAGGAGGCGTTTATCGAATAAGAATACGTGATTCAAAGACGATCGAAAGTTTCAATGGAATTGTCAAGGCGGTCGTGGATGGGATTCTAGAGGACAAGTTTAACTATGTCCCCATCCACGTAGAATAATAGGCAAAAGCGAACCAAAGTGCACTTGGTTGATCAGACCATTATGCACCGGTTCTGATTAGACAACATGTTAGTGGGAGCTCTTCCAATAACACATGTCTTGAACAACCTCGATAAAAAGATAAGCTTGCAAAAACTAGGCTACATTAGCATCATTAGTCAAATGGTAAATACATAGGCACGAGATATTTAGATAAAAAGCAGACTGATTCTAAGTCATACAGTTGTCCTATAGTCTTCTTGTCCAAGTCCTTGGTTGGCTAGACGGGTTAGGTCCTTTAGATTCTAGGATCTAAATAAGCTTGCTACTATAGGTCACTAGGTCAAAGGGGTTGCTAGTTCATAAGGTATTCTACCCAACTTAATTTAAACTAATGGTGTTTGGGACAACTAACTAATAGAGTCAACCTCTAGCAAGCACGAAGGAAAGATAAGAATAGAGATGGAAGGAAGCAAGCAAGATGCAATTGATGAGTCAAACGGTAGATAAAATCAAGGAAAGAGGTCAAGTATGTGGATGAGATCCTAGACTTCTAATCCTATACGCAGGTTTGCTTGGTACGGTAAAGTAACCAAACAATTTATCTTGACCTGCATGGGCTACCACAAAAACATATAATGCCCCAGTCCCAAACTACGTATGACTAAGAACGTAGACATGCCAGCTGTATTCATACGAAGTATACTCCAATATATGGAAGCCTCGTATAAATACATAAGCTGTAAAATATAGTAAAACCACAACTAATCTCATCCACGCAGAATAAATGAATAAAAGATCATATAAAGATAATGAATTGTCTTGATACAATATGTTGGGCGGAGACAAATCCACTACCAACAAAATAAGTAAAGTACATAGAAAATGAAATGAGTGGCGAGCGAAGCGAAGACGATCCAAGTGCAATCATCCTCGAGAAATAGCAACGAACACGGCTAGAGCTAAAGCACCTGCGAAAGACAATAGCACACACCTGGCAAGACAACCAGGTCCTCAGAGGGACGTAACAAGACACATAATAGCATGCCATATAAACTAAATAAATATTGCTTAATAAATAAGTAAATCGAATTTATAACATGGTCCAATACGCACCTACTGAACGAGCGTACCATCCCCTCAACCAAACAAGGACAGGAGATGGTAAACTAATTCACGACGACATATCTTTTCATGCTAATAATCCGATATGGTATCCGGACCCCAACAAGGTTCAATACCTTCTCATCGAAGTAGTAAGTCACACCTACAACCAAACAAGGACAAGATGTCACGAACTAATCCGTGACAAGTTATTGTTCCAAGTCACGGTCAGATACAAGTACCCAAATCAAAAGTACTCGTACCTAACGGATAGGGTAGCCTACCGTTCTAAGTGAAATGTAATTAAGAACAATCCTTCCTACGCAAGGGCCCTGGCTGAATAGGATCGGCGTAGTCCCCCTTTGGGCACCAGAGGCCCCAACAGGAAGAGCATGAATAATCATGTGTCATCAACCCCGTATCTCCAGCGGAGAGTCCGGGTCACAAGGGAAGTGCATCGAAGCCCATACGCTAAGGAATTGTCCTCCCCGCCCAATGCCTATTATGTTGTATCCACAACATTAACCTCTATAACCGCTAAGTCAAACTAGTATGCAACCTCTATTAGCGGTTATTCCTATCGTACGGCTTGTACGTACTGGTGGCCAGCCAATCATGCACTTCCGTGTTCTACATGCGACACATAACTTCGTGTTTACAACGTGTCAAGGCCAATGAATGCGACACACAAGGTGGTCCCTTAAATCTAGGTTTAATTTGTAAGAAAATAATACATAGCAGGAAATATAAAAGAACAGTTATGCCATGTATCACAGTTTATAAAGAAAATAATAGACATGCATGAAATATGAGCTAAAAATAATTAAACAGCTAATGGCAAGGTGTCTTGCCTGATATTGCGTCCGGTGTGCTGCGATGATCACGATGGCACGATCTGCAATTTCGGTGCAACCACTATGCAAGGTGACCATGGATGGTGACACGGTCGGTTCCATTGGCTCCAGGACGGTCCAATTGGTAAGGATGGACATAAGGTAGTCTAGATTTGGTGACAGGATAGGAATAAGAGGTTTGGTTACGGCCAGAAGAAATATCAAAGAATAATGAATAACTATAATATACTAATTTTAAAGAATATCCTAAAACTAGTCTTCATGAGTCAAAATATTTATAAGAAAAATACTTAAAATGCCTAAAGTCAACGAAATCATTTTCGGCAGAAACTCTAGTTTCGTCAAAAATGGAATTGGTAGAAACTATATTACTTTAGTCCAAAAAATATTTTTGATAAATATAAAAACTAGGAAAATGTTTTTAGGGCTAGACCTAAATTTTGAAGTCACATAAATAGCTCTAAGCCCTATACTACACATATAGTTGGAAAAATAATATTATGTAATTCTTAAAATAATAACTTTAATAATAGTATAAAAATAAGTATAATAAAAATACTAATGTCAATAATAATAGTTATAAACTAAATATCGTATTAGTGTAACTAATATTACTTATAATAATATACATAAAGATAATATAAATTATTTATACACTATATATTATGTAAAAATCCTAACAGTAAGAAGAATAAAATAACATGATGACAGTAATAGTAATAATAATAATAATAATAATAGAAATATTAATAATCGTAATAATAATAATAACAATGAAATAATAATAATAATAATAATAATAATCAAATAAAACAAATTAATAAATTCGAACAGTTGTCCCTTTCCTCAAAATTTTACTGTTTCCTAAGACAGCTCCTTCTCGGTTTCACGCGAGTAAAGGGGACACAGCTCAGAATGTGTAAAGAGAAGAATAAAGAAAAAGAAAAAAATTTCCAAAGCAACAGCTGTTGCTTTCCCTTCTCTTTCGAGAGAGGGAGAGAGAAAGTAAACGATAGAATAGGAAGAGAGAGAGAGAAATCGAGAGAGAGCATCAATGGAGAGTGAGAGACGACAGGGAGAAAGGAGAGCGGAACGGCTGAGGGGTGAACGGAGGCGTCGATCGAGGCGGCGGACGGGCACGCACGGGGCGGGGAACCGCGGTGGAAGAAAGAGTTTTGGGGGGTTTACTCGGCGAAGAGCAGAGCTCGCTGGTTAGGGCTCATCGGCGGGCGGATCTCGGTCGCTTGCCCGGAGAAGCAGCGCCGGTGGTGAGGACGATGGGGTCAGCGCCCAGCTCGGCGGCGAGAGGTGGCTCGCGCGCGGCAGTGGACTCGGGTGAGGCGGAGGAAGGCCAGGGCGGACAGGGGAAGTGGGGGTCGGCCGGCGAGGCGCTCGTGGACGGCGGCGGGCGCGGCCGTGAAGGGGAAGGGCCGCAAGGTCGGCGCCGGCGGAGACCGCGGCGGTGCTGGAGGCGGGGCTCCGGTCGACGGCGAGGTAAGTTTTTAGGGTTAGGGTTGGTCTTCTTCCTTTTGTGTGCTGGTTTTGGGTTGCCGTGGCGGTTGCCGCGGTGGTGGTGTTGATTTGGGTGTCAGGTCTAACGACCAGTGGCCGGGGTCTGGGTCGAGGGGCGTGGTCGACAGATGAGGATTTCTTTTTTCTAGTCTGTTGTTGCTGTTGCGTGGTGGCTGGTGGCTGGTGGGATTGGCTGACGGCGATGGGGGTTTGTCGGGGCTGTCTTTGGTTGGCGGGATTGGGTTACTGTCTAGGTGGAGGTCGGAGTAGGCGGGACAAGGAGGTTGGTGAAGATGGTTGTTGACAGCGGTGGTCGGTGGCTGTGGTCGAGTCGGGGTCGGGTTGGTGGCCGTAGCCGCGGGGGTTGGTCGTAGGTTCGGTCGGACTTGGTCGGATTGTGGATCGGGAATTGGTGGAGATGGCAGGAGATGATGGTGTTGGCGACGTCGGCAGCGGGTGAAGGTGGACGGGTTAGAGGGATAGGGATAGAGTTTATTGTTAGAAATTTTTGTGTCGGGTGTGTCCGACACGGAGGAGGAGAATTATAACGTATATGTAAAAATATCATAGAATAAGAATGGGAAGCGGACATGGACACGAACACGGACACGAGGCACTATTTGGGTTATGGAATTTGTGGATAAAAATATTGGAGGAGTACCTGCCTATTTATAGGATGTGGAAATTCCCAATTAGATATGGACTAGGATATTTAAAACCCAATGTAGATAATTCATATATTAATTTAAATCAAATCCAAATTCAAATCCCAATCCAAATCCAATTTCAAATTAAATATCCAATTTAAACCAAATTAATTCTTAGTTTAAAACGAATAGGATAAATCAAATTTCTAATATTTAACTATTTAAATAAATGCATAAATTTAAATCAATATTTAAATCGTCACACTAAATTCAAAATATGTTTTCCAAAAATATTAATAATAATTAATTTCGAAAATTACATTATTTACAATAACCAAATAAATAATTACGAAAATATATGTTTGTACAATTAATATTTATATAGATATACTTTTCCAATTTATAGAAATTTTTTTTATTTATTATACAAATGAAAGGCTTTTCATAAAAGTCATAAACTTAAAAATATTAGCTAGAAATAATTTTTATCTACATTAAAATAATAAAAATAATATTTTTCCAAAATATGTACGCTCGTCCATATTCGCACTCGACGAGCAAGAAAAATAATTTCGTGCGCGACGTACAATACGAGTACGCGACGTACAATACGAAATTTTAAATCGGTACTAAATTTAATATATAAAAAAAATTGTAGAAAATTTAGGGGTTTTACATCCTACCCAACTTAAAAGAATTTTGTCCTCGAAATTAAGATTTCGTAGGGGGTGAAGAGACACAAGGGGGTGTCGATGGGAAACAATCTATAATAAATCATGCCGTAGGAATTCGCGATCTAGATCGTAGAAAAACAATACGGCATGGTCGTGGGTATTGAAGAGTCACGATTAAGAGAGCGAAATAGATTCAAAGCGATTAGAGGGTTTTGATAGGGCCGAGTAGTTTAGGATGAAGATATAGCAACATCGAGTGAGAAGGGTCATAGCCGATAGGAAGGTTAGAGGAAGTTCTAGTATGACGATTTCGTCCTTCGAAAATAGGTGAGGGCGAAGCAATATAGAGTTCGAAGGAGGCGTTTATCGAATACGAATACGTGATTCAAAGACGATCGAAAGTTTCAATGGAATTGTCAAGGCGGTCGTGGATGGGATTATAGAGGACAAGTTTAACTATGTCCCCATCCACGTAGAATAATAGGCAAAAGCGAACCAAAGTGCACTTGGTTGATTAGACCATTATGCACCGGTTCTGATTAGACAACATGTTAGTGGGAGCTCTTCCAATAACACATGTCTTGAACAAGCTCGATAAAAAGATAAGCTTACAAAAACTAGGTTACATTAGCATTATTAGTCAAATGGTAAATACATAGGCACAAGATATTTAGATAAAAAGCAGACTGATTCTAAGTCATACAGCTGTCCTATAGTCTTCTTGTCCAAGTCCTTGGTTGGCTAGACGGGTTAGGTCCTCTAGATTCTAGGATTTAAATAAGCTTGCTACTATAGGTCACTAGGTCAAAGGGGTTGCTAGTTCATAAGGTATTCTACCCAACTTAATTTAAACTAATGGTGTTTGGGACAACTAACTAATAGAGTCAACCTCTAGCAAGCACGAAGGAAAGATAAGAATAGAGATGGAAGAAAGCAAGCAAGATGCAATTGATGAGTCAAACGGTAGATAAAATCAAGGAAAGAGGTCAAGTATGTGGATGAGATCCTAGACTTCTAATCCTATACGCAGGTTTGCTTGGTACGGTAAAGTAACCAAACAATTTATCTTGACCTGCATGGGCCACCACAAAAACATGTAACGCCCCAGTCCCAAACTACGTAGGACTAAGAACGTAGACATGCCAGCTGTATTCATACGAAGTATACTCCAATATATGGAAGCCTCGTATAAATACATAAGCTGTAAAATGCAGTAAAACAACAACTAATCTCATCCACGCAGAATAAATGAATAAAAGATCATATAAAGATAATGAATTGTCTTGATACAATATGTTGGCGGAGACAAATCTACTACCAACAAAATAAGTAAAGTACATAGAAAATAAAATGAGTGGCGAGCGAAGCGAAGACGATCCAAGTGCAATCATCCTCGAGAAATAGCAACGAACACGGCTAGAGCTAAAGCACCTGCGAAAGACAATAGCACACATCTGGCAAGACAACCAGGTCCTCAGAGGGACGTAACAAGACACATAATAGCATGCCATATAAACTGAATAAATATTGCTCAATAAACAAGTAAATCGAATTTATAACATGGTCCAATACGCACCTACTGAACGAGCGTACCATCTCCCCAACCAAACAAGGACATGAGATGGTAAACTAATTCACGGCGATGTATCTTTTCATGCTAATAATCCGATATGGTATCCGGACCCCAACAAGGTTCAATACCTTCTCATCGAAGTAGTAAGTCACACCTACAACCAAACAAGGACAAGATGTGACGAACTAATCCGAGACAAGTTATTGTTCCAAGTCACGGTCAGATACAAGTACCCAAACCAAAAGTACTCGTACCTAACGGATAGGGTAGCCTACCGTTCTAAGTGAAATATAGTTAAGAACAATCCTTCCTACGCATGGGCCCTGGCTGAATAGGATCGGCGTAGTCCCCCTTTGGACACCAGAGGCCCCAGCAGGAAGAGCATGAATAATCATGTGTCATCAACCCCGTATCTCCAGCGGAGAGTCCGGGTCACAAGGAAAGCGCATCGAAGCCCATACGCTAAGGAATTGTCCTCCCCGCCCAATGCCTATTATGTTGTATCCACAACATTAACCTCTATAACCGCTAAGTCAAACTAGCATGCAACCTCTATTAGCGGTTATTCCTATCGCACGGCTTGTACGTACTGGTGGCCAGCCAATCATGCACTTCCGTGTTCTATATACGACACACAACTTCGTGTTTACAACGTGTCAAGGCCAATGAATACGACACACAAGGTGGTCCCTTAAATCTAGGTTTAATTTGTAATAAAATAATACACAGCAGGAAATATAAAAGAACAGTTATGCCATGTATCACAGTTTATAAAGAAAATAATAGACATGCATGAAATATGAGCTAAAAATAATTAAACAGCTAATGGCAAGGTGTCTTGCCTGATATTGCGTCCGGTGTACTGCGATGATCACGATGGCATGATCTGCAACTTCGGTGCAACCACTATGCAAGGTGACCATGGATGGTGACACGGTCGGTTCCATTGGGTCCAGGACGGTCCAATTGGTTAGCATGGACATAAGGTAGTCTAGATTTGGTGACAGGATAGGAATAAGAGGTTTGGTTACGGCCAGAAGAAATATCAAAGAATAATGAATAACTATAATATACTAATTTTAAAGAATATCCTAAAACTAGTCTTCATGAGTCAAAATATTTATAAGAAAAATACTTAAAATGCCTAAAGTCAAGAAAATCATTTTCGGCAGAAACTCTAGTTTCGTCAAAAATGGAATTGGTAGAAACTATATTACTTTAGTCCAAAAAATATTTTTGATAAATATAAAAACTAGGAAAATGTTTTTAGGGCTAGACCTAAATTTTGAAGTCAATAAATAGCTCTAAGCCCTATACTACACATATAGTTGGAAAAATAATATTATGTAATTCTCAAAATAATAACTTTAATAATAGTATAAAAATAAGTATAATAAAAATACTAATGTCAATAATAATAGTTATAAACTAAATATCGTATTAGTGTAACTAATATTACTTATAATAATATACATAAAGATAATATAAATTATTTATACACTATATATTTTGTAAAAATCCTAACAGTAAGAAGAATAAAATAACATGATGACAGTAATAGTAATAATAATAATAATAGAAATATTAATAATCATAATAATAACAATGAAATAATAATAATAATAATAATAATAATAATAATAATAATAATAATAATAATAATCAAATAAAACAAATTAATAAATCCGAACAGTTGTCCATTTCCTCAAAATTTTACTGTTTCCCAAGACAGCTCCTTCTCGGTTTCACACGAGTAAAGGGGACACAGCTCAGAATGTGGAAAGAGAAGAATAAAGGAAAAGAAAAAAATTTCCAAAGCAACAGCTGTTGCTTTCCCTTCTCTTTCGAGAGAGGGAGAGAGAAAGTAAACGATAGAATAGGAAGAGAGAGAAAGAGAAATTGAGAGAGAGCATCAATGGAGAGTGAGAGACGACAGGAAGAAAGGAGAGCGGAACGGCTGAGGGGTGAACGGAGGCGTCGATCGAGGCGACGGACGGGCACGCGCGGGGCGGGGAACCGCGGTGGAATTAAGGGTTTTGGGGGGTTTGCTCGACGAAGTGCAGAGCTCGCTGGTTAGGGCTCATCGGCGGGCGGATCTCGGTCGCTTGCCCGGAGGAGCAGCGCCGGTGGTGAGGACTATGGGGTCAGCGCCCAGCTCGACGGCGAGAGGTGGCTTGCGCGCGGCAGTGGACTCGGGTGAGGCGGACGAAGGCCAGGGCGGACAGGGGAAGTGGGGGTCGGCCGGCGAGGCGCTCGTGGACGGCGGCGGGCGCGGCCGTGAAGGGGAAGGGCGGCACGGTCGGCGCCGGCGGAGACCGCGACGGTACTGGAGGCGGGGCTCCGGTCGACGGCAAGGTAAGTTTTTAGGGTTAGGGTTGGTTTTCTTCCTTTTGTGTGCTGGTTTTGGGTTGCCGTGGCGGTTGCCGCGGTGGTGGTGTTGATTTGGGTGTCGGGTCTAACGACAAGTGGCCGGGGTCTGGGTCGAGGGGCGTGGTCGACAGGTGAGGATTTCTTTTTTCTATTCTGTTGTTGCTGTTCCGTGGTGGCTGGTGGCTGGTGGGATTGGCTGACGGCGATGGGGGTTTGTCGGGGCTGTCTTTGGTTGGCGGGATGGGGTTACTGTCTAGGTGGTGGTCGGAGTAGGCGGGACAAGGAGGTTGGTGAAGATGGTTGTTGACAGCGGTGGTCGGTGGCTGTGGTCGAGTCGGGGTCGGGTTGGTGGCCGTAGCCGTGGGCTTGGTCGTAGGTTCGGTCGGACTTGGTCGGATTGTGGATCGGGAATTGGTGAAGATGGCAGGGAGATGATGGTGTTGGCGACGTCGGCAGCGGGTGAAGGTGGACGGGTTAGAGGGATAGGGATAGAGTTTATTGTTAGAAATTTTTGTGTCAGGTGTGTCCGACACGGAGGAGAAGAATTATAATATATATGTAAAAATATCATGGAATAAGAATGGAAAGCGGACATGGACACGAACACGGACACGAGGCATTATTTGGGTTATGGAATTTGTGGAGGATGAATTATGGAGGAATAAAAATATTGCAGGAGTACCTGCCTATTTATAGGATATGGGAATTCCCAATTAGATATGGACTAGGATATTTAAAACCCAATGTAGATAATTCATATATTAATTTAAATCAAATCCAAATTCAAATCCAAATCCAAATCCAATTTCAAATTAAATATCCAATTTAAACCAAATTAATTCTTAGTTTAAAACGAATAGGATAAATCAAATTTCTAATATTTAACTATTTAAATAAATACATAAATTCAAATCAATATTTAAATCGTCACACTAAATTCAAAATATGTTTTCCAAAAATATTAATAATAATTAATTTTGAAAATTACATTATTTACAATAACCAAATAAATAATTACAAAAATATATGTTTGTACAATTAATATTTATATAGATATTCTTTTCCAATTTATAGAAAAAAAATTTATTTATTATACAAATGAAAGGCTTTTCATAAAAGTCATAAACTTAAAAATATTAGCTAGAAATAATTTTTATCTACATTAAAATAATAAAAATAATGTTTTTCCAAAATATGTACGCTCGTCCATATTCGCACTCGACGAGCAAAAAAAATAATTTCGTGCGCGACGTATAATATGAGTACGCGACGTACAATACGAAATTTTAATATATAAAAAAAAAGTAGAAAATTTAGGGGTTTTACAGAATGGGTTAGCAGAAGCATTCAACAAAGCCATCATCAAGTTACTCAAGAAGTTCGTATCATCCAACAAACGCGACTGGAACGAGAAGCTTGGTGAATGCTTATGGACGTACCGTACCACGGTCCGAACAGCCACAAGGAATACACCATTCTCCCTGGTGTACGGGAGTGAGGCAGTTCTCCCATTAGAGACTCAAATACCCTCACTCCGTGTCGCCCTCATTTATCAATTGACGACGGATGATAACTACCGACGCCGACTGCAAGAGTTGGAGGCCTTAGATGAAAAGCGCCTCCTAGCTCAACAAAGGATCGAACTATACAAAGCACGCATCTCCGGAGCCTTTAACAAGAAGGTCAAGATCAGAACATTCCAAGTGGGCGATCTCGTTCTGGCAGTCCGGAGACCGATGGTCATGACTCACAAGACCGCCGACAAGTTCCAGCCAAAATGGGAAGGCCCATTTATCATTGAGTCCGTATTCTCCAACGGAGCTTACCGCCTCGCAAAACATAATGGGGATTTGCTCATGTTGCCCGTCAACGACAAGTTCCTGAAGAAATACTATGTCTAAAATGACATTCTCCAGATCATCGAGTTATGTGCCCGCTGGTACCGCTGAACTCACATCCACAATTTTCCAGATTTTCGAGTCACGAGCCCGCTAGCACCGCTGAACTCACCATTACAATTTTCCTAGATCGTTGAATCACGTACCCACTGGTACCGCTGAACTCACACTCACCATTCTCTAGATTCCCGAGTCATGTACCCTCTCATGCCTCTGAACTCACATCCACAACATCCCAGATTATCGAGTCATGTGCCCGCTAGTGCCACTGAACTTACACTTTCACAATATCGAGTCATGTACCCGCGGGTACCTCTGAACTCACATCCCGGTCACTCTTTCAGATAGTAAGTCATGTATGATCATACCTCTGAACTTTCTTCCAGGAAGAGATCCTCCCTCATGATCCAATACCCGTACTTCCGGTGCACAAAAAGGATAAGCGATCCACAAATTTCTAAAACGGCCATGTCCTCATTACCTCTGAGTCGTTTCACTTCCGCCAAAAACAAATCACCCCCTACATAGAACTTCCATGTCCTCATTACCTCTGAGTCGTTCTATGTACCCCCTCTTCATTGAGCCCACTCCTGCCATGTCCTCATTATCTCTGAGTGGGAAGGCTCCGACGAAGAAACCTTCATACTTGCCATGTCCTCATTACCTCTGAATAAGTATGTCGATTCCCTTTCAACCTATTATCTGTACCCACAATCGGAGTACGACAAGGATAATAGGTCCACAAATGTCCTCTGTTGACCACAAATGTCCTCTGTTGACCACAAATGTCCTCTGTTGACCACAAATATCCTCCATGAATTCACTCCTGCCATGTCCTTATTACCTCTGAGTAGGAAGATTCCACGATAAAACCCTCATGCTTGTCATGTCCTCATAACCTCTGAGCAAGTATATTGGTTTCCTTTCATCCTATTAACCGTATCCTAAGCTAAGGTACGCCAAGGATAATAGGCCCACAAATATACTCTGCTAAGTTTCTTAGCACAAGCCCACCATCTCATCATGTCCCGGGAGCCCAGCTGCTCTACGGCATTCTTTTTCCCGATACCGAGAACACCCATGACCACTTTGCCATGGCTGTTCCAGGTATCCTAACCAAACTTGTTATCCGTACCTAAAATCAGGGTATGCCATGGATGAAGAGTCCACAAACAAGTCCCCCGTGCGGGGCAGATACCACCATCATATCATGGGTACAACAAGCAATGCAAATGAAGGGTAGAATGGAAAGTACTCTTTATTTGAAAGAAGGAAAAAGCATTACATCTTTTGGGACCACGTCCCTCTCAAAAAGAAAATAGAAACAAAACAAAAGAAAGAAAAGCCAACTACATTTCGGCATTACTCAATTCTAGGAGACGGCTTCTCACTGAGGTGGTCCCCCGCTCAATCCGCTGTCGAGCCCGACGCTCAGCCTCCCGGAATAACCGCTCCCCATCGTCCAAATCCATGAGCACCTGGCAGTCATCTTCCAACTTCTTTAGGGCAGTTTCCAGGTCAGTTGAAGCTTGATTAACCCTGTCAGCCTCCCGAACAATCAGCCCCCTGTCAGTACGGGCAACCTCAAGTTCGGACTCCAAGAAAGTCAACTTCCTCTGAAGTGCAAGAATCTGCTCCTGCGTGTCAATAATCTCACGAGAGGCAGTCTCCTCCCGGGCTGTGCGTCTTCATTCGCGTGACTCATTGATCATACCGATCAGATAAATTGCTGAGGTCCTTCAGTATGGCCGACCTGGTTTTATCCCGAACAGCTTTAGTCCTCTCTATGACAGCGATAAGGGAACCTCGCTCCTCATTTATAACAGCAGACAGATCATCCTGCCGCAATACCCGGAGCTCGGCCACCAGCCGATCAGCCTCTAACAATTTCGCCTCCAGAAATACGGCCATCCCTGCATCACCAGGAAGATTCCTAAGGATATCGACTTGACCCTGGGCGCATTGCCGGGCCAAGGTAAAGGAGGTCCCTCTTTCCACGGCAGCTTCTATTCTCCTCTTCAAATGACGATAAAAACTGGCAACCACGTCCTGTAACGCATCATCCAAAACTTCCGCAGAGGATGGCGTCAGAGGAAGCGAGGACGGTAACATCGGAGGAGTGACGCTGGAGCTTACCACCAGAGGAACAGAGTCTGAGCAGAACGAAGCATGAATGGCGGCCAACTCGTCTTCTGCCGTCCGGAGAGCTTGGATACTCGGTAGGACAGAAAGGTCGATTCTCGGAGCCACCGGAGCAGAAGATGATGCAAGGACCATCGTTCCCTGCCCCGACTGCCCCGATACCTGGCCCGCTAAACTCGAGCCCCCAGAAGGCCCATCAAAATGAGTCGAAAGGTGAAGAGGTACACCCCTCTCCACCAGTGCCCCTTCGGCTGGGTTTGACTCAACAATGTCCATCCTCGGCACTAGAGAGACAGGACCTGTATGCCCAGAATAACAATCAATCGACGTAACCCGAAGGACGTGATGATAGAGCAGATAGGCCTCCTCACGGGTTAAGATTCGGCTTATCTTACCAAGGGTGGAGCATGGAGGCTGCAACTCATTCACAGCCGGCATGGTCCCCTCATCCGCAATCTCTAAATTAAGCTCGGCAGTGTCCTCTGTCCCGTCACCTCGAAAGGGGATATGGCTCGATCGGCATCGTCTCGAGGAGATTCCGCGATCCCAGAGATAGACTCACTGAAGCCCCCGCCATCCCGGGTCACCACCTCGGCATCTTGAGACTCCTTTTCTTCTCTTGACACCTACAAACGGAAAAAAAGATGATTAAAATCAAAGCTAGAAGAAAAGAAGGAAGGAAGAATCGAGAGCGGTTTGGTTACCTCTGACACGGGATTGACCTCTTCTCCACTTTCTCTTATAATTAGCTGGCGGTGTCTGGTTGCAACCAGCTTCCGGGAGCGAGATATACCGCCAGCAGGAGAAACTTGTCTACTACGCTTTTGAGCAGGGCCAAGCGCAATGGGTGGCTGATCCTCCAATATCTCATCTGGCAAGATTGGCGGCTGATCCACCTCTACGTCTGCCGCCAGGAGGGTAGAGTCATCTCCATCATGCTCGTTGCCCTCATCATCCTCAGCCACAAAATCCAAATCTGGCACTTCGGCTCTAGTCTTTCTCTTCTTGGCCCCTTGAGGCCCTTCCTCCAGGTCGGTACCAACAATAAAACTGGCACCCGGGTTAAAATCGACTGGAGGTTTGTTCGCCATGATATGGTACAAGGCTGCCATGTATAAGATCTCCACTGACGCCTTAATGGCAGGGACTGAGAAAATGGTACGGGTATGGAATTTGTCGTAGTATTGCCAAGCCCTTATGCCATCAAGAAGGCTGTCCTCAAAGCCCAGACAGGAGCTGCGATTGTCTAAACAAAGCTGGCTGTATCCAAATTGACGGGCAAACCTGCTAGACAGATAAGGCTCCAGAAAAACAGTATTGCGGTTACGATACACCAGATGTACGGGGCGGATGTTACGCAGCCATAGGAGCATCTGGCCGTCCAGAAGTTGAGGGGGCGCAATACCGTCAAGATGTACAGCCTCTATGTCTCTGGCAGTAAAGCGAGGGACGGATACAAAAATATGATACATATCTGCCCTTGCCAATGCCATCCGGCAAGCCTGTATGGTCTCATACTCCCAAGGCTCGTCACGATAGTGGAAGATAAATGCGTCATCATCAGTCACACCGTCTTCAGAGCCCGGTCTCATCAAAGACGGATAATGTATCAACAGCCACCCCATTAAAATAGTGATAGGGCAACTCAGTTCGTTCAAAATCCTTGGTCACGTCGCGAGCAATGACCTTGGAGGTGAAGGTACGAATGCCACGGTGTATGCTGTACACCATGGCCGGAAGGAGAGCTAGCCTGATTCCTAAAACTAACTTTACAGCCGGAAGGATGAAGTTACGACTGATTCTCTCGATAGAACCAGCTCCTCCAGAGACTACACAGTTTTGCAGCCATACCATTAAAAATCCCACCAGGAGTGCATTTTCTGACAACTCTTGGGTATCCTGGTAGAAATAACCGAAAGAGTCAGTTTTACTCCCAAATCTGTCACTGGTGGTGGCCACCCTCTTAGCCGACGACACCAAGTCTTTCACCGCCTCCCGGGATCGAGGGCGACGGGAAGTAATTCGTCCTGAAGCATCTGTCGGGAAGAGATAGTGCACCCAGTCCTTGGTATGGGGAGCATTCCCTTCCGAGTTGTTATCTTTTCTGGCCGTCTGATGATATGTGCTGTAGTGGCACAATATCTCTTGATAAAGGGACATGAAGCCTGGATACTGTCTTTCCAAATCTTCGAACTCCTCATTCGTGGGAGTATACGCCTCAAAAGCTTTGTACCCCCAAGGAAGCTTGGAGATCGCGTGCATTTCGTGGAGCGCAAGCCCCATTTCCCCTATCGGTGTATAGAAAGTTCTCGTATGGCAATTATACATCTCCAGCAGAGACATGAACAGCTTCTTGTTTATGGGCAAGCCATGGCCGGTGCCCCGAATAGCATGGTAAAGGCCAATCTCACACAAAAAGGCCTCATACTTTTGCAAGATCCATGTAAACAGATTGGTCCACGAGGGAACAAGATGTGTCCAACTAGGGAGCGTCAACCGGCCGATGGGGTAGGAGCCCTTCCAAGCAAGTTGATTTATAAAAGTGTCGGTGGTAGAAAATGTGAAATTGGGGCCCGCCACGTTCAGGAAAGTACCCGGGACCAATCCCGTTATAAAACAGCTGGTGTGCCCCTTGCCTGCAGTCACTGACTTCATGCTGTTGTTATAATGGATGTCTCCCACAAACATCCCATCTCGGGTAGGAGTTAAAGTCTCTCCCATCTTTCGGTCTAGTGGAAGCATATTAAACCAAGATAACGGGAAGTGCCGCTCCATTTGGAGGATGCGGATCGCCATCCCGTTAGAGATAAAACTCCAGTTCTCTGACACCTCCAGAATATGACTGTTCTCCACGGTCAAGGCGTCTCCAAAGAAGAAAGCAGGCTTCAAATATTTTCTTTTGAATTTTCCGGAGTTCATCATAGCGTTAAGGAAATGGTAAGACTGGTGCTTGATGGCATTCACTCTAGCCAGAGGCTCATCGTTCGAAAACTGGTTCGTCATATGCTGAACAATATAGTCGTACCTATAGCCGAGAGCGGCTTGGGCGCTACCCACCAAGAGTTCTCCAGCAGTGTTAACCGGCAGATTCACTGAAGAAAAGACAGAGAAAGATAAGTTAAACGGATAGATAAAGAGAGCTGATGGGTGCTTCCAAACCTCATGCGGCTCAGAAAAACATCCATACGGCTCCATGAAGCCTTATGCGGCTCCAAAAGCCTCATGCGGCTCAAGCTCAGAAGAGCACTTATGCGGCTCCGTTCAATAAAAGTCTATGCGGTTTAGCGTCGCTTATGTGACTTCGTCGACGAAGCGCATATGCGGACACGGTGGTTTTTTTATGCGGCTCGCAGCTCAGCCGTAGGACGAACATACGGCTCGCAAAGACTCGTGCATAAAGTATGCGACGTAGCCATGGCAGTTAGGGTTCTTTAAATCATACATTGTCCTTACCAGTAATGGAGGGATGAACGTCAGTATGAACATCGGGTACGACGATCGGCGGAGGAGCAGCCGTATCGAGGCGAAAGTAGAGGCTGCCTTCTTGCCCTTTGCTGCCACGGTCTTCTTGGGAGCCATTAGTTATCGAAGAGGAGAAGGACAATCGAGATAGGAAAGATTTGAGGAAAAAGAAAGAAAGTAAAGAACTCCTCTCTCTCTCAAGCTCCTCTTATTTATAGGAGGACGAGAGGGGGAAGACACGTGGAGTAATAAATTGCCTCGCCTAAAGATAAAACTGACTCCTCGGATTTCGCCCCCTCTCTCATAAAAGAAGATTCACCCAGGGCATAAAATCCCGAGATTTAATAAACCAACCCTTGGGATTCCTCCTAAAGACGGCGCTAAAAGCAAATTTGAGGCAATTAAAGACACGCACACGTGGCAAGGAGCTATGCGGCTAAGCTATCCATGCGGCTGAAACTTCCATACGGCCAAGACATCTATGCGGCTAGAAGAGCTTCCACACGGCCATGCTTCTTATTCAAAGTATTTCAATTTTACAAATTGAAAACTTTGAAGGGGGTCTTGTAGAAGCATGGAAAATGATCCATGCGGCTAGGAAACCCCATACGGCTCATAAAGCCCATGCGGCTCAGAAAGTCATGCGGCATAAGGGACTATGCGGCCCGAGACATCCCATGTGGCTCAAAAGATACGTGGCATAACAGTGTTCCTCTTCGTCCTATGCTGCATTAATTACTTTGACGGCTGACAACTCTGAAAAAAGTGACAGCCCTGACACAAGAGAGGCAATTATGACTCTGTCATAATGACAGACCCCTAGGGAAGAGAAAGAGATCTCTGGCACAATCCCCCGAGATCTATAAGAATGCCACGTGGCCTTTCCACGTGGGCGTTCGTATGCGGCTCGAGCGAAGACTTCCCATACGGTTCAGAATGAAGCCGTCCTATGCGGCTCAGGCCGAAACAGTCCCATGCGGCTCAAGCGGAGGCCTTCTCATGCGGCTCAAGCGGAGGCCTTCTCATGCGGCTCAAGTGGAGGCCTTCCCATACGGCTCAAGCAGACCATTCCCATGCGGTTCAGGCGGATGCATCCCTATGCATCTCGCAATGGTCACCTCCATACGGTTCAAAGGTTCGAAGGGGAGGCCACTACCCAAGCGGCCCTGACACGTGGCTCAATCTTCATGCGGTTCAGATCCTCCCAGTGGCTCCTAAGACACGTGTCCTAAGCCGATCAATTTCTAAGATTTATTGCAATCAGAGATTGGGTCAAATCCCAATAATCTGGAACACGCGACAAGAGAATAAATTAAATTTAATCGCAGACATCAGAAACTCATTATGAGGAAGATTTATTCCAATCAGCATTAATTGCTGATGAGATTTGGTGTAATCTACACTTAATGGTCTATATTCATCACACTCAAAACTAATGGCCTAGATTGACCAATCCACAAGCCGCCGTCATCTCCAGGAAGCAATCATTTGCAACCCTAATGATCACACCCCATTCCTATAAATAGCAAGGTGCCATTCCCTTATAAAGATATACATTCCCTGGCAATATACACAATGGAGAGAGTGTGACCAGAGAGACCCCTTTTCGAGATCAGAGAGAGCACCACATACTTGGAGAGAAAAAGCAGAGAGAGAGCAAAGAGAGAATTTCTTCAACGTTGAACAAATCTTCTGGAGCCAAGGCTGCATACCGATCGTCCAAGGAGTAAGGCAGGGCTGCCGTCGCCTTCCCGAGCCTCTATCGTCACCCCCCAGAATCTAAAATAAATAATTATACTTAGTCTGCTGTACCTAGACTTTCGTCCCTAGGCTTTCTTTGTACAAGCGAGTTTGTATTGTGAGTCTAAGTTCAGTCCTCCCATAAAACTGTTCTGTACTTTTACAATCAATGGCAAACAATTATCATAGCCTATACTCAGGTATTAGAGAACAACAACCCATCTTCATGTACATATCAATACATATCAACCTATTCTCAGATTTTAGTTAAACAATGTAATATGTGTGTGTGTGTGTATTCTCAGGTTTTAGTCTAGCAGTAAATATATTTGTATGTGTATAGAGTGATAATGAGGGTGACATAGATGTGCGTGTGTGTGTCAGATGCATAATGTGACAGGTTGTGTGTGTGTGTTAGGGTTTAGCCATAAACAGTAAAAATATGTGTGTTCTCAGATTTCGTGTGCAGCAGTGGTATAAGTGTTCTCAAGGAAAAAGGTATCATGTTATCTCGTTCAATAACACACACATATATATATAGGTATAACCCCATGCTATATCCCTATTCAATTTTTGAGTATAGGGAATATCAGTCCTTCGAAATCAACCTAAATAGCAAAATTGTGGCATCTGCCACCCCGATTAAAATTTTATGGATTTTTTAATAAATTTTATTTGATTAGATTATGGTTGATTTCTATGATCATAGGATGTCATACCTACTCCCACAGGTAAGTTAGGACCATCTTATGGTTATATAGCCTCTAGGTAGGTTATAAAAACATTCTATAGCTATTTTATAGTTTATTATGATTTTTAGATATTTTAGATAAATTTTAAATATTTATTTTGTGAAGATTTATATATTTTATTGACTTTCATGATTTACCATATGGTCATTCAGGGTTATTTTTGGGACCTAATATTTTATTTAGGCTCTACTAGGTTATAAATATTTTTTAGAATATTCTACAATTTTTTTGAATTTTTTTAGAATTTTTGGAAATTTTTAGATAATTAAAACCTATATAATTTATATTTTATAGGCTTTCGGAATTTACTGTGAGGTCACATGACGATATTTTGTGTTAAAATATTTTATTTAGATTCTAGACACTTAGAAATATTTTCTAGAATTTTTTAGTATTTTTCTGGATTTTTATGCAATTTATTTTGATTTATTTGGACTTAAAATAATTTTAAATGATTTTCTGAGTTAAATAAATAATTTCCCAGTCATCCACCCAAGGGGCCCACCTGTCGGCGCCAGCTACAGTAAACCGCCTCTCTCGCTCTCCTATATATATATATATATATATATATATATATATATATATATATATATATATATATATATATATATATATATATATATATATATATATATATATATATATATATTATTATTATATTCGAAACCCTAATTAAATTTCTGTCAATTTTGAGAGAGGTTTCATCTAGGAGTCCTTCAACTTTCCGAAGCGATTGCCGTCAACTCCGACGTGATTTTCATGCGCCGTTTTTTTTTGTTGGAAGCACATTGAGGTATATTTTCTGAATATTTAATTTATTTTCAAAATTTCTAAACCTTAATTTTTTTAAAATTCGTAGAGTATCAGTTGTCCGAAACTTGACACGTTTTGGTGTTTTCGAGATTCTGGGAGAATCAGGAATCTGATTCATGAACCGTTTGAAGTTTCGAAAAGTTAACACCGAGCTTTATGACATATATTTTTCCTAGAAATTAATTAGTTAATCCATTATTTTTATTAATTCATAGAACTTAGTTTTGTCAATAAATTACTGATTTGGTCATGGATAGCCATAACGACGATATCTTTTAACCAATGCGTGATTTTGTAGCACAGTCGATTCCATTGCACTGGTGGTGCTAAAATCTACTAGGATGTGTACTCAAGTCATAGAGTTGTGTCGTTTGACTATTTAGTCATCGATGCGCCTATATTTGCGTACCACGAGTTCCAACTTGGAAACTGTGATCTTCTTTGGCTAAAATTAGTATTTAATTTTAATTCCAGAATTATATTAGAATAAATTAGATTTTTAGATGATTTATTCCAGAATTAAATATAACTACTTATGATAAACCATTAGCCACTTTTTTTAGAGTGGAATTTTCATAATCTAACTTATGGTTATTTATGTGACGGGGTAGATCGGTCTACGACGTTTGAGTTGTGACTTCATCATCTAGCGGAGCAAGGCAAGTATCACTATGACCTATGTTGCCTTTATTTTATGTTGCATCTTATTCCTTTCTTAAATTGTTAGCCTTATCTTTTATACCATTGGTGCACGCGAGTTATACTTGTTACCATAGCCATACATGTTCACTTAATGTTTGCGTTCAATGTTCTATCTTCAATGTCCAATGTTTAAAGTTAAAGTTAATGTGATCATGTTACCTGTGAGAGAGTTGGGAGGGGGAATACAACTAGTATGCATGTGATCTACACAATGTACATGTTTTCCCCAATGTCAATGTTGATAGCAGTCGTTGCACCTCACGTACCGACTGCCGGATGTCCTAACCCGTCCACATGCGGAACGCTTGTATTCTAAAATACACAGTACACGTGATTGTTTCGTGTTGACATTTTGTTCACAGGTTTGTCTTATATTCATCGTTCTCTTATATTGTCTTCGTGTCCTAGTTATACCTTCAACTGCTCCAAGTCATAATTGTACTCTCAAACCGTTTTTCATGATATAGTGGTTTCTTTTAATATCATGTTACACTCATCCTCTTCTTATTGATATTCTGCATGCTTGTATATTATATTGTGTAGTGTAGTATTATGGTGATTTTGCTCCAATCCTGACTGGATAACTGTTTTTCAGCTTTAGACGACGTGGTTTGTCCCGAGGTTTATGGTGCGTATCTTGGTGACACTAACGTTACTAATGTGCCGGTTACTTCTACTGATACGGAGTAGCATATTTCTTTCTTATGCTTTTTCGTGTTATTCTTTGCTAGTGAGCTTAGCGAACTTTAGTTTCAGTAGTTTTATATTTATTTTAGTGGGTTTGTTTCCGAGACTAGTGAGTTGTAGTGGATCTTTCTTTAAATCATTTATTGAGACTTTTCAGTTTGATCTCTTTGTCGTAACTTAGTTGTGGATGATAAATGTGAGCTATGTACTTGTATGGATAATGCTTATCATAGACAGCATACTACCGCCGATACTGCGACGTAGGCTGGGCTTGGACACGTCTCGTATCCGAAAAGTCGGTACGGGTCATGACAAAAATGAAACCCAAACATACAACCTAATATGAATCAACATCTACCCGTCATGATACATATGACATTATCTTTGAATCTCAAAATCGAGTCTTAAAAACTCAGTTAACAGCTATTACCCAATTTTCAGTTCAGCCCCCAATATCAATATACTCAAATTCGAATGAAGTTCAATTAAAAATCAAATCAGTGTGTACACAGGTGTCACACATGTGCATACGTATCTGGGTGGGGTGTTCGTGTCCTACCAAGTGGATACGAACGTGTCCAATCAATTCAAACACACAGAGTGCACACTGTGTATCAGAATCATCATGCAATAGGTTCGTGTCATCGTGGACACGACACACGATACCTCAGCCCTCGTGCTCGTGTCAGATGGTAGAGGTAGGGGTGCAACTCGGGCGGGTTGGGTCGGGTTTGAGGTCAACCCAAGCCCAACCCAATGAATCATAAGCCTAGTCCGAGCCTAAGCCCGACCCAACCTCGGGTTCAATATATGAAGCCCAAGACCAAGTCCGGAGGAGCGGGTTAGGCTCGGGTTGGGTCGGGTTCATCGGGTTAATTGGACTCTAATATAAAATTTAAAATAATTTTCAACAAAAATAATATTAAACACATAATCAAATAACAATCAAGCCTTGATCGTTACAAAATACAAATTGAAATGAGAATTCTTTATAATGAGTTAAAGATTTTGGGTGGAAAAATTTAGGATTTAAACTTTTTATTTAAGAAGCATGAAAAATATATATATAAATTATATGTATTTCGGGTTTCGGGTTCTTTGGGTAACCCGACGCATAAACCCAAGCCCAACCCGGTTTTTGATCGGGTTCAAATATTTTAACCCGAGCCCGAACCCAAACCCAAGTATCTTCGACCCTAACCCAACCCATTAGCGGGTTTACCCGATCGGGCTCGGGTTTAGCCCGTCCGAGTTGCACCCCTAGGTAGAGGGGGTGTAGTGCTACGTGTCCAGTAGCCTAACACAAGACCACGACACGTGTAGGCGTGACACAATACACGTATCAGTTGGGGGTTTCCGCGTGTGTGTGTGCGTGTGTGGTTCAATGCAGTGGCTAGCACGTGTCCGACTCGACATGATACGATCTGACACTTTAGGGGTGTCATGTCAGTCACTAGACCTAGCCGCACACCAAGTGTCGTGTCCCCAAGTGCTGTGTCGTGCCCTACAGAGAACCCGAGCAGCAGGGCATGGGCACGGCTCGCGCGCGAGCGTGTCCAGTTGCTCGTGGACACGACACAGACACGAAAACACATACATTCCTTCAAGAAAATCAAAGTATACATATAGATCTAAAATTTTGTTTAAATAGTTTTGGGAAAACATAAATAAAATCTCTCTTGGGCATTTCATCAAACACCTACTTTTTTTTTAGATACGTGTCCGATACGGACACCAAATCAACACGAATTCCCACCAAACTCTTCCTACAGCTAGGGGACACCTAGATGGATGCATCTATGGAATAAAATCAGGAATTTAGGGTGATTTGTAGAAATTACCTATAGGGATCCAATCTCCAAAAAAAGTCCCAAATAGTGAAGTCTCCTTCCTCAAGCTATGTCCCAATGAGCTCTCCTCTTTGCAAGCTAGCCTCCTTCTCCTTCTACTCCAGATTTGGATTCTAATGCAAAAGGTTGGGATTAATTTGGTGGAGAAATGATAAAAGAGGAAAGAAATTAGGGTTTCCTAAAGGGAAGTTTCTAAAAAAGGCAAGTGTGTGTGAGGAGACATTAAATAGGCTGAAATTAGGTTAGGAATGGGCTGTGGTGGCCGACCATATAGGGGACTACGGTTAGCGTTTCATGTAAATGGGCTTGAGCCTAAGTTCAAAAGCTAGCTAGAACAACCCCTTAGCTGTAAGTCCAAAATACCTAACTCTCCCAATCCTCTCATGAACCCTATTCACACTCAAGTCAACTAAGACTAACTTAAGTCACATTAGGGTCCCACAACATGCCAACTTAGTCACTAAAGTCAAAGTCAAACTCTAGGCTAGTCTCTAAAGTCACAACTAGCAAAAGTCAAAAGTCAAAAATCACAACACCAATGCAATATTTAATAAAATAATTCTCAAAAATCAAATTGACCAAAATACCCTCAAGACTAAAATGTGGTAGTGACAATAACTGACAGCTGCCATGCACCATTCGCAGTTGGCACGAGGTAATCAATGAATTAAGCAGATGGCACTAAACAGCGGATGGCGTCTAGCGCCATTCAACAATTGGCACTCATCAATCAAATTATCATCCAAAGCAGTTAGATAACGTGGCGCACATGCCACTAATCTCGAAGAACGTGTACATGATACTACCCACAACCACACGCATCTCTCTTACAGAATGCCACACGTCCCATGCAGTTAAGTTAACCGTTCGCACAAAGGGTGATGGCACGCCAATGGCTGTCTGTGCCAATCAGAATAACTGGCTGACAGTTATTTTAGAACTCTACAAATAGAGTTTCAAATTACTTTACAAGGATCACTAAGGATCATAATCTTCTGAGCACTTCCTGCAGCATTCTCCAAAGGCTTTCTTCTTCGACATCGTATCGTCCAAGGTATAAAGTGATCATCTTCTGATCAGATTACTATTGTTGTGCTTCCCCAGAAATCAACTTTTACTCTTGCACACACTCTTCTCAATTTATAATCAAATAACTTTTGTTTTTATAAATAATAGACATTTGCATAAGCAAGCAGGCATGCAATAATAGCAATCTCATATTTGTTTCATGGCACGATATCTTACCAACATCAACGCACTCGCCCTTGCACCGATACAAGGTGAATATGGCTACCATCTTTCCCTGTCATGTTATAAGTGCTCTCTGTGCAGGATCTCTGTGTGCCTGCACTTTCGGTACATGCAACTCTTGTACACATTCTTCTCAATTTGTTATCATGGCAAGCATGTTATTTGATTTGTATAAGCAAGCAGGCATGCAATAATAGCAATCTCATATTTGTTTCATGGCGCGACATCCTACCAACATCGACGCACTCGCCCTTGCACCGATGCAAGATAAATATGCCTACTATCTTTCCCTGTCATGTTATAAGTGCTCTCTGTGCAGGATCTTTGTGTGCCTGCACTTTTGACCTACCGTTCCTTAACTATATGAAGGTTATTGGTGTATCCGTGCCGGAATGGACTAACTTGTTTCTCTTGTTTTTTCTTTTCTTTTCTCTTCTCAAATGGGATAACCCGACGTCCTCCCCATACAGGTTGCAAGCCTCAAGTATCCGAAAGATGCTAAACTTACCATTAATTGAGGCCTATCACATCGATAGCAGATTGTAAGTGATGCTCAAAAGTTGTGCACCAACAATGATTTACATCCTTCCTAGGCCGAACGGTCCCGCTGCCCCGACAAATATAAATCGTTCGAGGAAATTATCACACCCATGTACGGGCAATATCTCAAGTCTATTCGATCATGCAACGTGCGCGTCAAACTCATACAACCAAACATAGTCTTGAGTTCGAAACTCAGACTTCACGTCGTCTTACAAATCAAATAACATGCTTGCCATGATAACATGTTTTACTGCTTTCGAATATGCCATGAAACTCACCCTAAGGCAAGGATAGAAATATCACTAACTTGTATGCTGCATGATTCAATACACTACTTAATGTTGATTTAGTAAAGTGGGTCTTTGATTAGTACAGCGAGGAGGAAAGTAATAATCTTCCACTAGTTTGCTCGCAGGTTCAGAAAATGGTCTGCTCGCGATGGAGCTTCCCTTGAACACGTTGAGGCATGGAATGTCGTAGCATATTGAGGAGTACGACTGCATTGACGTTCGAATTTACAACAAGATGATGCGACCGAGATATAAAAGACATAATGTATGGAATAGTAAAATCCTTTGTGGGCAAGAGAGAACCTGAGTGTTGTAAGCTAATCTAGAAAATTCAGTTAGGCTATTGAAAGCCTTTGTAACCTCAGTTCAATAATCAATAAAGAGAACTATTTCATATACTCTGTTTCTTCTGCTACTAAGATCAAATTAAAGATAAACATTTGAGAACTTGTCATCTTGCCTTGTACGAGTGCAACTCCAGACTCGTACGGTATCACACCCCAGCGAGGATGAACGATTCAGATAAATCGATGCGAGGACGAGCAATTTTCTGGGTCAGGGCGTGACAAATTGGTATCATAGCTCTAGGTTCAATTTCCTCAGGACGCTTGCTTCGTTTCAATTCCAGAAGTTATCCACCATAATAAAATGACTCTTGACTCTACTCGATGCCGTACTGAATGTTCCATACAATAAGTCTAATACAAATTATTTAAATTTGTCGTATGTGTTTTGGAAATTACATGATATTTGCTGTGAAAGTCGTAAAATGTTTGTTGCATCAAGTGCAACGAGCCATGAAATACTTGTTTCTGCAAGTGCAACAAGTCGGAGTGGAGATGTTTGTTTTTTTAATGCAATAGTCGATATGAGAAATATTGGTTGCCTCGATATAATGAGTCATTGAATGTTTTTTAACAATTGCAACAAAGCTGAATAGTGAATAATGTATTACAATGAAAATCAAAATTGATATCGAATGTATTGAATGGATTCGAGTATTAACTTTGGATGTCGGGAATAAATCGTTCCCCGAGGTGCAATAGAAGTCGGAAATGAATCTTTACACAAGGTGCAATAGGTGGAACTAAAATCATAAATCGATGAAAACGAATCAGTTCGGTTGCACACCGAACTTTTGTTGGCAAATAAAAACATTGACCGAGTTGCGTCAGATTTTGATTAATCAAAAGTTATGGTTATGATCGGCATGATCACTGCAAAAATTGTGAGTCATAATAGATTGTTGGTTCATACCAAGTATGATGCAAGGTAAACAACTTGATTTTTGAGTGGTATATGCCATACCACGTATGCGATCGATGGTTTGATTCTGAGTGGTATATACAATACCACTTGTGCGATAGATTCTATCGACACATTATATAATTTACTGAAGGTTTGTCAGCAACGAACGGGAGAGTACCGAGATTCTATTGGAAATTTGTATGACAGTATATTGATGCAAGTATTCTTCGATAATCGATTGGAACGATAGGGCAGGGAGTCGTATCAATGAATGATACGTTGGACAAAAATTTGTAACTCGATCGAACATCCGAAACTAACGAAACAATTATGCCTTGAAGCAATAATCGGATCGACGGATAGAAAACTTGAACTTATAAATGAGTCGCACGACTTACGATCTCGATAAACATGTTGGACGATACGAATTATAATCGATCGCATAATCGAACCGTGTGACTTGTAAACTCAATAAAATGTTGATCTATATGAAAAAAATTAGATTGTGCGAACTGCGACTCGATGATGATGTTGATGGTACAAATTGTAATCGAATCGAACGAACTACGAACTTAGTAAAAAAGTTGGTTGATGCGGTTAAATTGTGTCTTACAGAATATTGGTTAAGTTGCAACGAAACTCATTTGAGTACGACTGAAACACACAAAACTTATAAAGGCGTGATCGTATAACTCAAGGGTTCGACGTTGGATAATCATAACTCTGTTATGCGATCGAAGTATAGCAGGATGCAACGAATCAAGAAAATGATATGATGCATATAGAAAAATTTATTGTCAAACTTAGATGTATGCGATGCGAGCTAAGTCGACATTGATACAGATTCAAAGTTGGCTCTTGCGCTATCGAAATTGATATAACCTATCAAAATTTGATACGTAAGGAAACGTAAGCACAATGTTAGAACACAAAACGAGGTAGGACTACGATATCAAGATTTTTGAAAATAGTAATACGGAAGTGTCGAACTGGTTGATCATAAACTTTATGATTGATTAGGGCGAGACTATAAAGTTATCGATGATTGTTTCGATACGTATAACACCTTGGGTGTCGACCGTGGGTAGAAAGACTCGAACTCAATACGAGTAGATATTTCGTGAATTGCGGAATCATCAAAGGTAGTGCATGAATTATACGGAAGATATTTATGCCTCAGTTGCGTAAGTAAAAAAATGATTATGGACAAATTTGGGTAGTCGTATAGAAATCGTCGGAACATTATTTGGCTCCGAAATAATTAGAATGGTTTATAGTAACTGTCATTCGTTAATGATCCACAATTATCGAGCATAGCTTCGGGGCAGCTGACCCTAGAATACTTGATCGCCATATTAAATTGAATGTTGCAGACTCGTAAGATGAACCATGCGATGTCGTATATGGAATTGCGTCGATAACAAATATAATAGGGTACATGTTGATGATAAGTCTAGGCGATTTTGATAATCGTGCTATGAACAAAAGCGAGCGGTAAGAGAATGACTTATGAGTTATGTCGTTAGATTTGGATTCATCTTGCAATTGAGCTTTCGTGAATCGAACTTATTTTTGATGTTACGAGACGAACAAATTAGAAATTTGGCTAGTGAATTCCTAATCGATAGGAATCGAACATAAGACGCGTCGTAAAGACCTTTGTGTCGGAACGATTAAAGCCTTAGAGTACTGTCGACTTGAGTTAAACTTTCGAATTGGAAAGACCGTTGTCTTTGAGCATTGTTAAACAATTGTGTCGGAAGGACCATTTCCTTTATGCAACGTTAATTTAAAGTTACGTCGAAAAAATTTAAGCACGATGTCTAGGTAAGTGACCTAGCGGGAACAGCCCTGAATGTTTATGCATTTGCAAGGCAACAAAAGAAATTGTATCGAGATGAGTTACATAGCCAGACTTTAAAAATAGTTGGGCAGAAAATTTGAATTTAAGGCGTTACAGAGGATCGTTATGATTGGATGCGCGATGGCTCGGCGCGACGCATAGAATTGATGGTCCATAAGAAAATTACGAAACGAGAAATGCAATTTTGAATCGCGTCGCATGCAGTGACTTTGTTGAATGAATCACGTATGTATCGAATATATAGATGCAATAAAATTTTGGGAACAGTCGCTAAAGATAAGTCCGATCAGGAGTACGAGATGGCAAGCATAGGATTAAAATTTATCTTCCGTTTTGTTCCAATTTTTTGCCACTGGGCTTCGCTGAAACACATATTTTTGGGATGCCATGAATAGGTGTACGATCCAAATCAAGTTGTATACTAAATTCAGATTGAGTTGCAGGAAAGAATGAAAGTTAATGAAAGCTTGCACGAGTATTTGAAACAGAACAACGATAGTTGGGCGAGAACGTGAAACGATCTGGAGAAACACTTGAATTGTGTTGTTTCGGTTCGAGGACGAACCTTATTTTGAGTGGTATATTATGTAATGCTCCACTCCGTATGGTACATTATGTCGAGTTGTTGACTCGAAGATTTGCGTTGATCCGATTTAAGTATCGATGTGAATCGATACAAGAATTACGTCGACCTGAAAATGCATCGAGTAGATCGATGTAAAGAGTTAAGTTGACTCGAGTAATGCGTCGAGTAAGATCGATGCAAGAGTTAAGTTGGGAAAGCATTGAATCATTTCAAATATTCTAAGAAATTGAATCGATGCAACGCACAAGTCCGATTCGGATGAATACTAATTTTAGTTGGTTTCGTGTGCAGGCTATACGTTTACGCTGAAATATAAGAGGTCGACATTTTGTCGTATTTATAACGGGGTCCGCAAAACCAAATTGTCACCTTGCTACAGACTGAAGCATAAGCACGGTAGGCCAAATTGTTTGGATAATTCAAGATATCACGAAGTGCTCGAATGACTAAGTCAGAAGAGTTGGCTGCGCAACAAAGTTATGAAATCGAGCCGCATCGGCTTGGCAAAATGTAGCACCCAGTTTCTAAAATGAGGGTAATTTTGAATCTTTGTAAAAGTTTATTATTTAATAATAGGATTTATGATTTATGGGAATTTTTAATTAATTTAATACTATTCATAATTGGTAAATTATAATTTTGATGTGTTAGCTAGTGAACCTAGAACTATTGAGCCTAGAGACTAACCATGACCATGGAGACCTAACCATGTGATTAGAATGACTAATTACAACTTTTTAGTCTAAGGATATTTTCATCATTTTATGACTTTTGAATTATTTAGAATTTTAATTAATTGGTGAAATTTAGATTATTTTAATAATATTTAAATTGATGTATTGTGATCTTGGTTATTTTTCATATTTTAATATTTTAAGAATTTTTATATTTTAATATTAATTTTTTGGGATTTGTTTAGTCGGGTTTGAGTTTCGTTTCATTCCGGCTTGTGTTAGTGACCCTGGTAGCTTAGACGGGACCCCAAGATTAGTTAGTCATGGCCCATAAACTCCACTAATTAAGTTAGTGAGTTTAGACTAATCCCACTTGTTAGATTGGTTAAGTTAGAGGCTTAAATTTAACCCTTTTGATCCCAAACTTGAACCTAACTTAAAATTAACCAAGAGGACTAGTTGAGGCCTTATTGGGCTTTTCTCCAAGGCCTAAATAGGGTTTAGTGGTAGCCACTATAGGTAGATTAGCCTTCCTTCACTTTATTTCATTCCATCTTGCCTCTTTTCCTTCACAAAGTGTTCTTCTCCAAATTAGAAAGCTTTTCTCTTTGATTTGATCTCCAAATCCTTATATCCCTCCACCAAAACTTCCATCCAACCTTCTCATACTACCAAAGGAGGGTGCTAGCAAAGATTTGGAGCAAAGTGCAAGAAAGAGTGTCCTTTTTGGAAGATCTTCATGTCGGAGCCGTATCCTTGATAGTATCATTGGGATTCTATTCTCAATAGGTAAAACCAACCCTCTAAATTAATTTTCTATGCATATTAGTTAGTTTTGAATCCATAGGATCCACCTCCATGCATGTACCCCTTTTAGATTCAAGTTTGAGGCCATTTGGAGCTCTCTTGAGAATTTTAGATATGTGTTTTGTGTCCTACTTGATAGATCCCAAATTAGGACACTCCATATGTTTGATTTATTGCCTAATAGGATTAATTGTGTTTTAAATTCAATTTTAGAATGGTTAGAGAGTGGATTGATCTTATTTAGGTTGGTTAGAATGAGTTTGATTTGGATACCTATGTTGGTATCCAAGTATCTTGGCCTACATGTGTTTATTTTGTCCAAACAACCCAAATTCGTCATAATATTTATCTACGTTTTTAGTAACCATAGCAACTTATAAATACCATAACTTTTAGCTCAGAACTCTGATTAATCTTCCGTTTTTTAAAAGAACCTTATCGAAGTTAGCTTTCCAAATATATATTTTAATAAACCAAAATCATTCTAAAACTTTCTGTAAAACTGTTTGACTGTCAGCTGTCCGAAAGACAAATGTGTTTCGGTGTTTCGCAATTTTGGGAGCTTTCGGACACGAAAATGCGATACTTTTAAAGTTTCAAAAAGCTAACACAAAGGACTACGACACACTTTAATCCTAAAATTTAGTGAATGTCTAATTGGTACAGTATTGATTTTAAGTAGAAGAGTGACTATACGATATAGGCATTTTGTGTAACCTATGAGCCTATGTAGTATGGATATTAAATGAATGTAGGCATCATAGGTTGTCGAGTATATGTATGTTATAGTACATACATATATTGTTATTAGGTAATATATGTTGGTATGTTTGTTAGATGTTGGTTAGTAGAGGGTTAGATATGTTAGAGTAGTTATATGTTAGTGTAAGTTATATATGTTAGTATGTTTGTTAGATGTTGGTTAGAGAGGGTTAGATATATTAGAGTTTGTTATATGTTAGTGTAAGTTATATTTGTTAGTATGAATGTTAGTTAGATAGTAGATGTTAGTATTTTGTTAGATATTTGATGTTGTTAGAGAGTTTGATGTTAGATATCTAGTATATTAGATATTGATATGTTAGTAGGTTATGTTAATTCTAGATATTGGTATGTTAGCAAGTTAGTCTCTATAGGTCATATGTTAGATATTAGTTAAGATATTATGTTAGTACATTAGATAGTTAGTTAATTAGATATTTGAGGGGTATCTTGGTATCTCATGATACCAAGTTAGTATCTTAAGGTAAATATGAATTACCTTTACCTTCAAGGTAAATGATCAGTTTACCTTATGACTAAGGTATTAGTTTTGGGATGCCAATATGACCAAGGTTGATATGGTATCCTAGTGGTAGTGGGTTAGTGTCTAAGTGTTTCAGTTTGAGTCGGTAATGTTAGATTGTGGAAGGGTTATATAGATAGGTATATATATTTTTGGGTTATATAGTATCTATATATAAATTGAGAGTATATAGATATAAGTTATGGTTCATAGTGAGGATATGTATATACTTGATATATGATATCTATATGTATGTGTTAGGGTGGTACTATATGGGTAAGGATATATGTGATATATATGTAATGTATATTATATAACTAAGTTTGTGTGCTTTGTTAGCTATGTGGTTTAGCTATGTGCCTTGATTTAGGCTATGTGTTAGATAGCAATGGTACTAGTATACTTGATTGTTTAGGCCATAGACTTGTTTAGACCTAGAATTGACTAACCTAGACTAGTTTGACCATTGTTGACCAAAGCTTAGGTAGTTTGACCACATTAGACTAGTTGTCCTAGTTTGACTAGACTAGTTGACCAGAGTTGACCAAGAGTTGACTTTGACCTAGATTGACTTAGACTCATGTAGATTACATTATAATTTCAATTACCATATAAATTAAACTCTTTATAACCTGTGTTGCTCTAACTAGGACTCTGTGGCTCCAGTTGGCCATCTTTTCATATCAGCTGTTCAGGGTATCAGGTGAGTACATTCTTTGACCGTTTCATACTTGCTATGATTTATATTCGTAGAAGCATAAAAAATATAGGGTTCATGCGAATTATAAATTGCCGCATAGGTACTTTGGACCAAACATGTCCGTATGAAGGAAAGCCGCATGACTGGTTCAATGACATATGCGGCCCGTCGACAAACAGCTACAAAAGCAAGATATGTGGCCAAGAGGAGCAGTTCGACTGATAAAGCTGACAAGTCCTGACAAAACTGACAAAACTAACTGTTCTGACACTTCGACAAAAAGATAAGACGTGAGACGTCGTCCAAAAGCAGGGTTCGTACGTCTTTATACGGTCAGAAGAGTGTCATCTAAGCCGCATGAACCTTATGCGGCTCAGAATTATGCGGCCCCAAAATCTTCAAACTTTATGCAGCCAAGAGTAACTGTAATCCAAGCCGTATAAGCTTTATGTGGCCAAAATACAGATCGAAGACTGAGAAAGCTATGCAGCTCCCCACAACAGGACACGTGGCAATCTGACCAAGTCCTTAACTATCCAGATTTGCTACAACAAAATCCTAACAAATCGATAGATGGCAGCCAAAGAGTGGGTCTCCGCGTGCTAATCAGCAACGTGGCCACAGGCTGTCTATGCGGCCCAACATACATTCTATTATAAATAGCAGGGTGCCATTTCCCTGTAAATGGCTGGCAACCTTCAAGGAAAAAGTAATTTCTTCACGAGCTAGAGACTGTATCAGATAGTCCACGGAGTAAGGCAGAGTTGATAGCACTTTCCCGAGCCTCTACCGTCACCCCCTAGAATCAAAACTAAATAATTGTACTTATATTATTTTTTAGGATTTTTTTCTAGGATCTTCTTTGTACAAGCGAGTTTGCAATCAATTTTAGTGTTCTGTAATACCTGTCTTTGATTTTTTTAATGGCAAACAATATTCTTGCTCTAGATTACTTTACATGATGCTGTCACGTTATTATCACGGATTGATACCCTATGGATCTTGTCATGCGATGTTATCTTCCTCGGGGTGCATCAAATACAGTTATCATGTGCTTTTCACGAACATCTTGTATTTTATGTACACCTCTATTAATGTATACTCTTGTGCAATCTTGTACTCTCATGATCACGTGAGCAAACATGATAAATACCTCTTGTGCAAGGTAACGTAACTTGACTGGATCCTTGTGTATTGATTAGGGAGGGTGAGTGGGAAATAATTATGTGATCAAAATCCCATCTTGTGAAATCTTATAAAAATCTTGTATATATCCATTGTAGACTCACGTATGATAGAGTTACCTTTGCATTGTCCTAACCAGTTTATATAACCATCTCATGCTCTAAATCACCGGTTACTTACAGTTCTTACTTATCATGTATATAGATATTTCCAGTTATCAAATCTCCCTCGTTTTCATATATATTTCCTTATAGTCCATATATCTTACTCTTTTGTATGCTTTATATTTTCTAACATGATATGAACTACGTGAGATGTATTATGCTCGTTCCTGTCCTGACTGAACCTGTTGAAAATATTACAGGTAACCCGGAGATTCACAGTTAGCCTAGAGGACCAGTAGAGCTTGGAGTAGATTACTAGTTATAGTCTAGTTTCACTTTTAAAATTTGTTTGTAATGAATGGAGATTGAGTTGTATTGAGATTATTTGAGATGTTGTTTAGTAGTTTATTTAAGTTGCTTGAGTTTCATAAAGTTGTTAAACTCCTGTGTTATCTTATCGTGCTTAGATTGTGACTGAGTATTATCATATCTTATACTTGTCCTCCATTCAGAGTTGAGATTGTGACAAGTACATTATATAATTGCGTGAGTTATTGATTAGATAGTGACCTAGAACAGTATTCTATCACCGACACTACGATGTAGGCTGGACGTACCCACTTCTCGTGCCCCTACACTGGGTGCGGGTCATGACACGTTTTTAGTAGTGGCCCATGCAGGTCGAGAGTCGAATTATTGCGATATCGTAGTAGCTCAACGACTTAGTTGTACTGCTACGAGCCTGCGATAGAATATAGGAAGTAAGGTGTTAGAATGAGAGGTTACTCAATCACAGTTAGAAATCCTTGAGAGATTCCTGGGACGACCCTTGAGAATCTTATTTAAACTTCAATTTGAAATCCCTTCCTTTGTTTTGTTCACCCTTACTCATTGTTACTGAATTTGATTTTTGATGGATCATTGTTGATTTTAATTTTCCTACCAAAATAAATTTTATGGCCTGAGTTACGATATTTTCTGGTAACATATGTTGACGAGAATAACAGGGATAGTAAAACGTCTACATTGATTATGGAACCTAGAGTTTATCGTAGCCACATTAGCCGACGTGATGAAAATGTAGATACCTGACTTCGGATGTACATATCTTGTTTATGAGATTTAGAATTTTTACAGCTATTCTAGTCGACATAGCGAGAATTTTAGACGACATGATTATAGAGGTGCATACCCCAGTTATAGTAATCTATCGTTTATCGCAGTCTTGCTTGCTGGTATGGCAAGGATTCTGAGTAACATAATTTTCGACAGACGTATATGATTATCAGATTGTATCTTGAGAAGGTTTTTAAATATATCATCTCTATCGTACCATTTTGTTGTTATAAAATTGTATTCCATCATCAAATAACTTAAGAGTAGGAATATTTTAGTTTTGTAGAGCTTATTCATATGTAGTTCTTTCATAGTATAATGATATGAATGGCTTGTAGAGTGTCATGTACCCTAGAGATGATAGTTAGCATTGGTATTAGAATAGTACCCCATTGTAGATGATTCCTATGTTATTTATTATACCTACCAGTTTTCATATAGGATGTTAGTCTGCCTTATTGCCTTGATGATTTATTATTTTTCTTATCTTTTCCAGTAGGGCACCCATAACCAGAGCCTATCCTTGAGTGTAGCTGTAGCTTAGCCTGAGATTAAGAGTCTTCCTCTGCCTCCTATAGTGGTACCCCATACCATATTCTCGAGAGGGTTGTTTCCTGATGGAGCTCAGATATTCGGACTTCTCCGGGATGTGTTAGATACACTGAGAGTTCATGCTGAGATCTTGAGGGAGCAGTATCTAATTCCATCTAGAGCCTCAGAAGTACCCAGATTTCCAGCCTAGACCTTAGCATGTATTTTGAGATAATTGATACACCCACATTGCTTGTATGTTTTGATACCTTGTGATTGCTTTGTGTTGTAGTATGACTAGAATGGCTAGATGGGAACCCTAGAGAGAGTATTCTAGGTAGACGAATATTCTTTCTGTGACTTTGATTTCTAAAACGTCAGAGATGTAAATCTTTGGAAACTTTCTTTATAAGTTTGTAGTAGACAAGATTATCTTCACTTTGATATATAATGTCCCACTCAAACTTGTTCCCTTATACTACTTTTGTATTGCAGTTTTCGGTCAAATTTAGGCCATTTGACTATTTCCACTTTAATTATAATTATCATATGCACATTGCCATGACTTTTAATTTAGGAGCACAAGATTAGTTATTTTCTCAAAACAAACTTCATATGCATGACCTATATATGACACCCTACACCCATGACCTTCGTGTCCTACTCGGGCACGCCATCTTGTTCTTCATCATTATCACACGACTTTTCTGACACAAGACCCCATCTTGATTTACCCCACGGAGTCGCTTTTATTTTCGATTCGAATTGGGGACACCTTTTCGACCCAAATCTGCCGACCCAAATTTGGGATATGACCCATTTTAAGCCTACTACCCATATTTTACTTGTTAACCTTGTGTGCTGCTAGGTAGAAGCTTCGACGTTGATTGTTGGGGGTTTGACCTAGAAGGAGTATGACCACTCTTAATTTCGAGAACAAATTTTTCTAAGGAGGGTAGACTTGTAGCACCAGTTTCTAAAATAAGGATAATTTTGAACCTTTGTAAAAGTTTATTATTTAATAATAGGATTTATGATTTATAGGAATATTTAATTAATTTAATACTATTTATAATTGGTGAATTATAATTTTGATGTGTTAGCTAGTGAACCCTAGAACTGTTGAGCCTAGAGACTAACCATGACCATAGGGACCTAACCATGTGATTAGAATGACTAATTACAACATTTTAGGCTAAGGGTATTTTGGTCATTTTGTGACTTTTGAATTATTTGGATTTTGAGTAATTGCTAAACTTTAGATTATTTTAATAATATTTAAATTGATGTATTATAATTTTGGTCATTTTTTATATTTTAATATTTTGGGAATTTTTATATTTTATATTAATTTTTCGGGATTTGTTTAGTCGGGTTTGAGTTTCGCTTCGTTCCGGCTTGTGTTAGTGACCCAGGTAGCTTAGACTATCGACGGGACCCCTAGATTAGTTAGTCATGGCCCATAAACCCCACTAATTAAGTTAGTGAGTTTAGACTAATCCCATTTGTTAGATTGGTTAAGCTAGAGGCTTAAATTTAACCCTTTTGATCCCAAACTTGAACCTAACTTAAAATTAACCAAGAGGAATAGTTGAGGCCTTATTGGGCTTTCCTCCAAGGCCCAAATAGAGTTTATTGGCAGCCACTATAGGTAGGTTAGCCTCCCTTCATTTATTTCATTCCATCTTGCCTCTTTTCCTTCACAAAGTGTTCTTCCCCAAATTAGAGAGCTTTCCTCTTTGATTTGATCTCCAAATCCTTATATCCCTCCACCTAAAACTTCCATCCAACCTTCTCATACTACCAAGGAGGATGATAGCAAAGATTGGAGCAAAATACAAGAGGGAGTGTCCTTTTTGGAAGATCTTCGTGTCGGAGTCGTGTCCTTGAGAGTATAATTGGGATTTCACTCCCAATAGGTAAAACCAACCCTCTAAATTAATTTTCTTATGCATATTAGTTAGTTTTGAATCCATAGGATCCACCTTCATGCATGTACCCCCTTTAGATTCAAGTTTGAGGCCATTTGGAGCTCTCTTGAGGATTTTAGATATGTGTTTTGTGTCCTACTTGATAGATCCCAAATTAGGACACCCCATGTGTTTGATTTATTGCCTAATAGGATTAATTGTGTTTTAAATTCAGTTTTAGAATGGTTAGAGAGTGGATTGATCTTAGTTAGGATAGTTAGAATGAGTTTCATTTGGATACCTATGTTGGTATCCAAGTATCTTGGCCTACATGTGTTTATTTTGTCCAAAATAACCCAAATTTGTCATAATATTCATCTACGTTTTTAGTAACCATAGCAACTTAGAAATACCATAACTTTTAGCTCAGAACTCCAATTAATCTTTCATTTTTTTAAAAGAACCGTATCGAAGTTAGATTTCCAAATATATATTTTAATAAGCAAAAATCATTCTGGAACTTTCTGTAAAATTATTTGAGTATCAGTTGTCTGCAAGACGAACGCGTTTTGGTGTTTTCGCTGATTCCGGGAGCTTTCGGACACGAAAATGGGATCCGTTTAAAGTCTCGAAAAGCTAACACGAAGGGCTACAACATACTTTAATTCTAGAATTTAGTGACTGTCCATTTGGTACAGTATTAATTTTAAGTAGAAGAGTGACTATACGATATAGGCATTTTGTGTAAACTATGAGCCTATGTACTATGGATATTAAATGAATGTAGGCATCATAGGTTGTCGAGTATATGTATGTTATAGTACACACACACACATATATATATATATATATATATATATATATATATATATATATATATATATATATTTATATATATATATATATATATATATATATATATATATATATATATATATATATATATATATATAATATATATATAAATTATTGTTAGGTAATATATGTTAGTATGTTTGTTAGATGTTGGTTAGTAGAGGGTTAGATATGTTAGAGTTGTTAGATGTTAGTGTAAGTTATATATGTTAGTATGTTTGTTAGATGTTGGTTTGAGAGGGTTAGGTATATTAGAGTTTGTTATATGTTAGTGTAAGTTTTATTTGTTAGTATGAATGTTAGTTAGATAGTAGAGGTTAGTATTTTGTTAGATATTTGATATGTTTTTAGATAGTTTGATCACTACCAGAATAAGTCATTTTAGCGACGCCAGAAAATGTCGCTAAAATGACAAAAAACGTCGCTACAACGGTTTACCGACGTATTTATCGACATTTTTCTGTGGTCGCGGAAAGCCCTATCGCTAACAAGCAAAACGTCGATATTCGTCGCCATTACCGACGCTTACCGACGTCATTAAACGTCGATAATTGACCGACGTTCACCGACGCCATGTCGAAAAAATGGCGACGTCTCAAACGTCGGTGAATTTAGCGACGTATGCTAGTTGTTACCAACGTTTACCGACTCTGTAGACGAGGAAATACTGGGACGCTAAACGTCGGTATACCTGGTGATGTATCGTTGTTTACCGACGTTTAAACGTCGATAAATGTCGGTAAACGTCACTAAATTACAAAATAAAATAAAATAAATAAATTACAGAATGTCCACATAATCACATTTTTTACCCGCAGTTTAATAAATAACAAAAAAATCACAAGCACATTTTCTTCCTGGGTTCGCCGACCCCTTCGGTGGAACACTCAATACCGGTACATCACAATATACATATGTATCAACACAAACAAGAGTAAAAGTCTACAACCAATATATGATGAGATACCAACACAACGAATACTAAAATATCCAAAGTCGATAAACAAATATCCAAAGTATACAACCAATATCCACATGAATCCACAACCAATAATGAAAGTCTACACAAACAAATAATCCACAACCAATACTGAAACAACATAAACAAACACTAAAAAAATACTACAATCTCGTAAAACAGTCCTAACTCGGACTACTGTTATAATGCCCCAGAACCAGAATACTGGAGAGCGAGGGTATACATAGCCAGCTACATATAATGAAATGGAATCCACCCAACTATACTAGCCAAACAATTAAGAAATTATTCATGCTAGCAAGGAATTGAAGGCAGGAGACATGAGAAAGATATTGTACCTCACGAGTCAAACAGTTCGGGATACCGCGATCGGATATCATCCTCACGCTCCCACGTTGACTCACCCAAGGAGTGATGACCCCAAGCAACACGGACTAACTTGATAGTCTTGTTCTTGAGTATCTTCTCTCTTTGGTCCAATATGGATACGGGCCTCTCCTCATACGAAAGGTTGATACCAACAACCAATTCTGAATGATCCAGGATATGACTCGGATCCAGGATATACCGTCGTAGTTGGGATACATGGAACACGTCATGCACCTCACTCAGAGACGGCGGAAGAGCGAGACGATAGGACACATCTCCTACTCGCTCCAGAATGTCGAACAGCCCTATATACCTAGGACTAAGCTTTCCCCATACGTTGAAACGAATGATGCCATGGTTAGGCGAGATCCTCAGGAATACATGGTCGTCGACAAAAAATTCAAGGGTTTGCCGACGAGAATTGGCCCAATGGCGCTGACGATCTTATGCAACGTGAAGATGATCTCTGACTCTCCTGACCACCTCAACTGTCTGAATGATCATCTCTGGACCAAGCATCTGCCTCTCTCCCACATCGTCCCAGGCTAGCGGGGATATGCACTTCCTTCCATACAGTGCCTCGAACGGTGCCATCTGGATACTAGCTTAGAAACTGTTATTGTACGATAACTCCACCAGGTGCAGGTGATCTTCCCACGAACCACCGAAGTTGAGTGTACAAGATCTCAATATATCCTCAAGAGTCTGGATCGTGCGTTCCGACTGACCATCTGTCTGTGGGTGATAAGCTGAGCTGAACTGGAGGCGAGTTTCCAAAATCTCTTGCAAGCTACGCCAAAAGTGCGACGTGAATCTCGAATCTCTGTCCTAGGTGATATTGACTGGTACTCCATGAAGTCTGACTATCTGCCGGAGATATATCTCTGCTAGCTGAGCTGTCGACTGACCAACTCTGAACGGGAAAAAGTGAGCCACCTTCGTGAGCCTGTCAACTATAACCCAAATAACATCTCTACCGGCTGGGGATCTAGGTAATCCAGTCACGAAATCCATGGTTATATGCTCCCACTTCCATTCTGGAATTGGCAAGGGCTGAAGAAGTCCAGCTGGCATCTGGTGTTCAGCCTTGACTTGTTGGCAAACCAAACACCTAGAGATAAACCGAGCTATCTCCTTCTTCATGCCATTCCACCAAAAGTGCTGACGGATATCACGGTACATCTTCGTGCCACCGGGATGAATCGAATACTGAGAAATATGAGCTTCCTCCATGACCTCCTGTCTAATATCGCTACTGGGTACACAAAGACGCTTACCATGACGAAGTGTACCACCTTCATGAATTCATAATTCTGGTCGTCGCTCGGCTTCACATTCTGCTCTAAGCCGTTGAAGCTTAGAATCGGAGGTCTGAGCTATCTTGATCCTCTCAACTATACTGGACTGAACTTACATGTTGGCCATCAATGCCATATTGGTAGGAAGGATAACTTCTATACCCATCTTCTAAAGATCTGCCAACAACTCTGGTTGCACTGTCAGAAAGTAATCTTCGGCTCTCCTGCTCAATGCATCTGCAACAACGTTGGCCTTCCCAGGATGATACTGCAAGTTGACAACATAATCCACAAGCAGCTCTAGCCATCTTTTCTGACGCATGTTAAGATCCTTCTGAGTGAACACATACTTCAGGCTCTTGTGGTCGATAAAAATCTCCACCCTGTCTCCATACAAGTAGTGTCTCCAAAGCTTGAGTGCAAACACTACTGCTGCCAGTTCCAAGTCATGGGTTGGGTAATTCCTCTCATGATCACGAAGTTATCGTGATGCATAAGCTATTACCTTCCCATGCTGCATCAAAACACATCCTAAACCTCTGCCTGAAGCATCACAGTACACTAAAAATCCTCCGGTCCCATCTGGAAGTGTGAGAACGGGTGCCGTCATCAAGCCTCGCTTCAACTTCTCAAAAGAATTCTGATATTCTGCTGTCTAAGCAAACTGCACATCCTTGCAGGTTAACTACGTCAACGGCGCCGAAATTCGAGCAAAGTCTAAAACAAATCTCCGGTAATAGCCGGCCAATCCAAAAAACTACAAACTTCTGCAACTGTGCTGGGCACTGGCCATGTTTCGATAGCCACAATCTTCTGAAGATCCACTTCTACTCCCCCTCTGGTGATGACATGACCCAAGTATGAAATACGATCAAGCCATAACTCGCATTTACTGAACTTGGCATACAACTGGTGCTCTCGGAGAATCTGGAGGACAACTCTGAGATGCTGCTCATGCTCCGCTTCACTCTTGATGTAGACCAGGATATCGTCTATGAACACGATCACGAACTGATCCAAATAAGGCATGAAGATACGATTTATGTGGTCCATGAATACAGCCGGCACATTGGTCGCTCCAAAGGGCATAACAAGGAACTTCCAGTGCCCATATCTAGATCTGAAAGCTGTCTTCGGGATGTCCTGCTCTCTGACTCTGATCTGGTGGTATCCTGACCGCAAATCAATATTCGAGAATACTGCCACTCCTCTGAGTTGATCAAACAAGTCGTCTATCCTTGGGAGAGGATATCTGTTCTTGATTGTCACTGAGTTCAAGGTACGATTGTCAACATATAATCTGGACGTACCATCCTTCTTTTTCACAAGAAGCATCGGGGCTCCCCAAGGTGATCCACTTACACGAATGAATCCTTTGGTCTGGAGTTCTTCAATCATCTTGTATAATATCTCCAATTCTGATGGCGCCATCCTGTAGACTCTCTTTGACACTGGTGCTGTCCCGGAAATCAAGTCGATAGTAAACTCGATCTCTCGCTCTGGCGATATTCCTGGAAGCTCTTTCGAAAAAACATCTAGAAATTCCTCGACTACCCAGGGTAACTGTACTGGTGCTATGGCCATCCGATTCCTCGACTACCCTGGGTAACTGTACTGCTGCTACGGCCATCCGCAATAATGAATAAGAAGGTTCAACTTTGCCTCGAAAAAAGAAAAACTCCAGCTTGCCTGGAATACTAAAAATAACACTACCAATATGGCAGTCTATCCTAGCATACTGGTCTCTCAACCAATCCATCCCTAAGACCACATCATAATCGACCATCGAAAATTCTATCAGCCTAGCGGGAAACTCTCTACCGTAACCACGATCCAACACGAGGAAAATACTCTATCTACTCCCACAAGACCATTACCAATAAGTATATTGAGCCTTACTGCTAATGACTCGGGCTCCAGTCCTATCCGTGTCGCGAATCGTGCAGACATAAATGAATGCGATACACCAGAGTCAAATAACACTGAAGCCGAAAGAGTGTTGACGAGAATAGTACATGCCACTACCTCACCTGGTGCCACTCCTTCTTCTCCCATGGTCAAAGCAAACACTTGACAATGTCCTCTGGGTGCCGGCCCTCTCTGCTGGAATCCTCGCTGCCTATTCTGAACTTGCGCCTGGGCATACTACTGAGGCCTTTGCTGTTGAAAAGCTTAGGTTTGCGTCGGCAACGGCCTCGGGGATGGAAACTGCTGTTGGACCGGTACTGGGGCTGGCCCCCTAACTGATGAACTGGTCATGGCTGGTGATGAGTCAGTCCTGAATGGGCAGGACCCTACTTTGTGGTCTGGCGTTCCACAAATCAAACACAATCCTCGAGCCTTATGACATTCTTAAACAACATGTCCAGGCTTCCAACAATAAGAGCAGCCCATGGGGGAAGACTGCTTCTGCTTCTGCTGCTGAGGATACGTCGGGGTTGAATGTTGAACCGGCGTAACTGAAGCTGTCCTTCTCGGAGCTCCAATGGTCAAAGCCCTAGCTGCCGGGGCTAGGGCTGACGACTGATTCATCTGGCAGTGAGATCGCTTTCGACCTCCAGTCCTGTCCATAATCCTCTGGGAGGTATACTCATGCCTCCTAGCTGCCCTCAATACCGCATCAAAAGTCTGATACTCAAACTGCTCCACCGCCAGCAAAATCTCTAGGTGGAGTCCCTGCTGAAATCGCTGGGCTCTATCGAACTCGGTAGCCACCAAGGTGGGAGCAAACCGACTAAGCCTGGAAAACTCGACCGCATATCCATTGACCGTCCTGCCCATCTGCTTCAAATTGGTGAACTCGGTCTGTAGATCGTACCGAGCCACCACATCGAAGTACTTGGTCCAAAATCTTTCACGGAATACTGTCCAAGCAATAGTCACCATTAGTCCAACGGCCTGAGCCGTCCACCAGCTGCGGGCTAGATCTAATAACTGCAGACGCACCACGGCCACCTTCTTATCTTCTGGGGTCTTTGCTGCCTCCAATATCACCTCTGTGTCCTGAAGCCATGCGTCAGCAGCGATAGCATCTTCGCTGCCATCGAAGAATGGAGGGTTCAGGTGCTTGAAACTGTTCGCTGTACTGTTCCCATGGTGTCCACCTCTGCCCAGAGCATCTGCCACTACCTGATGCAAGGCATCTTCTCGATGATCCTGCGATGCAAGCAACTCCCTCATAAATCCCACCAAGGCTCTATTATCCTGCCCTGCGGGCTGAGCTGGCTGTACCGAGATTTCTGGATCTCCGGAAGGCATGACCCGGGAGGCTGCTCATGAGTGCTGGGCCTAATCTTCTTGTTGCTGCTGGTCCATAGGAGGTGCTTCGCCTTGCTGATCGGTAGGACCAGGAATAATGCCGCTGAAGAAGACGACATATGGAACAATAAGGAAGGACCAAGACAGATCAACGATACAAGCATGTGATCAGGTCGAGAATCTCAGGAATTAGAATATACGGGCAGAGATCAAGGGCGAGTGTTGATTGAGACATCTATTCGGTAAAACCTCACATATCTTGATTTACAATGACCTGCATAGGCCACCACTTAAACCATGTAACGTCCCAGAACCAGAATGCTGGAGAGCGGCGGCATACATAACTAGCTAGGTATAATGAAATAGAATCCACCCCACTATACGGTCACGGCTGTCTAGATATAAGAGGGTTTAACTACAATCCATCAGTCTCCTATGGTCAATAACAAGCCTAATTGTCTCAATCTCAAGCAAGCAAGTAAAGTTACAAGATGTAAGATTACCAAATATACAATAGTAAGGCATCCCAAACATTATATATCCAACTGATCATGAAGCTATTCGTTACAAAATATGAGGACTAGCAAGAGTATAGTCATACATTATCAACCCTAGGATCTGTCAATCATGTTACAGCTCGTAGGCAGACAATAATAAGGTATACAATACGAGCTAACAGGTGCTCGCCGGCTAAATGCCTCAAAATAAAATTTTTACAATATAGTGGGAGAGCAAAAATAAACCCACTCGTTGTCCTGGTTACGCCTGGTGGTCACCATCGGGCTGGAAAGTCGGTAGATCCTCTGAAGCTGCTCCAAAATCTGGCCACACAAAACCAGTTGGGTCAGATCCCAGAAAGAGCAAGTGCCACAAAAGAGGCTTCACTTAAGAACTAAAACCAGCATATCGGAAATCAATATTTAAGTGGTTACAAAAGAGCTTGATAATAAAAGAATAATCAACAGTTATAATAGAGTACGAGGGAACCATTCAAGTAGCCAGGTCACAATGTAAAGCCGCTAAATTTCTACTGATTTTTATTCTATTTCATTTTGGTACTGATTTAAAATATTGGTATTGTACGTCGCGTGGTCGTATTTTACGTCGCGTACGAAATTTGCGTTCGTAATTTCTCGACGAGTGCGAATATGTGTCGAGGTACATACTTTAGAAAAATATTTTATTATAAATTTTATTTTTAGGAAAGGTACATGTTCAAAAATAATATATGATATTTTAATTTCTAAAAAGAGTTATTTGTTCGTCGTTTAAAAATGAGTGGTAATTTGAAAAACATGGTGGTTTATATGAAATATTTTCAAAAGATTGTGAAAAGTAAATTTTGCTTATTAATATATTTTGTTATCTATGAAAGCTAGATCATGAAGTAATATTTAAGTATTTATAGTGATTTTCGAAATTAATTATTTCCATATTTATTTAACTATGAAAACGATATTTTGGATTTGGCTAATTTAAATATTTGATTAAATATGGTAAATTAAATTGCAAAGGATTTATTGACTTTATTTAAAAAATAGTTTAAATGAAGAGTAGTATTTTCTAGATTTGATTTGTATTGGATTGAGTTATTTTAAATCGGTTTAAATAAAAAGGGTGATTTATCTAATTGGAATTTAAACAAATCCTAATCTATATCCAACTGGGAATTCCCACCTCCTATAAAAGGAGAGGTACTCCTCCAGCAATTTTTTCATCCACAACCAGATGTGCATCGTGTCGGTGTTGCTATCCTCTTCCACTACATATTTTTCTACAAATACATATTTCGTCCCGTCGTCCGACAACTCCGGACGTTCACCCAGCCGTGTCGGACACCTCCGACACGACACATCCAACCCAAAGAAATCAAATCCTAACCCTAATTTCCCCCGTCTCCTGGCCTTGCGTGTCGCAAACACCGCCAGGTACTGTCGTCACCACCCTCATCATCTCCGTCATCACGCAACCACCACGGCCATTAACCACCACGCCACCACCAGTACAACACAACCACCTCGGCCGTCTCCCAAAAATCTGGCCATCGCCGCTCAACACCACCACCAGAAATAGGAGGAGGAGGGAAATAAATCCTTACCGAGCCGAGCCAGAACACCGTCGCCCAGACCCCGGCGCTGGACCGCCGGCGTCTGCCTTCCCCGTGTCCGGTGAACGCCGGAGCCATGCCCCAAGATCCGCCCAGCCGCTTCCCCGCTCCTCCGACCGCCAGCCCCACTCCGTGCCCTTCCTCCACCGAACCACCCCACGCCGCCGTCTTCCCCGCACGGGATCCCTCTGCCGCCGTCTGTTGGCGAGCAGCCACCGCGTGAGCCGCCACCCAACTCCGCCCATCCGCCTGTCGGATCTCCGTCCAGCTGCGCCAAGCCAAAGCCCTCTGGTAAACCCTGCACTCCCCATCTCCTCCTCCAGTGCGCCGACCCGGCGCCACCGCGCGTCACCACCTCCGCCTCCGATTTCTGACCCGGAGCCACCGCCGTTCCTCCAGCGTCCGACCGCGCGCCGCTCGGGAACGAGCCGCCGCCGCCTTCCCGAGTATCAAGCGCCGCCACGGGCTCTTCCCTCCGCCGTACCCTTCCATGCCCCTCCGCCAGCCTCCACCGGCCACCCGCCGGAGCGCTGCCCCCGATTCTTCCCTCTCACTCTTCTCTCTCTCTCTGCCCCTTTCTAATTTTTTTGGTTTGAGGCTTGAGCAAACAGCTCGAGTACTATTAGGAATGAGTTATTATTATTATATTTATTATTATTAATATATATTACTAGTGTTATTTTTATTATTATTATTAGTATTAGTTTATTTCATTAAGTATAATGATTATTATTACTATTATTTAAATGGTATTGAGCTTTCAAATTTTAAATAATTATTTAAATTATTTTTGATTAATAAAATATAGTTTTTATCTAGAAAAATCTAGTTTCACAAACTTAAGGTTTTAGCCTAAAACGATTTTAATTTCCAAGTATGTACCTAAAACATATTTTGACTAATACAAATAAATAATTTCCAATTTGTATATATAAAGTATTTTCGAGTATTACGTAAAGATTATTTATAAAAATATTTTCTAAAACAAGGTATATGTATTATTTCCATAAATTCTCCCAATTATCTTGATTGCGACTGATCATCTTTCATATTTCCTCGCGACCTTGGACCTCCGCACCATGACTATGGCTATTGGACCATGCTGGACTTTTCAGATTAACGCACACCAGGCGTAATGACAGGCAAGATACCTTGCCATTAAACTGTTTATATTCAGTCTGCATTATTTTATATATCACTGTACTTTATTTTCGGTTCTTACAGTTCCTGATTTACTGCCTGTTCAGTAATTAATAATTTACTTTGTTAGTATCCTTTGATTGCATGTTGACCTAGAGTTAAGGGACTACCATTGTGGTGTATTGCATATACCTTGACACAGTTGTACCATGAGGATGTGTGAGATGAGTATCATGTAGAGGTTCTTGCGTGTGGGCTGATCCCCCATGCGCATGCGCTAGGGCTAACTGCTAATAGAGGCTGTTAGAGACTTGGCAGTTAGTAGAGGTACATGGTCGTGGATGCGACTTAACAGGTACATTGGGTGGGAAGAACATTACCTGACGTATGGGCTTCTATGCACTTCCCTCATTACCTGTGCGCTCCGCCGGAGATGCAGGCTCCAGGTGCCCTCTGACGTTATCCAGAGCGTTATGGACGTAGCCCCTTGCACATGGTGCCCTCTGATGCTTCCCGGGCGTTATGGACGTAGGCCCCTAGTGCCCTATATGGGAACTATGCCGATCCTATTTACAGCCAGGGCTCATGCGTGGAAGGTTTGTTCTTACTGCATAAACACATTAGATGGTTAGGTAACCCTCGTCAATGTCATATCACCCCGTTCCATTAGTAGCTTGGGACAATATCGCATCGCGGTATAGTGTACTACCCCTTGTCCTTGTTTGGTTGTAGGGGTAGTCCACTGTCTCGACGATGAGGTATTGGAACTTGTTACGAGTGTGACTATTTACTTTACTTGTTAAATATGACATAGTATATATATTCAGTTATGTGGCATGTTGATGTATCTTGTTACGTCCCTCTGAGGACCTGGTTATCTCGCCAGGTGTGTGTTTCGTGATTTCTTGCAGGTGCTCTAGCTAAGGCCATTCCTTCCTTCGTGGTGATTGCTCTTGGACTCGCCATTGCTCTCGCTTGCTAAATTCTTTCCTTGTATATTTTTCCCATATTTAATTTGGTTGGTAGTGGACTTTGACTCCGCCCAACTATTGTGTATATGACAAATTCATAGTTACTTTTATATCATATTTATCTTTGTGGATGAGATTTAGTACCTTGGTTACTGTATTGTACAGCTTATGTATATATATGAGGGTCCATATACTTCGTATGTATACAGCTGGCATGATTGCGTTCTAGTCCTACGTATTTTGAGACTGGGGCGTTACATGTTTTTGTGGTGGCCCATGCAGGTCGAGTTTGTCGTTTCGGTTACATGATTGTACCGAACGGACCTGTAATATAGGATTAGAATTTAGAATCTCATCCACCCATTTGACTTCCTTTCTTGACTTCAAATTCCGAACTCTCGTTCGACCCCCTTGATTTGCATCTTGTTTGACTCCTTCCACCGTAATTTCTTAGTTTCGTGTTTAGTAAGGTGACTACTCTAGTATATGCCCATAGGTTAAACACATGGCTAGATGGATTGCCATTGGCAATTAATATGCAACGGAGTTTTATTTGAGTTATAAAGGAATTTATTTTTCTAGAAGGTATGATTTTAAGGATTAGCAAATTTTAAGTTGGGTAGTAGCATATTACCGCCTTTAAAGGATAGATTGAAATTTTGTTTGCTATTACAATACGGTATACACAAGAGGATAGCTAGATGGAGAACACAATTATGATTTATGATCTTTTGGAAATTGCAAATTAGTTTATGATTTATTTAACCGATTTGAGAAGCATCTTGAAATTGTGACACACGATTTACGATTTGGTTCAAATTGGGATATGTTAAAGTTTATCTCGAATTTATTAAAAGTGTTTTAAAATTTTAAAGATATGATTTTGTGGAGGGTTTATGATTTTACGATTTATTAGAGAGCTTGAGGTTTCAAACTTGTAAGCTTTACGATTTATAAATTATAAGTTGCTAGATTTTGAGATTTAAAAAGTAAAGGTTTGGTTTAATATATTTTGAAGGTTATGAAAGTCTTATGATTACGAACTAGAAATTCACCTTGATCTAGAAGTTTCAAATATGAATAATAAAAAGTCTTGGTAAAAGGAATAAAATGAGTATGTAGATTGAATTGGGGTATACGAAAAGGTATCTCAAGGTCTTGAAGATTTTTGGTTATGATATTGTTATGACTAGGGAATGTGGTACATTTGATAAGATAAAGGCTATTTGAAATTGATTAAAATTTTTTGATTATGTCATAAAATTATTTAGATTTTTATGACTACAAGTTTTGATTGTGAGGGTTCTTAGAAAATATGTTGACATATTGGAATAGGAATTCAATTTGATACAATTAGTACGGTTTTAATTGTGACAGGAGATTTGGAGTTGATTAAAATATTGAGCTTAAGTTTCGGATTGCTTTGTAGATATGATAAGAGTTATCTCAAGGGTTATTAGAAATAATCTAAAGTTTTAATAGTTATGATCATTTTGGTAAACAATATTGAGGAAAACATCAAGGAACTCCCATGTCATAGAAATAGACCCTATAGGCATTAATTTCCTATGAATTGCCATCTTCTCTGTGGCTATGAGTGATATGCTCAAGTGTAGTTAATCATCTAACCAACCATATAACTATATCTCAATCTTGACTTATCCAACCTTTCTTTGTGACCCTCTAACCATTGCAACTTTGAAATATGAGTCGAACGTTTCTTGATTGTATTCGTCTAGGAGACCATCTTCTCTCAAGAAGCTGCGTCCATAAACTGTTTTACTAGATTCCTTAATTAGTTTTACCTTATGCTTCCGCATGATCTTCTTAAAATGTATGCATTAATATTCACTTCATCAACTCCCACTTTCTATTTTATAACTTTTTGTCGCCCCTTACCATGACTTGGATATTTGGAGCACAACACTAGACTTTTTATCTCAACAACTTTCACATGCAAGACCTAGACGAGCCCACCTTCATGTAGGTATATCACGTGCCACTAAAACACGTCTTCTTGTACCATAATTTCATGTTACGACTTTCAGATCGGAAAGACTGGACGATAACCCCTACCGTGAAACCATATACTTGTTAACTATAGACTCGACCTCGATATATGATTTGGCTCTATTTCCCTTACATGCTTAGCCTTGTGGTATTTTGATTGCTTGACTCATTGTTCCATCACCCTACTAGTTTTAACTCTTGTAAATTGTATAGAACACCTCACGACCTAGCTAACCTTTTCCTTGTGGACCATATTGATAGCTTCACTTAGACTATAGAATTTAGTGGACCCTAACTCATCACATCAACCAAACCGACTGTATAGGCCGAACTTCGGACAAGACTCAATTTTGAGGGATCTTGGACTATCTAATATCCATCATCATTTATTGCTTATATTTTGACCATCTTACGTGGCTATTATAATCTAGTTTTGCAAGCTTACTCTTATCGAGCTTGTTCATGACATATGTTTATTGTGGGCGCCCACTAATACATTGTCTAATCAGAACCGACGTATTATGGTCTGATCAACCATAGTGCACGTGGTTCGCTTTTGTATATTGTTCAACGTGGAAAGAGACATAGTTAAACTTGGCCTTAGAGTCTCATCCACGACTGCCGTGGCAATTCTTTTGGAACTTGTTCAGTCGTCTTTGAACCACTCATTTGAATTCGATAACGCCTTCTTCAAATTCTTTATGTTTGCCTTTCGCCTCTTAGAGAAAGACAAACACCCGTACTTGATATTATCTTAGTTGTCCACTGTCTATTGTTAAGATGGTTAGTCAGTTACCAACCGATTTGACTGAAACCCTATCTTGGATTAATCACCCCCTCGTGACACCAGAATCATTATCACGATTCAAATCATTCTTGAGACTTAAGAATGAATCAAACCAATTCCTTCATCAAACCTAAAACCAGACGACCATATCTTCTCAAGGAACCACAACTCCAAGTCCCTAAGTTATTCTTTTTGATCTACCCAATGCCTTAATATTTCTTGAATGGAGTTATCATGATTATCTTAGCTAGCAACCTTCGTCCATTACCATATTCGTGAATTTTTTTTAACATTTATGTTAAACACCGTTTTCTTGCCTCGCCAAAAGAATTGTTCACTTTCTTATCATTAAACTCTTGAACCCTACTTATTCCTAAATTTCGAGGACGAAATTCTTTTAAGTTGGGTAGGATGTAAAGCCCCTAAATTTCTACTGATTTTTATTCTATTTCATTTTGGTACTGATTTAAAATATTGGTATTGTACGTCGCGTGGTCGTATTTTACGTCGCGTACGAAATTTGCGTTCGTAATTTCTCGACGAGTGCGAATATGTGTCGAGGTACATACTTTAGAAAAATATTTTATTATAAATTTTATTTTTAGGAAAGGTACATGTTCAAAAATAATATATGATATTTTAATTTCTAAAAAGAGTTATTTGTTCGTCGTTTAAAAATGAGTGGTAATTTGAAAAACATGGTGGTTTATATGAAATATTTTCAAAAGATTGTGAAAAGTAAATTTTGCTTATTAATATATTTTGTTATCTATGAAAGCTAGATCATGAAGTAATATTTAAGTATTTATAGTGATTTTCGAAATTAATTATTTCCATATTTATTTAACTATGAAAACGATATTTTGGATTTGGCTAATTTAAATATTTGATTAAATATGGTAAATTAAATTGCAAAGGATTTATTGACTTTATTTAAAAAAATAGTTTAAATGAAGAGTAGTATTTTCTAGATTTGATTTGTATTGGATTGAGTTATTTTAAATCGGTTTAAATAAAAAGGGTGATTTATCTAATTGGAATTTAAACAAATCCTAATCTATATCCAACTGGGAATTCCTACCTCCTATAAAAGGAGAGGTACTCCTCCAGCAATTTTTCCATCCACAACCAGATGTGCATCGTGTCGGTGTTGCTATCCTCTTCCACTACATATTTTTCTACAAATACATATTTCGTCCCGTCGTCCGACAACTCCGGACGTTCACCCAGCCGTGTCGGACACCTCCGACACGACACATCCAACCCAAAGAAATCAAATCCTAACCCTAATTTCCCCCGTCTCCTGGCCTTGCTTGTCGCAAACACCGCCAGGTACTGTCGTCACCACCCTCATCATCTCCGTCATCATGCAACCACCACCGCCATTAACCACCACGCCACCACCAGTACAACACAACCACCTCGGCCGTCTCCCAAAAATCCGGCCATCGCCGCTCAACACCACCACCAGAAATAGGAGGAGGAGGGAAATAAATCCTTACCGAGCTGAGCCAGAACACCGCCGCCCAGACCCCGGCGCTGGACCGCCGGCGTCTGCCTTCCCCGTGTCCGGTGAACGCCGGAGCCATGCCCCGAGATCCGCCCAGCCGCTTCCCCGTCTCCTCCGACCGCCAGCCCCACTCCGTGCCCTTCCTCCACCGAACCACCCCACGCCGCCGTCTTTCCCGCACGGGATCCCTCTGCCGCCGTCTGTTGGCGAGCAGCCACCGCGTGAGCCACCACCCGACTCCGCCCATCCGCCTGTCGGATCTCCGTCCAGCTGCGCCAAGCCAAAGCCCTCTGGTAAACCCCGCACTCCCCATCTCCTCCTCCAGTGCGCCGACCCGGCGCCACCGCGCGTCACCACCTCCGCCTCCGATTTCTGACCCGGAGCCATCGCCGTTCCTCCAGCGTCCGACCGCGCGCCGCTCGGGAACGAGCCGCCGCCGCCTTCCCGAGTATCAGGCGCCGCCACGGGCTCTTCCCTCCGCCGTACCCTTCCATGCCCCTCCGCCAGCCTCCACCGGCCACCCGCCGGAGCGCTGCCCCCGAGGTGAGCGCTGCCCCTGATTCTTCCCTCTCACTCTTCTCTCTCTCTCCGCCCCTTTCTAATTTTTTTTGGTTTGAGGCTTGAGCAAACAGCTCGAGTACTATTAGGAATGAGTTATTATTATTATATTTATTATTATTAATATATATTACTAGTGTTATTTTTATTATTATTATTAGTATTAGTTTATTTCATTAAGTATAATGATTATTATTACTATTATTTAAATGGTATTGAGCTTTCAAATTTTAAATAATTATTTAAATTATTTTTGATTAATAAAATATAGTTTTTATCTAGAAAAATCTAGTTTCACAAACTTAAGGTTTTAGCCTAAAACGATTTTAATTTCCAAGTATGTACCTAAAAGATATTTTGACTAATACAAATAAATAATTTCCAATTTGTATATATAAAGTATTTTCGAGTATTACGTAAAGATTATTTATAAAAATATTTTCTAAAACAAGGTATATGTATTATTTCCATAAATTCTCCCAATTATCTTGATTGCGACTGATCATCTTTCCTATTTCCTCGCGACCTTGGACCTCCGCACCATGACTATGGCTATTGGACCATGCTGGACTTTTCAGATTAACGCACACCAGGCGTAATGACAGGCAAGATACCTTGCCATTAAACTGTTTATATTCAGTCTGCATTATTTTATATATCACTGTACTTTATTTTCGGTTCTTACAGTTCCTGATTTACTGCCTGTTCAGTGATTAATAATTTACTTTGTTAGTATCCTTTGATTGCATGTTGACCTAGAGTTAAGGGACTACCATTGTGGTGTATTGCATATACCTTGACACAGTTGTACCACGAGGATGTGTGAGATGAGTATCATGTAGAGGTTCTTGCGTGTGGGCTGATCCCCCATGCGCATGCGCTAGGGCTAACTGCTAATAGAGGCTGTTAGAGACTTGGCAGTTAGTAGAGGTACATGGTCGTGGATGCGACTTAACAGGTACATTGGGTGGGAAGAACATTACCTGACGTATGGGCTTCTATGCACTTCCCTCATTACCTGTGCGCTCCGCCGGAGACGCAGGCTCCAGGTGCCCTCTGACGTTATCCAGAGCGTTATGGACGTAGCCCCTTGCACATGGTGCCCTCTGACGCTTCCCGGGCGTTATGGACGTAGGCCCCTGGTGCCCTATATGGGAACTATGCCGATCCTATTTACAGCCAGGGCTCATGCGTGGAAGGTTTGTTCTTACTGCATAAACACATTAGATGGTTAGATAACCCTCGTCAATGTCATATCACCCCGTTCCATTAGTAGCTTGGGACAATATCGCATCGCGGTATAGTGTACTACCCCTTGTCCTTGTTTGGTTGTAGGGGTAGTCCACTGTCTCGACGATGAGGTATTGGAACTTGTTACGAGTGTGACTATTTACTTTACTTGTTAATTATGACATAGTATATATATTCAGTTATGTGGCATGTTGATGTATCTTGTTACGTCCCTCTGAGGACCTGGTTATCTCGCCAGGTGTGTGTTTCGTGATTTCTTGCAGGTGCTCTAGCTAAGGCCATTCCTTCCTTCGTGGTGATTGCTCTTGGACTCGCCATTGCTCTCGCTTGCTAAATTCTTTCCTTGTATATTTTTTCCATATTTAATTTGGTTGGTAGTGGACTTTGACTCCGCCCAACTATTGTGTATATGACAAATTCATAGTTACTTTTATATCATATTTATCTTTGTGGATGAGATTTAGTACCTTGGTTACTGCATTTTACAGCTTATGTATATATACGAGGGTCCATATACTTCGTATGTATACAGCTGGCATGATTACGTTCTAGTCCTACGTATTTTGGGACTGGGGCGTTACACACAACTCTTAAACCAAACAAGGACCAGGGTTATAACCTTTCACCTGAATAGAACTCCGTCTCCAATCCTGTTGGTAAGGTAAAACATTACAAGCATGACGTGGGGTGCAATAAGATAATAAACGAAGAGAGAACTTAAAACTGCTCCGGGAGCCAGGTTACAATCCTTAAACCAAACAAGGACCGGGGTTGTAACCTTTCGCCTGAACAGAACTTAGCCCCTGATCTTTATTATTAAAATTGACAATCATGCGATCAAGCTTGCAATAATCGAGCACTGAAACTACACCATACAATCGCTTCTGGCCAATCAGTGACTACGGCTTTCTACATTAGCTAACTAGGGTTATCACAACATGCAGTGAGATGTTACTCCAGCCACAAGCCCTGCAGCTAATCCAGGTTATCCAGGCGACTTGGGTTCATTAAGCAGTGCCTCGATCTTTTCCATACATCAGTGAATCTAGACTTGTGTCATACTCGTCGGCAGGCTGCAAGTCCACAATGGTGGCTGGGATAACGGGATCGCCTGTAGCTGGGGAAAATCTCTCATGACTACTGAATTATTCTAGTCATTAGTCTTAGCCATTTACAGTAGGTACCCCAGACCGTGGTACTCAGGGATCCATGTCCTAAACATGATGCAAACATTACCGGTTCAATTGTACAAACACAATCATCCACGGTGTCCAGGCCATTCAATCTTGTCATGACATGCTAGCCGTCGCAACAGCCTTCAATATATATATATCATGTCATGTTCACTGTCAGAAGTGCGCCACGTCAGGCCACTATCACGTCATGTCAAAAGTGCACCACAACGGGTCACCATCGTGTCAGGGAACAATTAATTTGGCACAAACACACATTTAGTAATTAAATATTGATTGAGCATGTGGCTACAATTAATGCTAAGGCCATACGGCCAATGCAGGCAACAGATGCACGCAAATTAAATCCACACGGCCAAAAATAATACTTAAATATATATAGTGGCCATGCGGCCAAAAGTTGTTTAGTGGCCATGCGGCTACAAATAAACAATTGGCCAATGGCCATGCGGATGAGAAATAGTTTAATGGCCATACAGAGATTTGCTCATGCGGCCATCCACGTGCTGATGGCCCATGCGGCCAACAAGAATTCTTGGCCATGCAAATATTGCTAATGCTAATAATGCATGCAAAGAAATGCTAACAATGCATGGCCACATGTAGCGCTAATTATTTCCATGCACTAATTACTTGGCCATATGCGGCCAAGTAATTTCCATGCGGCCAACTTTACAAGTTAGCTTGCAAATGCAAGCAAAAGGCTGCATGCAACTAATGCATTAAAATATGCATGCAAGCATGCACAGAAAAAAATATGCAAAAGTCAAATGGCCTATGCGGCCAAGTTTACGTAAGCAAGTAATGAACAAATGCTTTGGCCATGCATGCAAGCATGCGGCCAAGCATTTGTCCCCATATGCGGCTAAGTAGATTGTTTCCATATGCGGCCAAGTAGCTTGGTTCCCATATGCGACCCAGTAGCTTGCAATTGCAAGCAAGATGCTATGCATTAAATATTAAAGCTAAGGCTAATGCGTTAGCTGCTAATGAATAAAGCATTGAATATTAAAGCTAAAACACATGCATTAAGTATTAATGCATGGAATACAAAAACTCATGCATTAAATGCTAATGCATTGAATATTAAAACTCATGCATTAAGTATTAATGCATGGAATACAAAAACTCATGCATTAAATGCTAATGCATTGAATATTAAAACTCATGCATAAAATATTAATGCATGGAATACAAAAACTCATGCATTAAATATTAATACATTCCATGCGGCCTGGTGCTAAATATATATAAGCATGCGGCTGATGCTAAGGCCATATGCGGCCAGCATGCATTAAATATAATATGGCATTTGGCCATATGCGGCTAGCCAATGCAAGGCAATTAATTAAATGGCCATGCAATTAATGCTCATGCGGCCAAAGTGCAATTAATGGCTCCCACAGAGAACATGTCTATAAAAAATACCATGGCCTCTATGCTCCTCCAAACAACAATAGGAACCCAAATCCAGACTCCCATAGGTCAAATTTGGGTAAAATAGAATTCTCTACAACATGGAACCATCAACTAGCAAAAATATGTAAGTTAATACCACAAAGCTAGATTTACAAGAATTTAACCATAAAAATGAAAAATGCTAAATACAAAAGGGGTTAGAAACACATGAGGAAGACAATTGAACAATAAAAATAGACTTCCTCCATGAAGTAAGGTGCACTTGCCTAAACCTTCTACTCTCAGGTTGGTGGAGAAGTAATGGTGGGGAAGAAGTAGAGTTAATGAGGAGAGAGAAATGTGTGGTAGGATATAAATGAAGAGGGTGGTAGTAGGTGGGAGTGGTTTGGTTCACATAAAATCAAGCAAAACCGAACCATGCAAAACCAAGCTGAAACAAGTCAAGTGGGGCCGAACCAAACAAGGAGACATACAATACGGGTCTAAATACGTACACGTATACCAAAATATGTAATATGAACAATGGTCATTACAACTGCGAATCTGGAGGAGTAGGGGCACCATCGCGCCTTAAGGATAGGAACATCTCGTACTCCTCCCGTGAAATTATTACCGATGAAGAAGGTAGTGACGTCGGTGGAGTCGAAGGTAGTGACGTCGGCGGAGTCCACGATGATGAAGGTGCACCCGGAGGACAATAACGCTCCAACGTTGCTAGCGCTGGTGGTAGGAATCCATGGTAGATAACAGCCTCGTGCTGCTATCAACCATCGAATCCTGCATCAACGCGAGCCTCTTGCCCATGGACAGCTGTGATGTCTGCAGATCCGTCATGCTGCACGTTGTCGACTCTCTAAGATCAGTAACGCCCCGCTCTGTCCTCTCAGTCACATCCCTGAGCTCCTCCATAATGCTGCGGTCGAGCGTATCCAATCGTGCTATGAGCGCAGCACCGTCTGGTGCTGCTCCTGGATCCGTCGTAGCAGCTCGTCACAGACAGACTCCACCATCCGCTGGACTCGGACAGACTCCTGGGAGGGCTGTGGGCCATGCACACTAGCATGGAAGGACCTAGAGGACTGTGTCGCAACTAGGGTGCCATAGGATCCCGTACCGTAGTATGTACCCCTGTGGAGACCACCAGCGACGGTCATCCACAGCTCGTCCTCCGACGGAGCTGGAGCGGGCTACGAGGAAGTATCGGCCTCTCCCGTAGTAGGTGCACAAGCAACCGCCCGCTCCTTAAGCCGTTGAAACTCGGCCTAGAAAGCATGGATACTCTATAACTTCTAATGTCTAATTTACTTATTATTACTAGCTACATGAATATCTATTTACATGCATATTTACTAAGTTATATCAAAACTAACACGAAGTATTAAAATTAATAAATAGAATTGTAAAATTTATATAGGCCTGCTCTGCCCTCTCGTCAAGAAGCTTCCCGCCCTTCCGATGTGTGGCTAGAAAGATAGTCACCATATTGGTATCATCATCCCTCCTTACTTGTAATTAAATATATCACCTTTTACTAATTTATCGGACTTGCATTAAAATAATATTTTTGAAATAAAAATACATACCAAACGACGGAAATATTCTGTCATCGAAATCGACCCACCGTACCACTTTGATCCCTGCTTTCTAGCCGCCTTGGCCTTCTCAGACTTTTTCTTGTACCTTGGCTCATCGAATCGAGCCTTCATCGCACTGTTCAGGGGTGATCCAACCTTGGACCGGCTTTCCGGCACGATCACGAGTCTTCTGATCATTAATAGCATCGCGGATCAGCTTAGCATCGACGGCAGAAAACATCCCCTCGATCATCTCGGCCCGATGCGGTGGATAGAAAAACATATCCTAGAAGAGTGCAAACCAAATATTTATCAGTTATATATAATATGCAAAAATTATATGATTAATGTTAGAAGCAAATATATTTTAACCTTGAAGCGCGCAAACCAGTAGGCCTTTCTCTCGTCCGGAGCATCAGAGTAGTTTATCCAAGGACCACCATAATTAGTCTTTAATAAGTGGCCTAGGCGTCTCTGTACTGACGGGGGACGATATCTATACAGACATATTATATTCATGAGAAAAGTTAATTTGTGATAAACACATGAAAAAAAGGATAAACTAAAATACTTACTTTGTACCGTCGGCCCATATCTCCGACCTCGTCTCCTCCGAAGGTGCACATGCATCATCTGCCTGATACTGGTCGGTCGTCGGCTCAGCCTCCTCCATCTTCTCATCTGTCTCCATCGTCATATTAACAGGAGGAATGCTAGACGACGGAGCAGTCTCAGGCCTGGAACTACTCGTCCCAGGAGATATGCTACGTAGCGTCCGGGCAGGCGGAGGTATTGTCCGATACACAGGAGTACTGGGCGACGAGGATCCAGAGCCGGTACCAGTAGGAGGTACCAAAGGAGTACCCTATCCTCTGCCAGTACCAGTACCCCGTGCCCCATGTCGGGACATACGGAACGATCCGCGACGACCTGTCATACCTGATAACAACATATGATGAGATACAACAAATAGTAGTACATTAAAAATATGAAAGTTCAATAAAGACAAGATAATAACCAAGACAACATGTGATGATACATTTTACAAGAAACATCTAAGTCCAGATAGTATATTTTACAAGAAACATCTAAGTTCAGATAGTACATTCTACAAGAAACATCTAAGTCCAGATAGTACATTCTAAAAGAATCATCTAAAAAAATGAAAGTACCTCTTTTTCGATCATCTTCAGAATATTTATCTTGTTCGTCTTCCTCGACCTCATCTTCCTCTTCCTCCTCCTCATCATCTTCAGTTTCATCTTCGGATAATTCTACATCTTCTATATTAGTCGTATAATACGTAACTTTCGTGGAGTCCACATCAACAATATTGGTTACAAGAGGTAGCTCATCCTCCTGATAAGCTTTTTCGTCAACATCAAAAGTATCTCTAGCTTTAGTCTTACATACTGCCCACCAGTCAGAATTCATTGCTCCCCGTCTCGGATAAACTGTGAAGTACACAAGCTGAGCCTGAATTGATAGAACAAATGGTTCGTAGCCTTGATATCTATGCTTGTAGTTTATATCCATAAAACCATGCTTGTCAATTTTCCAACCTTGATTTTCAATCTGATCGAACCATTCACACTTGAACAACACGATCTTTGCTGGTTCTCTGCCATAATTATATGTCAACTCCACAATCTCTCGCAAAATGCCAAAGAAATCGTTTCCTGGATCGACGTCTTTGTAGTTCGAAGATTTGATACACAAACAACTATTTTTCGTGGAATCAAGATCCAGGAAGCTGTCTCTGATCGGAGCATTTGTCGACTTGAACCTAAAGCCATTGACATAGTAACTTGGCCATATTTTAACAAAAGTAATTGGTCCCTTGGCAAGAGTTCTAATTAATTCAATCTCAGCTAAAATTAGACGATCGACCTAAATACCAAAGAAGCGATAGTAAGTTATTTATTGCTCAGTTGCATTAGAAGAGGCCAGTAATTATCGAGTTGCTTACATATTCACTCAACCAAGAAGGAAAATGATGTCTCATTTCTTGTTCTAATGCTTCGTCTGTTAAGTAGGGTCTAACCGACCTCAACTCATCATTATATGTGCTGAAAAACAACGAAGCAACCGCCGATTAGTACAATAATATTAGCTTATACTATTACATTGAGATGACATAAACTCATCATTAATTACTTACCCCTCTAGCTTCTCCACTTCATCCTCGTCGTAATTGAGTAATATTTACAACTGAGCAGTCCTTAGCTCTTCGTCATTCAAATATCTCTTCTTTATTTTCCCCGAAGGCTTTCCGGATGCATTGAATACTTTCAGTATTCCATCATTAGATTCTTGATATCCGTCGTTGTTTTTCGAAGTCCTCGTTCTATTCGTAGCAACATGAGGTTTGAAATACGTCGAACAGAAGTTTGTAATCTCCTCGAGAATATAGGCTTCACAAATAGAACCCTCGACCCGAGCCTTGTTTTTCACCTTCCTCTTTAGGTGGTTCAAATGTCGCTCAAATAGGTACATCCATCGATAACCGACAGACCCACCAACATGTGCCTCGTAGGAAAGATGAATTGGCAAATGCTCCATGGAGTCGAAAAATCCAGGAGAAAATACCTTCTTGAGCTTGTACAGTGTTACTGCAATATCGTTCTCCTGCTTTTCTAGATGATCGACGAGCAACTTAGTAGAACAAAGATCTCTGAAGAATATGCTAAGCTCGGTCAATGGATCCCAAACAACCTGGGGTAAGAATTTCCGAAATGCAATCGAAATTAACCTCTCCATGAATACGTGACAATCATGCCCTTCATACTTGTCAGTTTGTTCTCCTTGAGGTCAACGCATCTTCTCAAGTTTGAAACATACCCGTCTGGAAATTTCAGACCTTGAATTCACCTACAAAGTCTGACTTTATCCTCCTCCAGTGATAAAATTGCCTTAGGCTGCTTCAACTTCCCATTCCCTTCCTCTATCAAATGCAATGTAGGACGTCTACATATTTCTTCCAAGTCCAATCTAGTCTTTGGATTGTCTTTCATCTTCCCCTTTACGTCCATTATCGTATTAATTATATTGTCAAACACATTCTTCTCGATATGCATGACATCAAGGTTATGTCTAATCAGATTGGTGCTCCAATATGGCAGATCCCAGAATATACTCCTCTTCGTCCAGTTATGAGTGCGACCAAATCCATCACACTTGTAGCTCGTAGTAGGCTCTTCAATAGTTCTTAGTAAATCTTTTACCTCTTTCCATATCGTGTATTCGGGCCCCCTTGACAGGGGATTAGCCTTCTCCACAATGCCAGCACGAAAACATTCTTGTTCCTCCGGTACGGATGATCCTTCGACAGGAATTGTCGATGACAATCGAAGAAGCGCGGTTTGCCTTCGTGTTTCAAACGGAAAGCCTTAGTGCGGTCTATGCAATACGAACATGAAAGACGACCATGTGTGCTCCATCCAGATAACATACCATAGGCCGAAAAGTTGTTGATGGTCCACATAAGTGCTGCCCACGTCTGAAAATTTTGTTTTCTAGATACATCGTTTGTGTTGGAACCTACTTTCCGTAGCTGATTCAACTCATCAATCAATGGCTGTAAATACACATTGATGTTCCTTTTCGGATTGTTCGGACCTGGGATAATAACGGTGAGAAACATATACGAAGTCTTCATGCACATCCAAGGCGGTAGATTATACGGAGTGACGATCATAGGCCAACACGAATACTGGGATCCCGAAAGTCCGAATGGGGTAAAACCGTCTAAGCAGAGACCCAATCTGACATTACGCAGATCAGAAGCAAAATTTGGATACTCTCGATCAAAGTGCTTCCATGCTTCTCCATCAGATGGGTGATCCAATACTCCTTCGGTCTGTTCTCGCTTATGCCAACTCATGTTTTCTGCAGTTACCTTCACCATAAACAACCACTGCAACCGTGGCGTCAACGGCAAGTAGTACTTCAAATCGGTAGGCTTTCTTTCACTGACAGACTTTCCTCTACCACTGCCCTTGTAGCGATCAGCACCACAAAATCTGTAGGCGTCTTCATCCTTGTCGTCTTTGTAGTACAACATGCACCCGTTGCGACATGCATTGATTTTCTCATATCCCATCCAGAGCGATCTCACCATCCTGTTAGACCGGTAAAAGTCTTTAGGCAACTTAGCACCCTCAAGCAATATTTCTATAATCAACTCCATAACTCGGTTGTATCAATCTTGTGACATATTAAAATCGGACTTGATGCTCAACAATCTTGTAACCACCTCCAACGATGAATGATCCTCACAACCAGGATATAATAGAGTCCTTGCATTCTCCAGCAACTCCATGAACTTTATAGCATCGACGTTCGATGCCTCCTCAGGTGAATCATTATTGTCCGGATTGAAACTAGGCCTCGCCGCATCAAAAACTATGTTCACCAACCCATCGTCGTAAGCAGTATGGTTGTAGACATCAACATAAGGCTCATACTCCGATGCTAAAGACACAAGTTCTCCGTGCGCACTCCACTTATAGTAGTTCGGCGTGAAACCCTTCGAGTATAAATGATACGTGACTTCTACTTTTGGATGATATTTCAAGTTATGACATCTCACACACGGACACTTAATTTTGGTACCGTCCATGTACTAAGGGAACACCTTGGCAAACTGCAGGAACTGCTGTACACCCTCTATAAATTTATCCCGCACACCACATATGTCATCAGGATGATGGCTGTACATCCAAGAACGATTCCGCAGATAGTAATTCAGATCCATATCCATTTGTGGATAATTCTGTAAGATAGATACATGCGCTCGTTGAAACACTTGTAAAAGTAATAGGCGCATTAATCATGACATATCCTAAATATTGAAATAGAATCCCAAGTAATCATGATACAACAAGTGGTAATAGTGTATCACATGACATAATCATATAACCATAGTGTATCAGAATTGACCACACAGAAGACTTAGCCTAATTAATCTCCATAAAATAAGTGGTAATAAGTCCATAATTAATCTCCATAAAATAAGTACAACTGGTATTAAGTCCATAATTAAGTCCATAAACTTGTCTCCATAAAACAAGTACAGTTGGTAATAAGTAGTAATAGTCCAACACAAAATATATCCATAAAAATACACTAATGACGACCACGCAGCTCACGCATACGCTCTACGCTCAAAGATACCATCACATAACATCTTCGAAAAAGTAGGATCGACGGCGGGAAAGCGCCATTCCACTGCAGGTGCTGGATGAATGGAACTCCCGGTCTCACTAGCTACCGGTGCCACTTCCTCCTTAATAGTAGGAGGAGCCACCCCAGCAATCTGTGTTTCCCTCAAATGACGTGCCGCTGCTCGGGTCATGGGTGCCATCTGGTAAGATCGATATTCACAGAGAATATAATTGTAACATAAGCAAGCTAACTAAAGGAACCATCATCTCGTTTCATGTATCAAAACCCAAGTTCTATTGTAAAATCTCAATTTTCTTCAATGAGTATACCTATGTGTGTTAAGCCCAATTTTTCTTAAGATTGTATACATATGTATATATGTAGATTGATAGATATAGCTATAGTTATAGTTATATAAGAGTTTTCCCTGAGATTGTATACAGATGTATACATATGTATATAAAGGAACCATCAATAAGTATACATATGTATATATTGTATACATATGTATAAGAGTTCATGTATACATATATACATATGTATAAGAGTTTTCTTCAATGAGTATACATAGTTTCTGTGTGTCGTGTGTCAGTGTCGTGTCAAGGAGTGTGTCGGTGTCGTGTCAGTGAGTGTGTCGGTGTGTCTGTGTCGTGTCAGTGGGAGATAGGATTAGGGTTAGGTATACCTGGACGGGGTCGGGTCGGGGTCGCCGGAGCGGAGCAGGGGACGAGGGGGTCGGCGGTGGAGGAGCGACGATGAGGGGGGTCGGTGGTGGAGGAGCGACGACGAGGTCACCAAGGGACGAGAGGAAAGGGGCCGGTGGGAGGGGTCGCCGGGAGGAGGCCTTACCGGAGGGAAGGAGCTCGTTGGGGGGAGCGATCGCCGAAGACGAGAGGGGGAGGGGGAGAGAGACGAGCGGGGAAGGCGAGAGATTAAAATTTGGGTGAAAATAAAATAAAATCGATCGGGTTCCCAAAATTCTATATGAAAGTTTTTAGCGACGTCTAAGAGAGGCATCGCTAGACGTCGCTGTTTAGTAATAGGATAGCGACATACATGATTAAATGTCGTAAACGTCGCTGAATAAAATAAATCAATGATATTTTATGACTAAATAGCGACTTATTTTTTTCAAACTATAATTCTAGTCGCTAATAGTCGATAAACTTCGCTGATAGTGACATTCAGCGACGTCATTTTCATACGTCGCTAAATACACAAAATATAGCAACGTTTTTAACTGGCGTCGCTAATTTTGTTGCTAATTTGACATATTTTGGTCGTGGATGTTAGATATCGAGTATATTAGATATTGATATGTTAGTATGTTATGTTAATTCTAGATACTGGTATGTTAGCAAGTTAGTCTATATAGGTCATATGTTAGATATTAGTTAAGATGTTATGTTATTACATTAGTTATTTTGTTAATTAGATATTTGAGGGGTTTTTGGTATCTCATGATACCAAGTTAGTATCTTAAGGTAAATATGAATTACCTTTACCTTCAAGGTAAATGATTAGTTTACCTTATGACCAAGGTATTAGTTTTAGGATGCCAATATGACCAAGGTTGATATGGTATCCTAGTATTAGTGGATTAGTGTCTAAGTATTTGAGTTTGAGTAGGTAATGTTAGATTGTGGAAGGGTTATATAGATAGGTATATATATTTTTGGGTTATATAGTATCTATATATAAATTGAGAGTATATAGATATAGGTTATGGTTCATAGTGAGGATATGTATATACTTGATATATGATATCTATATGTATGTGTTAGGGTGGTACTATATGGGTAAGGATGTATGTGATATATATGTAATGTATATTATATAACTAAGTTTGTGTGCTTTGTTAGCTATGTGGTTTAGCTATGTGCCTTGATTTAGGCTATGTGTTAGATAGCAATGGTACTAGTATAGTTGATTGTTTAGGCCGTAGACTTGTTTAGACCTAGAATTGACTAACCTAGACTAGTTTGACCATTGTTGACCGAACTTTAGCTAGTTTGACCACATCAGATTAGTTATCCTAGTTTGACTAGACTAGTTGACCAGAGTTGACCAAGAGTTGACTTTGACCTAGATTGACTTAGACTCATGTAGATTATATTATAATTTCAACTACCATATAGATTGAACTCTTTATAACTTGTGTTGCTCTAACTAGGACTCTGTGACTCCAGTTGGCCATCTTTTCATATCAGCTATTCAGGGTATCAGGCGAGTACATTCTCTAACCGTTTCATACTTGCTAGGATTTTATATTCTTGCTCTAGATTACTTTACATGATGCTGTCACATTATTATCACGGATTGGTACCCTATGAATCTTGTCATACGATGTTATCCCCCTCGGGGTACATCAAATACAGTTGTCATGTACTTTTTACGAATATCTTGTATTTCATGTACACCTCTATTCATGTATACTCTTGTGCAATCTTGTACTCTCATGATCACATGAGCAAACATGATAAAAATCTCTTGTTCAAGGTAACGTAACTTGACTGGATCCTTGTGTATTGATTGGGGAGGGTGAGTAGGAAGTGGTTATATGATCAAAATCCCGTCTTGTGAAATCTTGTGAAAAAATTATATATATCCATTGTACACTCACGTATGATGGAGTTACCCTTACATGGTCCTAACCCGTTTATATAACCATCTCATGCTCTAAATCACATGTTATTTACAGTTCTTACTTATCATATATATAGATATTTCCAGTTATCAAATCTCTCTCATTTTTATATTTATATTTTTTTACAGTCCATGTATCTTACTCTTTTGCATGCTTTATATTTCCTAACATGATATAAATGCATGAGATATATTATGCTCGTTTCTGTCCTGACTGGACCTGTTGAAAATATTACAGGTAACCCGGAGATTCACAGTTAGCCTAGAGGACCAGTAGAGCTTGGAGTAGATTACTAGTTATAGTTTAGTTTTACTTTTAGAACTTGTTTGTAATAAGTGGAGATTGAGTTGTATTGAGATTGTTTGAGATGTCCTTTAGTAGTTTATTTAAGTTGCTTGAGTTTCATAAAGTTGTTAGACTCCTGTGTTATCTTATCGTGCTTAGATTGTGATTAAGTATTATCATATCTTATACTTTTTCTCCATTCAGAGTTGAGATTGTGATAGGTACATTATATAATTGCATAATTTATTGATTAGATAGTGACCTAGAACAGCGTTCTACCATCGACACTGTGGCGTAGGCTGGACGTACCCACTTCATGTGTCCCTACACTGGGTGCAGGTCGTGACACAAAACGACTAGGCGTATCGGCTTAAGGTGGGGTGAATATCGCAAAGACGAGTACCTCGGTGTGTAAGCCATAAGAACAGGGGATAACTGTATCGACGAGTGCCTCAGTGCACAAGTCATTCGTTCTCCCGCGCACAAGTTTGAAGTCTAGCACATTGAAAGACTATTGAGACGAGTGCCCTAGTGTACGAGCCATAAATATTGAACACTAAGACATAGAATATGGAAATATGGTATCGAGACGTACATCGTATGCACGACTCAAAATATAGAACAATCATATCAAAGCGTGCGTACATGTACGAGAATAATAAAAGATGGCTTCGTTGCAAAAAGAACAGTTGTGGCATAAATGTGACAAAACTGTCGAATGTTGTACGATGCCTTGGAAATGTTCGAGGCCTTTGGGTCGTTCATTTGACGAACATTGAGTTGGGGCATGGTGTCATTGAACATTGAAACGAAGAATGAAATCATACAAAGAATGAGAACAATGAAAGATAGAGAAATGCCTGACGACGTGAAGTCTGAGGTTCAAACTCAAACTATGTTTGGTTGTATGAGTTTGATGCGTGCGTTGCATGGTCGAATGGACTTGAGATATTGCCCGTGCACAGGTGTGATGATTCCCTCGAACGAGTTATATTTTTTAGGGCACCGGAACCGTTCAGCCTAGTAGGGATGTTAATCATTGTTGGTGCACATCTTTTGAGCATGACTTACAATCTGCTACCGATTTGATAAGCCGTAATTGATGGTAAGTTCGGTATCCTTCAGATACTTGAGGCTTGCAACATGTATGGGGAGGACGTCATATTATCCAATTTGAGAAGAGAAAAGAAAGAAAATTGAAACAAGTTAGTCCATTCGATACGGATACGCCAATTACCTTTATATAGTTAAGAAACGGTGGACCGAAAGTGCAGGCACACAGAGATCCTGCACAGTGAGCACTTATAATATGACAGGAAAATATGGTAGGTGTATTCACCTTGCATCAGTGCAAGGGCGAGTGCGTCGATGTTGGTAAGATATCGCGCCACGAAACAAACACGAGATTTCTATTATTGCCTACCTGCTTGCTTATGCAAATCAAATAACATGCTTGCCATGATAACATGTTTTACTGCTTCCGAATATGCCATAAACTCACCCTAAGACAAGGATAGAAATATCACTAACTTGTATGTTGCATGATTAAATACACTACTTAATGTCGGTTTAGTAAAGTGGATCTTTGATTAGTACAACGAGGACGAAAGTACTAATCTCCCACTAGTTTACTTGCAGGTTCAGAAAATGGTCTGTTCGCGACGGAGGTTCGCTTGAACGTACTGAGGCATGGAATATCGTAGCGTATTGAGGCGTGCGACCTCATTGACGCTCGGATTTGCAACGGCATGATGCGATCGAGATATAGAAGACATAATATATGCAACGGTGAAATCTTTGTAGGCAAGAGAGAACCTGAGCGTTGTAAGCTAATCTACCAAATTTAGTTGGGCTATTGAAAGCCTTTGTAATCTTAGTTCAATTATCAATAAAGTGAATTGTTTCATATACTCTGTTTCTTCTGCTGCTAACATCAAATCAAAAATAACCATTTCAGAACTTGTTGTCTTACCTTATACGAGTGCAACTCCAGACTCGTACGACATCACGCCCCAACGAGGACGAACGATTCGGACAAATCAATATGAGGACGAGCAATTTTTCGGGTTGGGACGTGACATTTTATGCTACTTGGAAAGAACAAATAATAGTAGTATATTATTATTAGAAAGACTAAAGGTTATCCGTATTAATTATTCTGAACTTATTATTATATTAAAATTAATATTTTATTTTATACATGCATGTAAGACTATTTAGATTAAAAGATACCTCTTGTAATTACCTATTTACCCATATTAACTTTAAATAATTTTTTTAATTAGTAAATATGAGTAAGGGTATTTTTGGAAAGAAAATTTTCACGGTGAAGCCTAAGTTTTATAGTAGTATAGATATAGATATAGTAGTAAGGTTATTTTTAGAAAGAAAACTTTCATGATGAAGCCTAACTTTTGGTATTATACTAATATAGATTATTATTATTATTATTATTATTATTATTATTATTATTATTATTATTATTATTATTATTATTATTATTATTATTGGAGGTCACCGGGCTCTCTTTCTCCCGACTTCATTGGAGTTCATAGGAAATTTTTTGGATGTGGAAAAGAAATAATTAGAGGGGACATGAACTCTGTTTGATGTCTAATAAATAAAACTCACTTTCACCCATGATCCAACCAAACAACTGAACTATGGAAGTCTACAGTAAAAAAAACATCACTTCCTACCTTCTTGTTACCATCTAAACAAATCCTTAAAACGTAAGGCAATAAAGAAAAATATATTACTTATAAGCTAGATTGTATGCACATTCCAAAAATGTAGACTTTATCGTGTTGGACATATATTAGACACGTATTATAATTAGACACAATCCAGACATTTCAAATATACCAAAATAAAGATCTTATCTATGTCGTGATGTCCTTAATTACTGTGTTATAATATTCATGCTAGTGTGCAACATAGCTTATTTGTTAGAACCGGGGAATAATACTTTTAATGGAAAATCGAATGAAACAGTTGTAAGAACAACGTTCCAATGCAACACTTCTAGGAAGGTGAACAAGCAGAGATCCTAGAAGGATTCTGGAATACGAAAATCTAAGAAGATTTCGTATACGTAGTAAACGATAGCAGTGCTTCTAAAAAGAAGGTACTAATCGAAATGCTAAAGGCAACAGTAAAGGTGATAAACAATTGGTAGAAATATGGTATCATGCTGGGGTGTCAAAAACACCAGTGCTCAAAGCTAGATCCGCCCACACGGTCAGCTTCCAGGAACGAGCAAGTTCGAGTGAACTCTGGAATGCTCTGGAAAAATGCTCTAAGACGGACTGCTCGAAACGACTAGGACAGAAAAAGAATACTCGAGTTGCTGTTGAAGGTGCTGGAACTCCAGTGGCTCGAAGAACTCTCTCTTCTCTCTTTCTGGAATTTTTAGAATGATAATTCTCTATCTATCGAGAGAGAAGTGAGGCCCTGAATATATAGCTACTGCTATAACTGCTCAGATCCGCAAAATGCCACAAAATAACGTTAGATCCACTATTTTAGGATCAGTTATCGCATATTACGGATCAGTTTGAATGAGGACAGCCACTACCTGTGCGTATTGCACTAATGAACGAGTTGTGCGCGCGCCTACAGCCGCATTGCATGCACTGCGCACGTTGTGGCACAATTGGCACAACTTGCGTAGTGGCACAACTTGCACACCTGGCACAACTTGCGTACTGGCGTAACTTGTGCACCTGGCGCAACTTGCGCAACTTTTGCACTGGCAAAACTTGCACACCTGGCGCAATTGGCACAACTTGTGGAACTTGCGCACCTGGCGCACCTGGCGCAACTTGTGCACTCGAGCACCTCGCGCACGTGCGCACCCCGCGCCTCCGCACATCCTGCGTAACCTGGGCACACAACTGGGCCACACAACGTGGGCACGCAACATGGCTACGCCAGTGGCTCGTGCAACGAGCGTAACTTAAGCGCACTATGCGCCTAGCGATAATGCTGATGTGCTAAGTGCAAAGTACGCCAACAAAATGCCATATTACGCCTCTTGAGCCCATGAGCCTGAGTCCGAGTCCGAGTCTGAGTCGCTAAGCCCCTACGGGGCTTAGCCCCAATGGAAATTAATTTTCCAAGGGCAAAAAGCATGAATGCTTTTCGCGAGCCTTATCCTTACCTCTTAGTAAAATCACCCACATGGTTCCCTCCTTAGGGTCACCACCCCATGTGCATATCCCAACAGCATATACTCATATATATGTTAAGATAACTCATGGTGCTTTTCCAATGTGGGACTAAACTTTACAAAGCATGTTGAGAGCAAGCTCTCTTCATGTCAAGGAGCAAGAGCACCAACAATCCCCCATATATCTCATCATATATGTATCTAGGGTTGAGCGTTCCTCACAGTAACTGGCGCAACTTGCCCACTCGAGCACCTCGCGCACGTGCGTACCCCGTGCCTCCGTGTACCCTGCGTAACCTTGGCGATAACTGGGCCGCGCAACGTGGACGTGCAACGTGGCTGCACAAGTGGCTCGTGCAACGAGCGTGACTTAAGCGCACTATGCGCCTAGCGACGATGCTGACGTGCTATGTGCAAAGTGTGCCAATAAATGCCATATTATGCCTCATGAGCCCATGAGCCTGAGTCCGAGTCCGAGTCGCTAATCCCCTACGGGGCTTAGCCCCAATGGAAATTAATTTCCTAAGAGCAAAAAACATGAATGCTTTTCTCGGAGCCTTATCCTTACCTCTTAGTAAAATCACCCACATGGTTCCCTCCTTAGGGTCACCACCCCATGTGTATATCCCAATAGCACATACTCATATATATGTTGAGATAACTCATGGTAGTTTTCCCATGTGGGACTAAACTTTACAAAGCATGTTGAGAGCAAGCTCTCTTCATGTAAAGGAGCAAGAGCACCAATAATCCCCCACATATCTCATCATATATATGTGTCTAGGGTTGAGCGTTCCCCACAGTAACTGTCCATTTTCCATTAGGATCAATGTCACTGACGACTTGAATCTTCCCGCATGGGTTAAATAATAGTGTGGTACAAGAATGGACTATGCCTTGTATTATGTACCATAATTATAATTCTTTCCACTCACAAAGTGTAGTTACGTGTGCTTCTGGCTGCACATTAAAGGCCATGTGCCAGCCTGGTTTCAGTGTATAATTTTGGGCGTCTACAAGTTTACCCTCAAGAGACAGCCTGATATCTCTTTCCATACACTATAGGTGAGTTCTTTATTAAAGAGACATGGTATGAAGCCTTACGCTTCCTTGCGGTGCTACTCCGCTATGACATGGCCTGAAGCTGAGGCATTACCCCTACCTGGGAACCTCATCGTAGTGTCATACTACTGTAGCATGAGGTCTCAGCCTCTTTGTAGTGCCAATCTACTCAGCATGAAGCCTAAGGCTTCCTTGCGGTGTTACGCCGCAACGACATGGCTTGCAAGGCCGAGGCTTTACCCCTACCTGGGTACCTCATCGTGGTGTCGTGCCACTGTAACATGGGGCCATCCTTCCCTTTGTAGTGCTGTCTACAACTCTTTAATTACGTCATACAGCATTAGGCTACCTGCCTATTTGCGTTGCTACGCCGCTATGACTTGGCTTGCAAAGCCGAGGCATTACCCCAGACCTGGAAACCTCATGGTGGAGTCACCCCACTGTAGCATGGAGTTTCACTCCTTGTAGTGCTGATCTTCCGTGCTTCCTGTAAAGCACACCAGGCATTCACTCTGCCTAAGAACTCATTAAGGCGTTTAAGCCAACCTTCCACAGGATCCGTTTTTCTGCAGAAAATATATAGTAGACAACAGTGGTTATGGGTCTGTATCTCTTCCATGTTCCAGAGAACAAGTACCTACTGTTACCTGATAGTTTTCCAGTCAGTGATCCTCCTTTGAACCAAAAGTTAGATGCCTAGTAGAATTCTTTTTGAACTAATAGCATAAAACTTTGTGGTAGGATTACAAAGACACACTATCAGAATGCCTTCAAGCCCATTTTACAAGCTGTGTCATCGACCAACTGGCGCTTGAGGTCCTTTGTGAACGGATCTGCCAGGTTCTCCTGATCCGAACATCAATCACTGCAATTACACCTCTTTTGATAAGATCATGTACTGTCCTGTGCTTCAACCGCACAGTCCTCTTCTTCCCGTTAAAGAGGTCATTTGATGACACCGACGCAGTCACCTGGTTGTCACAGTATATCGGTATCGCCGATATCTGAGCCCCAACCACTGAAAGATCATACATGAGCTTACGAAGTCATTCTGCTTTCATCTGCAGCAGTTTCAAGTGCATAGAATTCAGATTCCATAGAGGAACGAGAGAGTATAGTCTGCTTCTTCGTCTTCCACGATATAGCAGCTCCATCCAAGGAAAAGACATATCCACCTGTGGATCTCTCGCTTTCCACCTCTGAACACCAGCTAACATCACTGAAGCCTTTCACTACTATCGGATACCCGTTGTAGTACAGTGCATATGTCTGAGGCTTCTTGAGATATCTCATCACCCCGCTTCACAGCTTTTCAGTGCTCAATCCCCGGGTTGCTTGTGAAATCGAGTCAGCATTCCCACGGCAAAAGCTATGTCAGGCCTAGTGGCAGTAGTAGCGTATATCAAACTCCGATGACGCTAGCATACCTCCAATGCCTGACGCTTTCCTTTGAGTTTGGCTCCAGCTTCTGATCACTTCGGTACGGCGTATCAAGTATAGGAAAATTATGATACCCGTAGCGAGTGAGCATCTTCTCTATGAAATGAGATTGTGACAGTACCAATCCAGTGTCTGATCGGATGATCTTGAGTCCAAGATAACATCAGCATCCCCCAAGTCTTTCATACTGACCTTTTTCGAGAGGAACTTCTTTGTCTCGGTGACACAGCTTATATCCGTACCTAGGATTAGCATGTCATCCACGTACAGACAAACGATGACTCCTCTTCTGTCAGCAAATTTAGATTATAGACACACTGTCTATTTGCTAACCCCTGTAGCCGTTTGACCTTAGAACTTTGTCAACTGCTCTCATGCCACATTTGGGAGCTTGCTTTAAGCCGTATAGAGATTTTACCAACTTGCAGACTTTGTTTTCTAGGCCTCTGACGATAAATCCTTCTGGCTGTTGCATATAAATCTCTTCGGTCAGCTCGTCGTTCAGGAATGCCGTTTTTATATCCATCTGGTGTATCACCAGTTTGTGTATTACCGCAAGGGCAATTAATAATCTGATGGTTGTCATCCGTGGTACTGGGGCATATGTGTCAAAGTAGTCGATCTCCTGCTTTTGAGAAAACCCCTTGGCCACTAGCCTGGCCTTGAACTTGTCAATGGTTCCATCAGCTTTCATCTTCTTCTTGAAAATCCACTTGTATCCGATGGATTTTGCTCCTTTGGGTAAATCAACTAACACCCATGTGTTATTGGAGGTAATTGAGTCAATTTTATTGTTTATTGCCTCCTTCTAGAAGACATCATCTCTAGTCTTCATCGCTCATCATAGGTAAGAGGATCTGCTTCCACATGATAGGTGACGAAGTCATCTCCGTAGCTCTTCGGCCTCCTTGCTCGCTTCGTCGACGGCTCAACGAGTTCTGGTTCAATTGTTGTTTCTCCACCAACAACTTCATCTTGGACTGCTGGCTCATATGAGATCTCAGTCTCATTTGTACCTACATCATTCTCTGGAATATCTGTCTCATTTGTACCTACATCATTCTCTGGAATATCTAGAAGAACAATGTTTTTATGTCTTGCAAACTTGTCTTCAAAAAATTCAGCGTCGCGAGATTCGATGATATGATTCGACTCAATATCAAGAAATCTTCGAGCATCACTCTTCTCGGCATAACCCAAGAAGATTGCCTTCGTAGTCCTTGTCCCTAGCTTCTGAATCTTCAGATCTGGGAGCTTCACATAAGCCAGACACCCCCACACTCGAATGACATTCAAGTTAGGTCTGACTTTGAACCAGAGTTCATGAGGAGTATGTCAGAAGTTGCATAAGGCACTTTGTGCAGAATGAAAGTGGCCGTCCCTAATAGCATTTTGGAAGACCTGCAGTTGGCAGCATTGAGTTCATCATTTCTGTCAATGTTCGGTTCTTTCTCTGCTACTCCGTTAGATTGAGGAGAATACGGAGCAGTAGTCTCGCAGATTATTCCATGTTCTTTGCAGAATGACGCGAATTCATGAGACCGATATTCTCCGCCTCGATCACTTCTCAGCCTCTTGATTTGTTGTCCAGTTTGTCGTTCAGCTTCGGTCCTGAACTCCTTGAACTTCTCGGACGCTTCGTCTTTGGATTTGAGCAAGTAGACGAATGCGTATTTAGAGAAGTCATCGATGAAGGTTATGAAATACTTCATCCCGACTTTTGTAGGGAATTGTTTGAAGTCACAGATATCGGAGTGAACCAACTCCAGAAGATTTGTGCTTCGATTGACCTGATAAAGGGTTTTCTAGTGATCTTTGTCTAAGCACATACTTCACATTTCTCTACCTTACCCCCATATTTGGAGATAAGTCCTAGACTAGACATTTTGTTTATTCTTTTACAATGAACATGTCCTAGCCTATTATGCCATAACTCAAGAGAATAATCAGAAAGAGCGATTGCATTAACTTCATTAGACTGGTTTACAAGCTGAATTTTAAAATCCCTTCGGTTTGATAAGCCTTTTCGAAGTATGTTCCCTTTTTGGACATCACCATCTGACCAACATTAATATCCATCCTCAAGCCTGCATTGCTAAGCAGACTCCCAGAGATCAGGTTCTTGGCAATCACGGAACATGCTTTACTCTTTGGAGCGTCAGAGTGTTCCCGAAGTGAGTTTGAGCTCCACAGTCCCGATCCCCAGAACTTCAGCTTAGGCCAGGTTCACCATGACAACTTCTCAGAAGTTGGCTGGTACGTGACGAACCATTCTTTCCCATAACAGACATGGCAAGTCGCACCGGTGTCTATCCACCAGTCAGAGTCAGCCCCCACAGTTGTGACCTGAACGATCATAGCAACGAGTTTAGAAACCAAAAACCTTACTAGGCTCACTTTTTCTGATTGTTTGGGCTTGGATCTGTATTCACTCTTGTAGTGGCCTTTCTTGCCACAATTGAAGCAAGTCACGTGGGACTTGGACTTCTGTTGCTTGAATGAAGGACCCTTCACTTTCAGATTAGTAGAATTCTTCTTTTTATGATGAGAAGCCGCCTGCTTCCCCTTGGGCTCTCTCGTCTGCACCAGATTGGCCTTGGCTAACTGTTTGGACAGAGTGTCCATCTTCTGTTGAGAACGCATCTCATCCTCAACATGGATCTCTTGAAGAAGATCTTCCAACCTGATATCCAGCTTCTTTCGGTGCATTCTTGTATAAAATGTACTCCATCCTGCGGGAAGTTTAGAGACAATCTCTCCAACGACAAACTTGTCGACGAAGGGCATTTTTCGTCTTCTAGCTTCTGGCACAGCTTCAAGAACTCTTTTACCTGAGGTAGCATTGCCTTCTCGTATTCGAAGAGCCACCTGTGGTACTTCTCGATGATAAGATTTTCGATCTATTGTCATCATCTTCATACAGCTTTCCAAGGACTTCCAGATATTCCTGGCAGAAGGATTCTTGGAGTATGACTCTGTCAGAGAGTCCTCCATTACATTCAGAATCAATAGCCTACAAAGACTATTGTTCGTTCTCCATTTGGTCAATTTGACTTGTGCAGCAGCAATGGCATCTGCTGTACCATCTTCTGGAGTCATCGGTCCTTCTGGAATCGTTGGTTCAGTCTCAATCAGAACATGATCGCCGTCCACTAGTTGTAGATTGAGGGTATTTTTCTCTTCCATATTTGAAAGTGTTCTCCGTCGAACTTCTCCAATTTGTTAAAGCTGGTATCGAGGAGAGAGGCACGAGAGTTTTCTATTGTGCTGGTCTAGCTTTGAGATTGTTAGAACCAGGACACAATATTTTTAATGAAAAATCGAATGAAACAGTTGTAAGAACAACGTTCCAATGCAACACTTCTAGGAAGGTGCACAAGCAGAGATCCTAGAAGGATTCTAGAATACGAAAATCTAAGAAGATTTCGTATACGTAGCAAATGATAGCAGTGCTTCTAAAAAGAAGGTATTAATCGAAATGCTAAAGGCAGCAGTAAAGGTGACAGGCGATTGATGGAAAGGTGGTGTCCTGCTCGGGTGTCAAAAACACCAGTGCTCAAAGCTAGATCCGCCCACAAGGTCATCTTCTAGAAAGCAGCAAGTTTGAGTGAACTCTGGAACGCTCTAAAAAAATGCTCTAAGACGGACTGCTCAGAACGACTAGGACGAAAAAAGAATACTCGAGTTGCTGTTGAAGGTGCTGGAACTCCAGTGGCTCGAGGAACTCTCTCTTCTCTATTTCTGGAATTTTCAGAATGATAATTCTCTATCTATCGAGAGAGAAGTGAGGCCCTGAATATATAGCTACTGCTATAACCGCTCAGATCCGTAATATGCGCCACGAAATAACATTAGATCTACTATTTCAGGATCAGTTATCGCATATTACGAATCAGTTTGAATGAGACAACCACTACCTGTGCGCAACTTAAGCGCACTATGCGCCTAGCGACGATGCTGACGTGCTAAGTGCAAAGTGTGCCAAAAAAATGCTATATTACGCCTCATGAGCCCATGAGCCTGAGTCCGAGTCGCTAAGCCCCCGTAGGGCTTAGCCCCAATGGAAATTAATTTCCCAAGAGCAAAAAGCATGAATGCTTTTCTTGGAGCCTTATCCTTACCTCTTAGTAAAATCACCCACATGGTTCCCTCCTTAGGGTCACCACCCCATGTGCATATCCCAACAGCACATACTCTATATATGTTGAGATAACTCATGGTGCTTTTCCAATGTGGGACTAAACTTTACAAAGCATGTTGAGAGAAAGCTCTCTTCATGTCAAGGAACAAGAGCACCAACATTAATAACTTTTAACCAAACTATAGCTGGTGGTGA